>QUSF01000003.1:51077180-51402998 GCA_003676055.1 Chloebia gouldiae | reverse complement strand
GTTTGACACTTCTGAAAAGTTAACCCCCATAATTTCTGAGGCAGGATTCTCTGCTGTAGGCCTAGGGTTATTGCATCATCTTCTTAGGCAGCATTAAGTTGATAAAAATGTTAGCTTTTAACCCAGAGTTTGAGTGGGCAACTACATGAATGATTTTAGTTTACTTTTAGAGTTAACATGTGCCCCAAGAGCAGCAGCTATGAGGGCAGTTGGAGGATGACAGATTTCTTGCCGTAGAAGCAGAATTTAGTTTTTGGTTTCATCTTCTTTGGTATGCTGACCTCTAGGGAAACTTTTTTGCAAAATGGTTTGCCAGAGTATTTGTGTAGGGAGCTATTGTGGCTTCAATCAAGTCACAGACCTTCTTCTAGGGACCAGGCATTTGGTGTCAAATCCAAAGTAGACCATCACATGAAGCTGCTCCCTAAGGTGGTTCCAGCATGCTTGTGTGAGTAAATGTCTTGGTACACTTAAACAGGGCTCAGTCAGCAGAGGAAATGCATACTGAGTTAAGAAACAAGGTGATAGGTCTGCATATTTATGAACTTGGTAGTTAAAAATCAGAGGAAATCGGGAAAGTCCTCTGTGTTCTGAGTTTTTGTAGGGCTGCATACACCTTTCCATCCATGGCTAAAACTGTTTCAGTAATGGATGAAATTGCTAAACAATTCACCACTTAAATTCTAGCCTAGGCTTTGGGAAGTATAAATAGAAGTTTAAATAGATTGCTTTCCCAAAGGAATTGGGGTGAGTGGCAACTATCTCTCATCAACAGGCAATTAAGCTGTTTCAAAAGAGACTAGGCTTAAAAGCCAAAAAGCTTTAATTGACTGTTTGTTTGTAACTGCCTGCAGTAATTCTGTCTCTTAGGGCAAATAGTCCTTCCTTCTAGGTGTTTATCTCCTTTCACAGAATCAGAACGGCCTGGCTTGGAAGATCATGTAGTTCCAGCCCGCCCACCATGGACAGGGACCCCTTTCCTAGCCTCTAACTAGATTCATAGAATACTGTGATATCCTGTCTTTTTTACGCTAGACAAATCACACTCTGCCAGTCTCCTCTGAAACTGAGATTTCAGTTCACTGATGATCTTTATAGCTTTTTCTGCTCCTGTTGTGAATTAATTTTTCTCTGAATAAGAATGATCACAACATACAGAGACTCAGTGGTCTAACAGCAACTTAAACACAGCATTAATCTTTCTCAGCTCTTCAAGTGTATGGGGTTGTATTTGACATTTCACTGGTAAGTCCACTTGTTTCCCAATCAGCCAATACAAAGGTCTTTATCCTTTGTTTTTTTCCAACAGCTGAGCTCCCATATCATTGCAACATTCTTCTTGTGGAGAAGAATAAACATGAATATAGTTAATCTAGTCAATTTTTCCACAGGGCCTTGGGAAACATGAATTATTGCACTCTAGTCAATAAAAAATCTTAGGACAAGATACTAATACAGTTGCAGCAAAGAAATAGCAGAGGTAGTAACAAAAACTACAGCAGACTGCACAAGACAGTATATGTAGATATTAGACTATTTTTCTAAAAGTTAGAAAGACATGTGAAAAGACATGGTTAGAAAACATGTGAAAGCATACAGTATGTCAGAGAGGAAAAATGTCTTCTAAGGCTTCCATATTTATTTAAAAAATCAACCAAACAGCAAAAAAAACACAAGCTAGAAATTTGAATTCCTCTGTGGCTTAGGAGAAATTGTTCTTTTAGGATAAAAAACAGGTTGATGCTGGAAGATTGAAAACAAATCTTCAAAGAACTCTAGGTATATGATACTGCATGGGAGAAAGAGAAAACCAGACACCTTCCCCTCTAAAAAAAAAAAAGAAAAAAGAAGCCCAACCAACCATAACAATCCTTAAGGAAAAATGCCTACCAAGTCAACAAACAAGCCCTGAGGAATTCTGCTGAAAAAGATCTTCAAACTACTGAAGACTTTACCTATCTCTTTTTATCTTTATGGATCGACAGTTTGTTCCACATCAGGAGAATATTGCTAAGGACTCATTACACATGGCAGCACAGACAGGACACAGAAACATTTTTAAAAAAGAAGAAAGTACAACAAAAGCCTTAACAAAAAAAGAAGTGGTACCATTGTCCATGACATGTAGCACAGCCTCCACCTTACCTGTGACCAGCTCAGCATCTACTTCTACCAATTGTGTTACACTAAAGATGGTGAACGGGTGGGAACAGAACAGAAGTCAGAACAGACTCAGTGTGCTTAATGTGCAGATACAACAAAGTATTTAAATGAAAAACAGAATATGAGGGTTTTTGGGTTTTTTTCTTAAATAAAATTAAATTATCTAAGTGTTAGTCCAAGTTTCCTTCATGGGGATGGTTGGTAGGGAAGCCTTCAGTTTCTAGAGCTGGCATGAAAATACTTTTGGAGATGATAGTATTTTGACTACAACTTTCCAGGTGTGTTTTTCTCTAGTGTTTACCACTGTTTTCATATGCTAACCATATAGTAATACCTTGCAAAATACAAGACCCTGCAACCAACATTCCTATGGTACAAGGTTTCAGTCTGTTGTGGAACAACTATCTATAGAAAGTACTGGTTTTCACAGTATCTTGCTGTGAAATGCATCTTGAATTTTCTAGCTCTTTGTGAATCCAACAATTGGCACTAAGCCACCAATGTCTTCAATGCTTCTGAAGGATTTTATTCTCTGTAAAGAATCCATTCCAGGTCTGCTTTGTTATGTCAGGAATCTATGGATAGGTTTCCACTGTCAAATCATATGCTGCCATCACCTGTCAGGTGACAGATGACACAATTGCTGTTGGCATATCCTACAACCTGATGTAGCTTATTTCCAGGCAGAGCAAACTTGCTGTCATTAGCAGCTTAGCTTTTAGTTAAGCTTCTCTGACAAGTCATGAGGCTTGCTCCAGATGCAGAAACAACAGCACTCTACTGCTAATGACACAGCTCTTTCAAATAACACATCCCTCATCCAGAAATGCCAGGTAATGCTTGGGAATAAATTAGAAATTGCATCCTGTGTTGCTTTGTCTAGATCTGCCCTGTGTAATTATCCATGGTCTATACAGCTATTCTGTGATGTAGGGTTGTTGGCTGAGTTTTGTTTTTGGCTTTTTTCCCAATACGCCAGAGGCCTGATGGCACACTGGCTTTGCTGAGTGTGCTACAACAGCCCTGGAGAACCTCTTCATAGCTGCTGAATATTCACATACAAGGTAAGCAGAAAAGGATGTCAGAAAAGCTGAGAGCAGCCTCCAGACCACTATGGAAAGATAAGCTATTCCCCAACAGCAGAGAGATGCACAGTATCTCCATAAGGCCGGGCATAATGATAAAAACCCATAACTTCACAAAGTATGAATGCAATCACTGCCTAGGTTACAGTAATCCTTCTTGGACAGGGACCTTCTCTCCTGAAATGGCAGGTTTTCTTCACAGCACTTCAGGTTTTTCCTTCACCATCCTGTGGCACATCATTAGAAAACAAGCAACTTGATTGTTTGCCAAGTAATTCACACCTTAAGAGGAAGCCTGAAGGGAAGTGCACATGCCTCTGTGTGTGTACAACTAGAGAAATATGTAATGAATGCTTTGATGATGTTTGAAAAAAATGTGAGTTGGACTGGAGAGGTGAAGGGTGAATTACTGAACACTCTTGTGAAAGAAGATTTGCTGGATAGCAGATGACACACAGGACCTGGACAGATTTTTGCTTGGGTTTAGAAGAGAGGAAGCAGTTTTAAAGGAGCTGAAACACTACAGCAAAAAACAGCTGGGTTCGTTTTGGTCTTTTTTTTGGTGTGTTTTACAAACAAATGTAACCAGTATGTATATAAGCTAGCTAAGAACAATCAGATAGCAAGGTGGCTAGAAAACTATTAAATCCCTAAGGAAAGACAATAGATTCTGCTTTTAAAGTGCTCTGGAGATAGTATAGCAGATGTGCCTAATAGAAGATAGTCAGCATGAGAAGCTGAGGCACCCAGCAGCTGCAGCTCCAGTCATGAAATTCAATAAAACCATGAAAAGGCAACTGGATAGAATAAGTAGAAAAAGGGAAAAAAAAAGAGCCTGAGTCTTTCATTAGAGCATGAAATCAGAAAGCTTGGAGGGAAACTTAAAATATCCTAAGTTTCCTAAGTTGTACTTAGTTTCAGTAGTGTAAGACAGCAAAAAAAAAACAAACCAAAACAAACAACAAACAAACAAACAAACAAACCCCTTTCCATTAAGCAGAGAAATGGCTTAATTGTTTCAGAGTAATAGAAGTGTTTTATCTGAAGAGGTTTTCTCTCACGCCTCCCAGTCGATAACCAAGGTCTTTGTACAATAAAAGCAGGGAAAACCAGCTGGGGACCGGCGGGTTTGCTACAGCACCGCTCGGAGCCCGACGCCCGCACCCCTGCAGCTGACAGGAGCCACGGGGGCTCAGCCAGTCCAGCCCCCTGCCCAAGGGGGTCACCACCACGCGTTACACAGCAACGCGTACAGACGGGTCCGCACCGAGGGGCACTCCGCACCCTCTCTGGGCTGCCACACAGTAAAAAACTTCCTCGTGGTCAGGTGGAACTTCCTGTGCATCGGTTTCTGCCTGCTACCTGCAGGGAGCACAGAGACAGGAGGGCGCCCGGCGTGCCAAGCCCGGCTAGGTCAGGCCCCGCCCCCGGCGCTCCCCGGGCGCCGCCTCCGGCACCGCGCGCGGAGCCGCCGCCGCGCCCTCGCCGCAGGCACCGCGAGAGGCGCCGCTACCGCGAGAGGCGCCGGGGACGGGGGGCAGGGCCGGGCGAGGTCTCGCGAGAGTGGGGCGGCTCTCGGGCATGCGGGCGAAGGCGGCAGCGCCGCGCCCGATTGGCGGGGCGCGTTCCCCCTCCTCCGCCCGTTCCCGACGTGGCGCATGCGCCGCGCGCCGCCGGGCCGTGTCCGTGTTCCCCCCCGGTGCGTGTGTCACCGCGCGCGGCGGCGCTGAGGCCGCGGGAGCGCTCCTGGGCACCGGCGGCGCGGGAGCGGCCCCGGCACCTGCGGCCCCCGCCGGGCAGCAGAACCGGGATCGGAGCCGCGCAGGGCCTCGGGTACTTCGCCCGGAGGCGGCCCGGCCTGGCCTGACCCAGCTGCCCTGCCGGGAGCGGTTGGGGGAAGAAGTGGAGGAGGCCCGCGCCCCGTGCCCGTGTCCGTGCGCGGCGGCGCCCGCAGCCCAGAATGAAGTGAGGAGGAGCCGCCGCCGCCAGGAGACACTTCCGTTTTGCGGGAGAGGCCGCGCCGGCCTGTGGGACGCTGCCGGTGCTGCTCCCCCGCCGCCGCATCGAGCAGCGCGCCCGGCCCCGGCCTCGGCCGGACCCCGTATGTATCGGTGCGGCCCCATGTGAGGCGGTGCGGGAGCGAGCGAGGCCCCGGCGCGGCCCGCGAGTGTCCGTCCCGGTACGTGTGCGCGGCGCCGCCGGGTCCCCATGGCGCCCTGAGCGCGGCGGTGGCGGCGGGTTCTCTGGGCCGCGCCCTCGGCCGTGAGCGAGCTCGATGCCGAGCACCTCGGACGCGGCGGCCGGCGGGAGCGGGGGCAGCCGGGGCTGGGGCAGCGGCGGTGGCGGCAGCACGGCGGTGGAGGCGGCGGCCGACAAGAAGCGGCTGCACCACCGGAGACGGAAGCGCTTCGCGGCCCAGCCGCAGCCGCCGCCGCCGGCCCCGCACCCGCTGCTGTTCCCGCTGCTGCAGCCGCCGCTCCTGCAGCCCCCGCTGCTGCAGCCGCCGCTGCCGCCACAGTCCCTGCTCTTCCTGGCGGCCACCGGCGCCTCCTCTTGTTGCGGGGACGGCGGGGAGCGGAAGCGGCCTCGAGGCAAGCGGCGCTCGGGCTCCCGGCATAAGCGGCGGCGGGGCCGCGGCGGCGGTGGCGGCGGCGGGGGCACCCAGGAGGCGGAGAAGCGGCGCGGTAGCGGCGGCTTGAGCACGCTGGTGGAGGAATACGACGACGTGAGCTCCCAGTCCGAGGGACTGCTGGGCAGCGGCGCGGCCGGCGGGGGCAGCGGCGGGGGCAGCCCGGGCTCCTCCTCGGGCGGTGGGACCCAGCGGCAGCGGGGCGAGGCAGAGCGAAGCGGCCGGTCCCGTCGGGAGCACCGCGGCAGCAGCGGGCGCTCCAAGGAGCGGCATCGAGAGCACCGCCGGCGGGGAGAGGAAAAGGCGCAGCAGGAGGGGACGGCGGCAGCAGGCCGCGGGGCATCCGAGCCCTCCTCGTCCTCCAAATCCCGCAGCCGCCACAACCACACCGGGAGCCAAGACCGGGAGGGACTCAAGAGCAGCAGCGGCGGTGGCAGCGACGGCCGCAGGAAGGGCTCCCTCCCCTCGCCCAGCAGCGGCAGGAAAGACCGGGAGAGCAAATCGCACCGGAGCCGGACTAAAGCGGCTAAAGAGCCACCGTCGGCGTACAAGGACCCTCCAAAAGCTTACCGGGACGACAAGCTCGAGCCCAAGGCGTACCGGCGGCAGCGCTCGTCGCCCAGCCCCGGGCGGGATGACAGCCCTCCTCTGCACCGCTCCTCGCAGAGCCAGCGCAGCCGCAAGTCGCTCAGCCCGGTGGGCGCCCGCTCGCCGCTTAGCCCCTACAGCCGACGCCGATCCCCCAGCTACAGCCGGCACAGCTCGTACGAACGCGGCGGGGATGTGTCGCCCAGCCCCTACAGCAGCTGGCGCCGGTCGCGAAGCCCCTACAGCCCCGTTATCCGGTAAGTCCGGGCCCGGGGTCGAAGGCGGGATGGGGTGGGGGCCCGGTGTGTGGAGGGGGGGGCGGGTAATGGCTGGGACAGGAATGCAGGAGAGGCCGGAGAGGTTTACATCCAGAAGCAATCCCTCCCTCTCTCCGTTTTGCTGCCAGAAAGTTGGGGTGAGGGGCAGGGGAGAGGGAGAAGTACAAAGATCTTCCTGTCCTGTCTCTCGGGGAGAAAGGGAGACGCGAGTGCCTGTAACACTTCTGGGGCCAGTTTCTCTCCGTGGGAGACCACCTGGCTGGAAAAAGGCTTTTAAATGTTAAAGGGTATGAGAACGTTTTCAGATGAGAGTGACTGAAGGAGGAGGTTCCTTGGAGGACTGGTTTTCTGAAGGACCAATTTTGGTTTTTAAATCTTTGCTTACAAAGTATAGACGTCCTGTGGTACATTTTTATGTATTCTGTTCTTGGGTAAAATAGGATGCATATCAAATATATCTGGATTAGGTTTAATTTCTGCTAATCTAAAGAGAAAACCAGCTGACAGGCAATTTGTGTTTACAAGTGCTTTCTTGTTCTATTTAGAGGTCTATGGAAGCACTTGGGCTTTCTGTTTTGCTAGAAAATTGAGTTAGTGTCATGTTTTGATAAATTGTCTTGTACTTTACATAAGCTATGAAAAACATAAGCTCTTTTCCTGGTAAGGTTATGCACGTGTATATAATTAATGCATGCTTGCTGATAATTTTTCGTCAGTATTAGTGGGAACTCGGGGTGTAAAGGTCAGCATTGCATGAGTTTTTGAATTTTATGTGGAGAGGAAGTGTGTGCTGTATCTTTCTAATTAGAGGCAAATTGTGTTGTGGAATTAAAGATCTTCAGAATATTTTAACCTGCAGAAAAGTACACTGGAAATTTAAAAGTATTTGCTTAATGTGTATTCATAACTTAAGGTTTTTATTTCCTATATTGGAATCTTACTGTTGCCATGTTGTTTGTAGACCTGCTTAAATTCATGTCCGGACTTCAGTTTTAAAGATATCCAGCAATCTGTTGTTCTACTGGCAAGAATTTTGTTTACAAGGCATTATTTGTTGGGTTGTCTGAGAACTGTTCTCTGGTGTTTTTAACAAGCACTTTGTGTAGATCACCATTTGGGGGAGTCCTGTAGTGTATCCAGGGAATATGATAAAGCTGCTCCATGTTTCATTGGGCTCTTCGTAGAGTCTGCTGCCCTGGGTGTACATCAAATACTGCTTAAAGAGCAAAGTAACAAAGCTGTGTCCTACTTTGTTCAGAGAGATAGAGCCAAAGTGCCGTGGGATAAGAATAGCTATTGTCTAAAGGTGTGGTTGTACAGAATAATTTTGTAAGCACTAGGGTGTTTCAAGAAGAAAACACTGTAATTGCTCTGAAAACATCATGCTGTTCTTCTGTGAGAGTCTGTTACAAGTGGTTAAAATACACTTTCAAAATTATTTGAATAATAGCATAACAGGAGTATTATGTGCATAGTTTGATTTAAATGCCCTGGGAATCAGATTATTTTCTGTAGCTGCTTATATCCTGGAATAAGAAAGCTAATAATGATGCACATAATTATGTATTTGAGGTATGCATTTAGGGATAGCCAGGATTCTGTATGCACTGACTAATTGGGCTGTAGTAGAGTTTTGTAGGAGTGTTCTTTTTCTGTTGGTCGTGGGCCTGTGATTTGAAGCATGAAAGTTTAAATCTCCTGATTTTGGTATTCACTCTGTAGTGAGTCTTTCTTGAGCCTGCAGCTCTGTTGCTAGAAGTTAGCTTTGTGATTTCCCGCCTTTCTTCCTCCCTCCAGCTGAATTGTAATTTGTGTTCTGTTTTTAACTGCTTACAGACAAATGCAGGCTGTCAGGTGTTCAGGAGAGGAATTGGAATGGCTAAGTGAAAAGGAGTGGTTTCTATATGTAGAAAGAAAGGTCTGTCCTAATGGGGCATTTATTACAAAAATGTCACTTGCATAGAAAACAAAACAAAACAAAAGTGTGAAGATAAATTGTTGATAATGTTTACCTGTTGCAGAGAAATGAAAGCCAGTGGTTTTTTCCATACAGCTATTGATAATAATGTATATTGCAATGGCAGTGGGGAAATAGAAGGTAGCAGTTTATATTTTTTTTAACCATTCAAAACTATCATAATCACTTTTCGCTTGACTTTAGTGCTGCAACCAAAATGCTGAACATTTTGCTGTTCTCTTTGATAATGATACAGTGGCCTTAGAATGTTAGTCTCATGAAGGCAACACCTTCTTATAGCATCTGTGTTCTTCATCTGGATGATTTAAAGGCTTAATTCTGGGTTTATGTCCAGACAGCAGGGATTTTGTATGTGACTTGAGTATTCTGGCCTGGAAGTCTTTTTGCTCTTTTAGTTTTATGTTTCATATGTGTCTTCTCTAGTGTTACATAAATTACCCAGTTATTTTGGTATGTTGAAAATTATTAGGAAGCAATTCTAGCATGCTTGGAAAGCCTCTGTGTTTAATGATGATTTTTTAATCTAGATGTCTGAGCTGCTTAGGGAGAAACTTCTAGTAAACAACTAGAAGAGAAACAAGTGAAGTCAGCTTTACTGGTTTGAAGCAGCAACAGTGCATTGTTGCTGTGAGGTTTGAATTGCAGTACTGACTTAGCTGGTTTTAGGTCATGTTGTTTGGCTGTGGGTTCTAAGGAGAAGCAAAGACACTTTATAGGTGTTCCATAGTTAGTGATTACTCTTTACATTATTGTCTAATTACTTTTCCCATTGTAATAGTAGGGAAAGTTTGTGTTTTGGGTAAACTGATTGAGCTGTATTCACTTGTTGGACAAAACTTCTTTACTTACTGCAGTGGATCTGTATTACTCTTATTTTCTTGTAAATATATATGGATTAATATATGGATAGGGTAACACAGCAGTTCTAAAGTAGCACATGCATATTTTCGAAATGGAAATTCTTCCAAAAGTATGAGGTATTTATTTCTCTACTGGTAAAATGACTGGATTAAATACAAAATTCTCAACCAAACCCTATGGTTGACAAAAGAAGCAGACACAGTGTCTTGCTTCCTACAATTTCATGCTAAACTAGTTTCCAGAGAACTACATTTTGTAACTTGAGTCTGGTCATATGTTATGTGATCACACATTTAAATCAGTTAGCAGTATAGATGAGTAATTGCATTTTTCCAAATTTGGATACACCTACCCATCTGCTTAGAAAAAAGTAAGTGGGTGGGGCACTACTAGCATAGTACTACTATGTGCATAGATGTTGCTTATAGGAAAGATACAAGATGTATTCTTATTTTGGTACTAGAGTAATCTCAGTCTGTATTGTTAGCTAGTCTGTAGTAGTGAGGCTCTGCAAAATATGGGTCATTTGTGTGCAAAATGAAAACAAGTGTAAGGAAAACAGTAAAATACATATTCAGCTGGTAAATGGAGAAGCCATGGTGCCATACACTGATTTAGAAATTACTTTCATTCCAGTAATTCTGCTACTTTGAATTTAAAGGATTAAGAGAGAGTTTGATTTTCCCACCCCCCTTGATTAGCTAAAATATATTTTTTAAATTAATTTAAAGCTCTATAATTTTGGTTAGTAAAACTGTATTTTGCAGAATTTAAAATGGACCATTCTAGGTTTTCACTGTTTCAAATAGCTAATTTTTCCAGTGCACATTGCTGGCCTTTGCCTTTTGTTCATGTGTCTTTCCTTTTTCCTTGTTGCTGCTGCTTCTTTCCTTATTTGAAAAAAAAAGAATTTAATTTGCAAAATTTAACTTCAAATGTGTTTGAACACAGATTTTGAGTTTACTTGACCTTTTGCTGGTTGATTTCTTTGTAGACCAAGTTCTCATATGAAAATTGAGGGTTTTAAAGCAGGTTCAAGAAACAAATAAAAGCCTAGCTGAGACTTTTCCAGTATGTATTAGAGACCGTTTTAAAGACCTACATTTAGTTTGAATCAGTAAGGCAGGTTATGTAGTCTTCATGTACAAAGCAGCTGATTAGGAGGTTGGTTGCAGAGCTGCATAGAATGTAACCTTGAATTGGGTTACATTCTAGAGAAAATAAATCAAATTAACAAATAAGGGATCAAGTGAAAGAGTACTATTACTGCAATGGATTAAAGAATGAATTGTATGTTTGCCTGCTAGACCAACATGGAAAAACTATACTATGAGCTAAAATGTTTTGTCAAGGTGGTTTATGTTACCAAGGGATTGTAAATGTCTTGGAAGGTCTGTTGTGAAGCCTGTTGATTAACTTTAGGTCTCTCTTCTCAAATACACTTGCTGTGCAGGGAAGGATGGCAGTGCTTAGTCAGTAGTCCAGCATTACCTGCTGGTTAAGAAAAGAGCTGGGCTACAGTGGTTGCTTTAACCTCCTTTGGACTGTTAGGTTTCTTGGTTTTGCCTTCGTGTTCTCATAAATCCCTTTGTGTTATGCATCATTAAAAAGTTACTGACAAAGTCAGTTCCCTTGTTCAGCTCACAGACTCTTATGTATTTCAACTACACAATTGTTTGCACTTAGGTAACATGTAGCTGGCCACCAGCATAATGGATTAAGCTTGCTCTTAAAGCAGTTAAGAAGAAAAGAGGTTTTCAGGTTTAGAAACATGAGAAGATAACACATGATCATTTGGGTTTGTCAATAAAATGAAACTTTTTTTGGTATTAAGGGGATATTGAAAGGGGACAGAAAGAAACACCTAGAAAAGGAATATGGCAAGAAAAAGCTGAATGAAATGTATTACTGGAAATTTGACGTTGGTAACAGTTTTCTCTCTGGTTTCAAATATCAAGACACTAAAAGATAGCACTCTAAGCTGCTGTTTGGAATTTTCTTTTTCTGCTTGAAAATGTAAGTGGTATTATATCAGTAGACTTTTTTCTTTGTTAAATTAATCAGGAAATTTTTTAGTGAGCCAGTGAATTCAAAACGTTTTGATCTCTTAAGTAGTTTTTTCTAAACTAAGTACATTGTATGAAGCAGAGAAACAATGAATACCTGTTTGTTTTATAAAATGCCTCAAAACAAAAAAATTAAAAAGAAAGAACCATTTAGATACCTAAGCCAACCATTTTTTTTTTCCTCCATCCTTGAGGGCAGTGTTTTTCTTGCCTGAAAAGTGGAGTTTTGGTTTCAGGGTGGCTTCCTTACTAGTGCTTTCTTGCTCTATCACTTTCTTTAAATTTGTCTCTTCTCCTATATGGTTTGTAGATAATATCTTAACTTTTTTGCTTGTTTGTTTTTCATTTTATTTTATAGCTATAGCTAAAATGTAATTTCTTCCATGTCCCTTTGCAGGTAGTCTGGTTGTGCATACTTACGGTCTTCAGGCACATCAGTTTTCTATTTTCTTTTTGTCATCAACCTCAATGTATAAAAGCACACATCTGTATATGGCTCAGAAAGGATTTTACAAATGTGATGAAGTGTGTCAGTTGTCCTCTCTGTAGGGACTTGTGTGAAGTTAATTCAAGATTAATGGCTTAAGTGGCAAAGGTACTCTAAAATGGGACAGAACTTCTGGGTGCAAACAGGGAGAAGCATTGAAGGAAAGTTACCTTCTTAGTAACTACTTATTAACCTCTCCCCTTGTGTGTTAACAGCACATGCTGGTGCTTCAGTTTAAGAGGGTGAAATGTGGCCTTTAGGTTTAGTAAACTTCCTGATCTCTCCTTTCTTCAGGAAAAGAAATTTGAATCGCGTTGTTCAATGTATTTGCTTTTTGCAGTGCAGGTCTGTGCAGTGGCAGCCATCATTCTTTTGTTCCTTTTTACTGTGTTAAAAACGGGCTGCTGACTAGGTCTGAAACAGTTGGGGTCAAATGTCAGAAAAGGCATTTTACATGTATGTGTATGCATGCACCCACATTTAATAGAGACCTGCTGGAAGATTTAGACTGTGTACTTCACATGCCTCTCTTGGTGTTTTTTTAGGGTCTCACTAGGTGGGCAGTGTCCTATTAACTGGCAGACACTGGCTGTTGTGTGAGCGCATTTCTGTGCTGCTGTGACTTCATCTTTTATGTCAAATGTTATGTCTGAACAGAGTGAGCTGGCTGGTTTTATTATGTATTAAGCAATATTTTTCCACTCTGAATGCTGTATAAGCTTTTGAGGGAAAGCTTGTAAATGTGTCCATATTTTTGGGTTTGTGCCATTTTTATAGGTGAAAACTTGTACATAAGTTGTTTAGTCTTTTGGGACTTCTGAACTACAGAGATGAAAGAAAGTGATAGTTGAGTGTTTGGAAAGACTATTAGGCTTATGAAAACAGCAGGTTTTATCATTGTAACTTGAATAACTAGCATTTGGACAAATCTGCTTTTTACTTAAAATTCAGGTTTTGTCAGTTTGTTTGAAAATGTTAATGCTTTTTGCTGTATTCTCTAGGGTCTGCCTCAGTGATTCAGGTACAGCAAGGGATTCTTGCTAAGGTTTTTGGGATGCTAAAGGTACTATATATAGGTTATATAATAGTTTTTTTCTGACATAAATAATGAAAAGTTTTTGGAAAATTTAAACCAGTGTAGAAGTTATAATCAGTCAACATATTTCATAACTAGGCTGCTATCATTTTGATCTGCTATTAAGGGCTGTAATAGGTACTAGGACTGAAATGTTACTATTTGTGTGCATACATATCTGCTGTCTCCCACATGAACGCAGTTCTGACATGGAAAGGTTGTGCAGTTCTCATGTGAGTGTGAAAGCCATGATGGACGATGGTTGGGTTTGTTTTTTTTTCAGCTGAGCTTGTATAAGTTCATGTTCATGTCCCAAACTCTCTGGACTAGTATTGGTAAAGTACAGACATCAATCCACTGTCAATTCTTATCTGTTTTTGAAGTACAGAAGTTTAGGTTTTCAAAACTGCCTTCTCCTCACTGAGTTGTGGTAGCTGGATCAGATGGTGAAATTAGTTGTCACTGATTTGAGCAGATTTTTTCATTTTATCCTTAGCAGTGAGCTAAACGAACCTGTTTTATTTTGCGCCAAAGTAGAACAGAGCCAGTCTTAGAATCAGGCACGGTGTCTCACCGTGTTGTTTTAAGCTGCTACTTCTCTTTTCTAGTGCATGTGAAATTATGTCTGTATTTGTTAGTTATGTGATTACTTTCTTTGTTAGGTATCAATCAAAATGAAAAAGAAACCCCGTATCATACTTATGAAAGAAACAGGGCTCATTTTGAGACATTTAGGGCATGTTTTAAATTTAGTACATCATTACATGATGTACTTGGGATGGAGGTTATGTTCTACAGGTAATTGGAGAGAGTCAGTCTGAAATGGCTGATTTATAAACAAGATGTGCAAGGAAAATTTTTTCCAAGACAGGTCAGTGACATCCTTGCAAATGATGCACCATTTATAGAAGTCAGTTTAGGACTAATGGGGACTATTAGCTTGTGCTTGATGCTGGACAAATGCAATGATACTGGTTCTGGGGCGGGTGCAGATCTACAGCAGTAACACCACTGTTTGAGATCCTCAGTAAATCTGCTCCAAAAGTGAGACAGCCGTGTGAGGAGAGCTCTGGTCTAGCATTTGAAGTGTGAATTTTCTAGATTTTTCTTTTTCTTCTTGCTACGTTGTTTAAACTCTGTATAATGGAACTTTGTACCTTTTTAGTTTTTACTCCTGTTTGGTCAAACCTCTGGAAATATTCTGTGGGATTTAGTACTTAGATCTTCAAATTAATGAGTAAAATTACTTCAGCAAGAGGATTCATAATGAAGAAGAGAGTTTTCAATGGATTTTTTTGTGCCCAATATTATGATTTTATTTGGTGTTTATTAGACATGAACATCAATATCTCTTTACTGAGTAAACCAAACATTAGATTTTGGTTGACAATTGTTAATAGATAATTGTGAGGCTTCTTTCAATTAAAGTGTAAAAAACTTTTAGGATTATTATTATTGCTCTCTGTTATTGTTACCCTGCTGTGCCAGAAAATCCTATAAAACCTGCTTCCTGGCCTATAATTGAACTGTGCTAGTTTCCAAGAGTTATCTTCATCTGCGATTTGATTTTTCTTTCATGAATCTAGCCATTTGGATCAATTTCACCTGTAGAATTTTGAAGCTTATGCTGTACTATATCGTGTGCATACACATTGTTTCAGTCACTTTTTGATTTATCTGAGTGACTTTTTATTGGGTAAGAGTTCCTGCATTATAAAAGGAAGAAGAGTGTAAATATATAAATATATTGCACACAAAAGAAACATTATTGTACTTGAGTAAATATTTGTTCAATTGAAGCATTGAGATATAATTTTGTGTGTTGATAATTAAAACTGAATTCACTAAATTGTCAGTAAAATTAAATTTAATGTGGGATGGGTAATCCAGATCATAGGGTTTGTAGTTAGCATTCTTTTTGTTTATTTATTGGGTTACTTTTTTTGTTGGTTTGGCCTGGGTTTTTTGTTTCCTTTTGTTTTAGCAACGTCCATACATTGGTGTGCTATCTTTTGAACTCTGAAATTCTTGTATTTTCAGGAAGGCCTATTTTTGTTATTGCTTGGTACTTTTTTCTTTGTTCAGCTAATGAATACTGGGTGGTTTTAATCCCGAATATGCTTTTTCCTCCAAATGATAAGCAAAATAAATTTCTATCAAACTTTAATCAAGAAAATACTTGTCAATCTGATGAATATCCTTATTATTCTTGGCATGGTAAAATGGATTAAACCCCCTACATTTAATTTTTTTTATAACATTGCTGTATGGTTGCTTTGATTTTTTTTCTTCTTTCTATTAGTGTCTGCATTCAGATGCAGTTATAGCATAGGCCCGTTTGTGGGTTATGTTTGCTTGTCAATAGCTGTAACAAATGTTGGGTACTTGGGCTTTTGAGGGGGGAGGTTGTTTGTTTTGATTCTTTTTGAAGTTGTACAATTAGATTTCAAAAAAGGAAAGTTGTCTCTCAGTTGGCTACATTGCAGCCTCTAGTATTCCATTTTTTTCTCAGTTAACTTAATGATATTTATGGAAGTGAAAATTCAGACATTACTACAATTAAAAACAGTGTTTAGATTTCTAGTGTCCTCTGTAATTTTAATTTCATTTTGGTGAATTTTGACTATGAATCAATCGAATTTTTCTCATGTACTGTATCTACTAAAAGCGTTTGTACAAGTTGTGTACATTAAGATTTTCTTTAAAGAAAAAATATCTCTTAAGTAGTGAGGAAAGCAGAACATTTTTTGCCTTATGTAAGTACTGTATTTTGCAGTTCTGCGAGATGAGAAACTACATATAAGGGTTTTAATGTTTTCTAACAGGAAAGTGTAAAATCTTGATTGATTAACTATTGAAATTTATTTTTTGTCTTTCTTATTTCACAGATTTCTGTTTATTTTATGAGCATGGTGATAATAATTGATTTTAAAAATGTAATTTGTCAGAAAAGTAGATGTGCTGGGAAAGCAACTAGACTTAATTTTACCTGGGTGAATCTTTACTTTTTTGAAACAGGAGATCAGCAAAATCTCGAAGCAGAAGTCCATATTCATCAAGGCACTCCAGGTCTCGTAGCAGACACAGATTGTCTAGATCCAGAAGTCGTCATTCAAGTATTTCTCCTAGTACATTGACTCTGAAGAGTAGCCTGGCTGCTGAGCTGAACAAAAACAAAAAAGCAAGAGCTGCTGAGGCAGCCAAAGCTAGTGCGAAAGCTTCCAATACTTCAACACCTACTAAGGGAAACACTGATACTGCTGTAAGTGCACCTCAAGTGAACAATGTTAAGGACCTGAAGAAAATCAAAACTGAGCATACACCTTCTCCTACCAGCAGTGCAAATCTGAAAAATGACAAGGCAAAAGCAAAGGTCTCGCTTCCTGAAACAAAAGCAGAAAATAATTTAATTGCAGACAAAATTACTAAACAGAAGCCTGCAGCAGTAAAAGAGAATAAATTGACTGTTGTGAAGCAGCAACCGGTCCCTGTAAAAGAAAAAAGCAAACCAAGTACACCAAGTGTAGTAGCCAAGGAGAAGGATCGAATTGTTGCACTACCGACCTCCACACTACCACCCTTGCCTTTGCCTCCCACGCTGCCTGAAGATAAAGAAACTGATAGGTGAGTTGTGACAGAGATTTGCTTTTGGGATTGTTTGTTCCTTTTTATAATGGTTGTTGTTATTTCCTTTGGAAAATAAATATAAAACTATATGCCAGGTCAGGCTAATGCATTTTTAAATTTGTTCTTGCTCTTCAGTCTTGTTTGACTGGTAACTGTTGGTGAACTGGAGGAATTTGATCTTAGAAGTAATTTTAGTTATTGAAAAAAAGAAGAGATTGGTCTAAGAAGAAGCTTTCTATAAAAAGTCTACTAAAGAAATATTCTAAAAATTGCTGGTAATAATAGCTTTGGGACGAATTAAAGGATGTATTCCAGGATTCAGTATTTCAAGTTTCGTGTGAACATATACATACTTCTGGGGAAAAATTGAATTCAGTAGCAATGTGAGAAAATTATTTAACTGGGGTTTGAAGCAAAGATTCTCTTCTCTTTGAAAGGCAATTGTTTTATAGCTGGGCGTTATTTTAGTGTAATTTATTTCAAAGATCAGTATTATTTTGAGTATGTATAATGGAACTGAAGTTCATGGCTTGTAATTTGTGTTAATTTTGAAGTGTAAAAATTGGTCTGTAGTGAAGAAATTAATTTCTATGTCCAAATGTCATCTGAATTTAGACTATGTTAAGTCTGTAGTCCTAACAGAGAATCTTTGCTATGATTTGTGGTTTTGTGGGTTTTCGGGACTTTTTTTGGGTTGTTTTTTTTTTGGTTTTTTTTTTTGGTTTGGTTTGGTTTTGCTGAATGTGCTAACATGCCTCTCACATGTATGCAAGAAATCACTTCAAAGTAAGCCAGAAATTTTTAGCTAGAGGTGAAGATGTTTCTCTTGTGTTTGCTAGATTTATGTATTAAACATTAAGGGTGCATAGAAGCCTTGGGAGATAAATGCAACCTAACAAAGTATTACACAGTTATATATTATTTTTTAGTTGTAAGACAGAAATAGTTTCTTGCCCTTCAGCATTAAACTACAGCAAATGTAATAATGGTGTAGTATTGTATTTACATTTGTGACAAAGCTATCCTCTAAAGGTAAATGAGAATCCTGATACTGTGAGCAAGATCTACTGTTTTAACTAAAACCTAGTCTATGTAGTTTAACTAAATATGACTGGCATTGCAATATCAATTGCAACAACATGAAATGAGATTTCATATTGAAGCTGGATGATTGCTTCTGATATTATTGTTATATTTTAATGGCTCACCTGTTTTAAGTTAGCTAAACTGAGGGGTTAAGCTACAATTAAGCAGGGGTTCTTTCAGCACTGGGCTCATTCTCCTTTCAAAACCAAAGGCTTACTGCTTGCAAACAGCTGCATTAGAAAGATGAATGAGAAATAATGGAATGTCTTTTATGCTTTGCTTAGTTTTGCCTATAGGATATTATAAACTTAGAATCAGAAATTATAAGTCATGATAAAGCTTAAGTAATCAAAGGAAGAGGATCAATGTTTTTTAATGGCAGAGGAGGGCAAAGGTATTTACCTTGAGCTCAGAGTTACTATGGGGAAATTGTGTCAACAAAGAACGTTTGACCTTGCTGTTATGTAGAACTGTCTGGTTCCTTCAATAAGAATCTCATAAACCCACAAATAAGCGACCTAAGGGAACATCAGTGTTGAAACCCCCACAGTGCAGGTTAGCTGAAAAGGAAAATTGCCCTCGTCATCAATAATGTGTGATTCAGCAGACCTGAAAAAAAAGCTGCTCTTGGCTGCCTCTATTTTCATATGCCACTTTTAAAATCTGTGTCAGAACCTTTCATATGTTAGGCTTTCACTCATATTGAAAATTTAGGGGAAAAATTATGAGAGAAATACTAATATATAAACTTTAAAATTAGAGTTTTTTAGTGCCATGACAGTTACATGCACTGCACTAAGGTGGTTTATTCTGTATAGCATGTTAACCATTATATTTATGATGAGGGCAGTCTATGCTTCTTTGTGATGCTTCTTTAAAATATGGCAGTGGCAGTCTAGGAAGTGGTAAAAGACATAAAATGTTCAGTTTTCAGAGAAGCATAGACATATGCAAAACACCAGAATGCTGTATTTGCATATGTAAGGACTATTCATTGCAAGAAAAGTAAGAAAAAATGTATGCATTCTGTATTATGTGAGTTGGCAATATATTTCCATTTAGAGAAGTTCCTGCTTTATCTGTGAAACTAAGCAGGTAAGAACTTGTAGAAAAAGCATCACAGAGAAGGATGAATAGTGCGATTTGGTAAATGCAGCTAACTTGGAAAATGTTCCCTCAAAGTGTGACTTAAGTTTTATTGATACAGTGATGGAAATTAAAAGAGTGAATACTGTGTGAGTGTTCTGTAGGAGAGAAATTATGTAATTATGTAATTATAGAAACTTTAGAGATGGTCATGGCTTTAAAATTACTGGATATGCAGTAGCTGGACAAATCTAGCTGAACTAAAAAGTTCTGATAAAATTGAGCTATGTATTTGAGAAAAGAAATCCTGCAGCAGTTATGATTCCCCATTGGAATGGTAAGGGCATTTCTCAGATCATTGTGTAATTAAAAGATGCTGTATGTGTGTTTGGGGATTTTTCTCAAGACAGAGATGACCAGTATCTGTTACCCAATTATGGCAGGTTAAAAATCAGTCAGATGTCAGTAACCCATGTCAGAAAATCATTGTCATTTTTTCATCTGATATTTTTTTTTCCATTTGATACGCATGCTGATCACGAGAAATGTGCTGAATCTGGAGTGTTTCAGCAGATGTATGCAATTAGAATTTGTAAATGAGGTGATGTGGACAGTCTTGTAATGCCCGGCCATGTTAATGTAAGCATGAAGCTCATTAACTCTGATGACCAGTTTTAGAGGGAGCTGGGTCAGTCAGATCTTCAGCACCTGAGCTCTAAATATTTGTAATAGTCTAGGCCATAAGCCCGAAAGAAGAAGCTTATGTGGCAGAAGTCTGGCCTGGTAAGGCTTCTTCTGTCATTTTACTTCAGCTTTCACCAGAAAGGTCTGATTTCACAGTTCTCTAGAATTGTAGGTGTTAACTGTGCATCTTTCAAAGAGCTATTTATGAGTCATTTATCCAAGTCCTGCAAATTTTAACAGCAGAGATTTCAAGTGTTGGTGCATTGACAGTCTAGAAGATATTTTTTACAAAAATTCTAATAAGTTTTGCTTTTATGTTAATATTCTGCTATTTTCTACTTACTTGAAAAATGATGGGTTTTTTTTAATAGTTTGAGAGAAAATCTTTCAGTGAAGTCAGTTAAAGAAACAGAGAAGAAACTTCGCCACCTGCTTGCAGACTTGCCACTTCCACCTGAGTTGCCTGCAGGAGCTGAGGTACCCAAAAGTCCTGAAGAAAAGAAACCAGCAGTTCAGTTACATACCAAGAGAAGACCAAAGTATGTTTATTAAACTTTTTAAAAAGCTTATCAAGCAAGTAGAAATAATAACAGTTTCTTTAAAATATGTTCTTGTCAAAAGAGTTCTACTTTTTGACATTTTAATATTAATTATATATTAATATTTAATTAATCAGTCAAATATTATTGACTCAAACTGCATGGTTTATTGCCACTTAATGGTAATAAGACAGTTAACTAGTAACGTTGCAAATAATGTTGAGGGTGTCTTCAAGACAGTGTCAAGATATACTAGCTGTATTCTTAAAAATATTTGTTGCTTTCTAGAATATGTGGACCACGACATGGTGAAACAAAAGAAAAAGAAATAGACTGGGGAAAGCGCTGTGTGGATAAATTTGATATCATTGGTATTATTGGTGAAGGCACTTATGGGCAAGTTTACAAAGCCAGAGATAAAGATACAGGTAAGTTCAAAAAAGGTAAATGTAATCCTACAGTTTTAAATGAACAGGATAGTTTTGGATTTTGTTTTATATTGAGTAAAATTTGTGATATTCTCCCCTCTTATATTTGGAAGTTTTTTAGTTGTTGGTGTGTTCAGTTTTAAGTTTAGCATTTGTCTAAATCAGAAATTATTGTTTGCTGTATTGGAAAATCATTTCTCTGTAAAGCTGTGGCTGAAATGAAGCTGAGTAGTCCTAAATTCTGATTCTTATTTTTTGAGTTTTGATGGTCTGTATAAAGTTGAACTAGTAAAGAAGAGAGGCTAAATATCCTGGGGAAACTAAATGTCAACGTAGACAGGTTGGCAATGAAGTTTGTAAGAGGTGGTAGCTGTGAAAGAAGCTATGCATAAAACTTGGTCATGGTTGTTTGAATTCTAGTAATCACTAGTTCATAGTAGGAAGAGAATCTGCTTCTGTGCAACACAACTGTGAAGAGTTGCACATGGAGCATTCTTGAAATATAACTGACTTTACAATAGTGACATTATTTTTTTATTTCATGTTAAACTATTGCTGAAATGAGAAAGCTGTCCTCAGTAGGATACATAATATTGTCATTACTTCTAAATAGTTTATCCAAATTCCTTATATATGCTGTATGCTGTGTGATTGTTTTGTGATTAGTTAGTAGTTCCTTCTATGATTGCTTACTCTTCTGGCTTATTTGTGCATGCTTTAAATGCTGGACTATTTTGTAGTTCAGCAGTAATTGAATCCCATAGGAGCACATACCAGCCTCAGTTCCTTCTTTCTGATTGCCAGAGGAATAAGCAGTGTGATTATAATTCCTTCTTTATTCTTCACCTGTCTTTGTCTCAGTTTGCAAACTTTAGTTCTAGTTGAACTGTCACAGATTTTTGCTTCTACCTTGAGCATCTTTACAAATCATTGTTAGGATCTCCTGAGATAACCTTTTTTGCATATTTGTGTTTTAATTCTGTCATAACCATATTGCCTTTTTGGCAAACTTCAGGTTATTTGTGTGTCACAGTCATCTCTTAACCTCCCCTCCCATAGAAGTTTTTGCTTTCTGCATTGGAGGCATCCATACAGATACAGCAAGCAAATCTGTTAGCTTTGGATTCAAATCCCATGTGGAGAGTGGCATTATGGCCTTTGAGATACCTTTGAAGAAGCTGTGTAATGGGCTTTCAGAGCAAGTGGATGTGGTGTCATGCTGGAATATGATTGTGAGTGTATAGTGTAAGTTAATGTCGAGTGTAAGTACTTTTTAGAAGTAACAAAGGTATCTGGGCTGTCAGTAAATTTCCTAGACACAGCGATAAACTTTCAAGAACAAAACAATTGCTTGTATGGTCTGTAGATATCCTCCATCATGAGTAGATCATGCTCCTGTCATTTTGTAGACTCCAGTTTGATCCAGCCTACCCTGCAGTAAAATAGTAAGGGAGACTCTCCTCACTGTAAAAATGACAGTGCCACTTGTGCTTGTAGAAGGTATACTGATGAATCTGAGGACTCTTTAGTCACCTGCCTCATATCTTGAGCTGCGTAGTATTTCTGGCTAGATACATGCATTCTGACCAGTTGTAATGTAGTATTAAGAAATCAGAGCTGTCTCTAAAGCTGCTGCTGATAATCACTCTTCATTGGTAGACATGGTGTGGAACTTTGGGATAACGTGAGTGAGTTGTGCAGGTAGAAGGCGGATAGCCCTTATAGCGTGTGTAGCTGAAAATTCTCATTTGTAGTTTTGCTTCTGTATGTGATGCTGATTTCTGTTCAGCATGGTGCAGGCATCAGGGTTTTGAAAAATAAACATACGAATCAATACTAAATCCCATGGTTTGGTTGCTAATCTTCATGGCTTTTATTTAAATTTTCTCTTAGGGGAGATGGTAGCACTGAAGAAAGTACGACTGGATAATGAAAAGGAAGGGTTTCCAATTACAGCTATTCGAGAGATTAAGATTCTTCGACAGCTTAATCATCAAAGCATTATCAACATGAAGGAAATAGTGACGGATAAGGAAGATGCTTTAGACTTCAAGAAAGACAAAGGTATGTATGCTAACAGGGGTTGCTCTTTCTGGACCTGTTTGTAATGTGATAGTCTGCTGTGCTGGATTTGAAGTTATGCTTCATTAAAAAATATTGAGATGACAATATTGCAAATTGTGATGCTTGATGAGGGATTTTAATTTTGATTTAAATACTATAAGATATTGTTTACTTAACTCAGCTATGCATTTTGCTTATAGAAATGTTTTCTGCCAATATTTTGTGGGATTAAAAAAATGTGTTGCTTCATTGTGGTTTTGCTGTATAGGAGCAGATGTTTGACTCCTTGACACTCATGGATTAGGAAGCTCTTAATTGTGAGCTTTTTTCAACCTTTTATTTTTTAGTACTTTCTTATACCATTTTGACTATAATAGGCTGAATGTTGAAGAGATGTTTTTCATTTTAGGCCTTGTTTTATATGAATTGTTCTTCAGTTACTTTTTTGATGATTAGGCACATGTGTTTTGTGGTCTAGAAGAAGAGTAAATTAAAAGTATGAAAAACAAAACTTGTATAGTGGTAGTGGTTTTCCCCAAAGAGAGGGCATGCAGACTTTAACTCTTAGTTCTTTCAGTTTTAAGTCTGTCTTGTTTGAATTGCTTCAACCTCCTTAGTCTAGAGATTCAAAAAAACAGAGTGAAAATCATGCAGTGTTGTTGCTTGGTACTTCTGATATTGGAGTGGTATTTTGCCTGGAGGCATTTCATTTTAGGTCTAAATGTTACAAACCTATCATTTTGGAGGTATTTTACTGTCCTGTGGGCAATTTGTTAGATAGTTTGGCTTAGGAGAGTGTTTGGAATGTGGTACCTGTCCTTCTTCCGTGCTCTCCCTACCCGAGTCTCTATACAGCATGGCCAGCAGCAGTGCCAGTAGAACATGCTGTATGTACTGCATGGCCAGCTGAAAGGTGATGTTATCATATGGAAGGTAGATTTGAAGCAGGAATTTCTTTGGATTTTTTTTCCTAGCATCTTTGGAAAGTATAATACCTTGAAGCATTTACAACACTGATATGCTTAAAAGTGGGAAGTATCTAGCAAGAGTTTCTTGAGAGTTGTGCAGGTTCAGTGGTCAGGCCTCACTCAAAATTCTGACAGTCTGCAACAGCCAGTTTAGTCTTTGTCTGTGAATCTTGAGCTGTGTTTTAATTAGGTGAAAACTACTTGGTAATGAGACCACACTGAGTCTTGACTTAATATGTAGTGACTCATTAATGAATTTTCTTTTTTCTGTTTAGTCTCCTGTTTAAAATTGAACAGTATTTTTTTTTGTACTTCAAACTGTGTCCCATTAACTTCAAATAGGGTTTTTTTGTCCAAGTCTGTATTTGTGTTTTTGATATTGCTTCTGATTTAATTTCTTGTTCTTTGTTAACAGCATATTAAAACAAGTATACTTTCTGAAAACTTACAAGGGCATGAGTTTCTCTGGAGAAGAATTCTGTTATATTTTGCTGGAATAGAATTAAGTTCTGATAGTTGAGTAAGTTCTGATAGTTTCTGGAAAACATTACCAGGATAATGAGACTGCTGTTACAACTTCTCTGTGAAAAAAATGGAAGTTGTGTTTTTTTCAGGCACTGTATTCCGTATTTCTCTAATGAGTAGTTCATTGTGAGATAGGGATTTATAGCTGAGTTGTGGCCAAATTGTAGTCTACAGGGAATGAATGCAAGTGGGAGGAAGTTTGGTCATTTTCACAGTAAAGTGTTGCAAATGCAAAAATAGTCTACTTAACAAGGAACCATTAGGAGAGTGGTAGTGATACCTTACAACAGGCAGAGGTTACAGTAAAAGCAGGGTATTTTGCCTATATGATGAACATGTTTATGCTTTAATGTATGTTACATCTTTACCGTAGCTTTGAAATACAACTTGGAAAACCCTGCTGATACTTCATTTAGAAGAGTAGGGAATAAGAATGTTTTTGCTATCACGTGTTTTTCTAGTTATTATAAGTGAAGTTAATTTTGTTTCTAAGGCCGTGTATCATATCCTGACGTAGTACTCATCTGCTTTTTCACTTAAGGCAGGATGGGTTGTTTTTTTGGTTGGATCTCAGTAGTTTAATATACAGTACATTCAGTTTTCTGACAATAATGTAAGAGTTGGGCCCACTTTACAGTACTTGATTCAAGGATACTTTTTAAGATAGTAATATTGGACTGCAAGCAGCAATAGCTTGGCTTGTACAACTTTGATATTTTGATATTTTGAGCTGCATTACATGTTTTTAAATTACACACTCAAAAGTCTGGAAGAGAGGATTAGTCGTTCCCCATGTTAAAGCCTGTCTCAATATTTTCAACAAAGAAAATGGAAGAAATTGTGTCTGTGTTTTATCCTGCCAGCTTGGACTATAAATTTAAAGACATGAAAGCTTTGATAGTTAGTTTTGGGTTTATTCTTCTGCTACTGACTGTTAGCAAAAGAAGTGTAACACATTGAAGGAGTGTGTTAGAAATTTTCTAAGTGCATTTCCCTCCATCAGTGGAAGTCAGCATCTTAGGCAGCATATTGTATAGATTGGGTATATACAAAGCAGACTGGGTGATACTGAGGGTCAGAAGTTACTCACTTTGCAGTCTTCATTATAAATGAACTGTGCTTGATGATAAAGTTGGAGAAGAGCATTACTGGTTTCTAATTAGTAATGTAACATCTTGATTCTCAGGCACAATCCTGATAGATAAAACATATATGTTGGGTGTGGCCACAAGGAGTATTAATTTTATATGTTTATTATGTAAGCTTTTTTCACCTATCATTCAGTGGGAGATAGGTGAGCACCCAAACTTAATGATGGGAGCCAGTCTTTTCTGTGTTGAGCCACCTTATCAGGTAAAAAATGAATTATTGAGAAAATGCTTTCTCAGTTTGAGCTGTTGTCAGTTTTGGTATTTTTCCTTCATGTGCATATAATTTATATGACTTTGGTGTATATCTTTTTACTTTGGGCACTTGAAAAAGTTCTTCAGTTCTCAGTTGCCTCTAACTCCTGGGAGATGTTTTCAAGTGCTCAACAGTCTAGCTATGGGATTGACATGATCTCTTTACTAAACAAATGGAAAATGCCTGACATAGCTTTTGTTGCTGTGAATGTAAACAAAGTAAGTGTACTGCCTGACATCCCTTCCTGCTTTTGACTGGAGTAGGTGTTTTTGCTAACCTGAGGGAGGATGTGAAACTTGGCATGGAAATCTATAATAAAAGATCTGGTTAACATTGAAGCTTAGGGGTTTTTTTCTGAATTTTTTTTTTTTTTTTTTTGGTTTTTTTTTTTCCCTGGGTGGTTTTTTTTGGTGTTGTATGAAGTACCTGTTTATATATGCATGTTTCTGTAATTAATTTTAAGATCTAAGTTTACTTTAGATTTAATTTTGAATTGAGTTGCAGTACAAATCAGCAAACATTTTAGGCATTTATATTGACAGTATAGGAGGACACTGACTCTGCAGTACATTGTAATATGACTGACAGGTTACTTTCTCACAGCTGTCAAGAAGTACTTATTCTGAAATCTTGTGGTTTGGAAGGGTCTGTCACAGCAGTCATGTAGTCAATGTTATATGGTAGCTAGTTCTGTCTGTGTTTTGTAGGAAGTTGATTAAAAGCAGAGGTCTGAATTTCAGAAACCTCTAATGCTGAACAGCTTGCCTTGCTGATCCCAAAATAGCTGATAGAAACTTACCCCAAATAGTTTTCATGCTAGAGCTAAGTTATCAGGGATAGTGTGACTGCTTGAGTGGTGCTTCCTATTTGTGTGTGCTGTACTGGGCTTTGGTTTGGAATAGGTGCAGAGCTAATTGTGTGGCTTTTCAGTTGTTCCATGTGAAAATGTATTAATCAAAGATTTTTGTTTGTCTGCTTTAAGTTTTTGGTTTTGGTTTAGTTGTTTAGGTTTTTTTTTTCCTTATTTCCCTGTATTGCATGATAAAACAAGGAGAGTATTTATTCCCAGGGCTTCTGTATGGTCTTGGCTTATATCCCTGTTTCAGAACATATGTGGAGTTCCTGCAAGAGGAAAATTTAGTTGAACTTGAAAGGGGAGAATAACACTGCCATTAAATAGAAACTTAATATTGGGTGAAAATGAAAACAGTTGTGTAGCAGCAATGTTTTCTTAAGGGATTCAGCAGGTATGGCTATATTTGTTGTTCTGGCAATCAGAAAAGAGATTATTATAACCTGAGTCAAACGAAAAGGCAATTGTCTGTTGAAGGAGCTTTAAAGAATTTAAGTGTAAGGAACTTATAGGAATTGGTGGGCAATTTCTTCTTTAGTTTTCAGGTTGTAGTTGAGAAAATCCTGCATAAAACTCTTGGAATGGTATATCATGGAAGAGAAATGCTGAGGAAATAAAATAGTAAATGTAATCTAATTATATTTAATCAATCAACTGTAAGAATAATCTATGTATTGCTTAGAAGAAGCTGGAGGAGACTTAGTAGCAAAGCTAAAATCTGATGGAGTTTCATTTTGAAAACTGAGTACAGAGCAAATTTTGCAAATGTGTTTCACAACACAGCATTGTACATACTATGGACTGAACTAGGCAGAGATACTGGAGCTTCTTTAAAGCATTTCTGTATTTCAGGATACTATTGTAATGTGTTTATACTAGAATTGAATTTAAATTTGCTTGCATTGAGGCCTTTCTGGTCTTCTGGGTCCTCAGATCTCTGTCTAATCAGATATTTTGAGAAACACTGAACACCTTTCCTCTGAATTACATTTGGAAAATACTTGTTTAAAGGCCATCATCTATGGAGGCTTTTGGATCATTCTTTCCTGCACCACCACCCTCTCCTCCCAGTCTGAAGCACTTGTGTCTTTGGGAACAAATAGTGTCCTGTTTAGTTGGATCTGTGTGATTTGAAGACAGTCCAAAGAAATCCAGAGCCTGACTGTGTCACAAAAATGCAAAGCATGTTTTGCTAGGATTTTTTGGTCTCTCAGAAAATCCACTGTATATTGCAGATTATTAGTGCCATGTTTTGTTGAGTTAGCTCTCCTTTATGCAAGCCTTTACTGCATTATAACCGAGCTTATTTTGTGTTAAGAAACTGCTTCTGTTAGAGCTCCATGAACTGAAACATATGACCAAGAGGAGATGTGTTAATCCTTTAATTAGTCTAAATTGGTATCTTGCTTGCTGAACCCCATCAGTCTTAACTGACAAAATGGTCAGAAAGGTGCATTTTTCCAGGGTCAGTCAAAAGGAGTAAGGTGAGGATTATTTCCATCCATGTGAATCTCCTTTATTTATTGTGTACCTCCTTAATAGATTCATCTGGTCTCTTATCCTGTATTCAGAAATAGGCAGTGTTCCTTCTGTTCAGCTGTTCCAGCTGCTGCAGTGTCAACATGTAGTGACATTAGGATTTCTGATTATCTCAGTAGATGAAGGAGAGTAGATGAGCTTCATGGTGTTAGTGAAAGAAATGGGCCACCCAGGAGACAACCCTTCTGTTAGTGCTTTGTTGCAGCGTGTGGAAATGGACTAGGCTTTCTCCCACACCACAGGTGGGAAGTGCAGGTCTTTAACACAACAGCAGCAAGATGGGGAACTTTAAAGTCAAGTAAGTAATTCTGAGTTCATTTGAATTGCATGCACTTTACTGTGAGAGTGCTTTATGTATTTTTATGGCACTGCTTCCCAAAATAAGACCTGGGCAAAGCTAGCATCAAGCAAAACATCATTTTAAAATGTAACCTCCAAGTTACAATATGTTTTGCCTTCAAAAAAGAAGTAACTATTATTTTTTCTGATGTATTTTCCTCTTTTGAGAAATGGATATTAGTATGGCATTTGTTTTGACAGAACTAAAGTATACTGTGAGCTTAAACTTGGACTAAGCTGTAGTAAGCATGCTTCTTCCTGTACATAGTTAATTTATGATGTCTTCCATAACTGTTGCTGCTTTCTCTTTTATGGAGGATCAAATCCCCCAGTGTGATGAAAAGTGATGAAAATTTGGAATTATCGGGTGGAATAACATAAGGATTTTGTTGGCAGAAACTAGAGATCTCTGTCAGAAAAGGGCACTATGTTTGTCTTGAAATAAATTAACAGGAGTTCCACTCCAGTTTGCTTGATAGCTTGAGTAATACTGAAAATCAGGCTTGAATGGTAAGATTGCCAAGGTTAATAGACTAATTTTCATATTTCTCATACTCAGTGAAGATTTTACCAGTTTTTATTTTTAAAACAAATTGTAATAATGTGTAGTTATAAAATAGGCAAGAATGCACAAGTGTAATTAATCTGTACATTTGCTCTTCATCTCATAAGGAATATGTAGCATTTATCCTGTTTTAGTGTATGTTTTCTAATAAGAGTTACAGAGAATGTAAATAATCAGGTGTCACCTTCCAGGTACTACTCTACTTGTTTATGAATTTTCTCTATTGTTGTCAGCTTTCCTTCTTGCATGAGGGTACCAATTGTGATTGCTGGTTATAGTGCATAAACAGCAGTGAAAAAATCCTGTGAGTTAGTGACAGAGCAGGAAATTGCTTAAGGCAAGTATCCTGCTTTGCATATAAACAAGAGGTCTCTGTTCAGCTATTCTCACTAAACTGTTCTACAGTCATTCTTTCTCCATGTCATATACACACATGCAGCCAGCTGCCATGACAGAGTTACCTTTCTCTTGTACTCCAGAGCAAGAAGGTACCAAGATTAACTGGTGTTCATTCAGTTTTGTTGAGCTGACATCCTCTGAATGGTATATCTAGGTTTTTCTTACACTGCAGCACTAATACCAGGTGTTTTGTTTGAAAGCATTTAAAAATATGTCATGGCTCATGCTTCAGTCATCATTAAAGTAGCTGAAATAGCAGATTGCCAACTATCTAGTTTGAAAATACTAAGATTAGAAACCTCTGTGCATTTCTATGTTAAACTGGTGAACTGGATTGGTGAACTCAGTTATGCAAATAGTAACACAGCAGACTTTTCATTATTCATAGCTCTTAATACTTCCCCTCCTTGTGAAGTGATGGTTGGGATTGTGTTGTACCTGCTTGATTCACTTCCTGATTCACCCTCTCTGTACACAACAGCAGGGGTATTTTATAATGAGCATTTTGCTTTCTCTGTATAATACGCAACAGGACAAAAAGACCTAAGTCAAAAACAATGAGGTATGCAATGGCCCTTGCTTTAGCTGATGTATGCTAATCACTGTTACAAGTTTAACACTTAGTGTATGAGTAATCTTCTTCCTGAATAGCAGATGGACCTAGCATTCTTTTTCCCTTTTCAGCTACTAAAAAGGAGTCAGTTCATTAGAATATGGCCATGTATGTGTAAAGCTTCTGTCAAGCTGACTTCTTATTATTGCTCCAGGATTTTCACTAGTTTCTGAGTTTAAAGTTTTTTAGGAACAAGAACATGTAACGAGTTCTTGTTGGGTAGAAACTATTTGTAGTGGAAAATGTAAGGAGGTTTTGGAAATGCAAGGTAGACAGACCCACTTGAATGTGGTTTCTGTGTTGCTTCCTTCACTCTGCAGGGGCTGCACTGTTCTGTGTATCCCAGGCTGAGGAAGGGTAACAGTGAGGTATTAAAAAGTAGATCGTACTGGGAATAGTTGTATTGGAGATCGGTTATTGCTACTTCTGAATCACTCAACACTTTTCCTCTTGAAGAGTGCTTATACATCTCAAAGAGCTTCGGTTTTAATGGCTTTATTGGTAGAATCATACAGGCCAATGTAAGATAAGACCAGACTCTCTTGTGCTGAATGTATGCATGTGGCAACTTAAAATACGAAGTCTGTCTTTGCAGAGCTGCTCTTACTAGTAGGTTAGTTCTGCTTTCCCATTTTATCCTGTCTTATAGGTATTTTTAGCCTGAGAAGGGCCAGTTTATTTCTGACCCAGTTGCATGGAAATCCTTAAAAAATTAATCACCGAGTCATGACAGTTGAACAATAATGCACAATAATGCTTGTACATATTTTGTTTCTAGATTTCCTCTCCAAATTTTACATATGACGAAGTTAATTTTTCTTGAAATAGAATGGGTGGAGTTTGAGAGCTGTAGGGAGAGCACATGTTCATCTAGACTAAAGCACCATGTGGTAACATTTTCTTTTCACAAACATTTGACTAGTATAACTGTTAATATTGAACAGCAATTTATTAAAACTTTTTCCTGTACTATTTTATTGGACATGAGATACAACTATAAATACTGCAGAAGATCTAAGTAGTTGTATGAAAAATGCTTCTGATTTTAAAAACTAGGCAACAGCAATGCTTTGGACAGCTGTTAAATCAGTGTTTTTCTGTCTGTTTCTCCTACCCTTTCCCTTTCTTTTGTAGGTGCATTTTACCTGGTATTTGAATACATGGACCATGACTTGATGGGATTGCTCGAATCTGGTTTGGTTCATTTTAATGAAAATCATATTAAATCTTTCATGAGACAGCTGATGGAGGGCTTGGCCTATTGCCACAAGAAGAACTTTTTGCACAGAGATATCAAATGTTCAAATATTCTACTAAATAATAGGTATGGATATTACTTAAAAGTACGTAACAAAAATTGTATGTTAACAACATCTTTAAATTGTTATTTCAGTCTTCACAGTTCATCTGATTGGAGTGATTAGCAAAACTTATTTTCTAAATTGCCTCATTTCTTTAAAATCAGTTGCAAAATACTAATCCAGTAATGTTCCTGCTTAACACTGGAGCCTGCAGCTGCATATTAAGCTTAATCTATGTTAAAAAAAAAAGATTGAATTTTAATCCTACTAAGTCAGAGTACAGGGGGGAAATTATCTGAGTTATATATAAAACAGAATTGCAGAATTGTAGGATGTAAGTGTTTGAAGTGTATTCTTTCTGCCATCTCATGTCAGGATCACAGCGTGGCTAGGCTGGTTCTTCGTGACAGTTCTGAGGTCCTCATCATCATCAGTCAGGATAATGCTTTAAAAGAGTATTTGATTAGGCATGTTCAAACATGCTTTACTTGCCGTTATTGCTATAATCAAAGTGGGAGAATAATTTGTTTCATACTACTTTAACACATGGTAATTACAAATCATATTAATAAGTGTGGTGTTTGCAGCAGCAGCAACAAATCAAAAGCCAGTGTGAGGATAGTGGATGACTTCATTACCAACTGTTGTGCATCATAACCTGGAGTACTAAATCCAGGGCACAGCATAAGAGCAAGGTTTATAACAGCAAAAGTGTATAGTTAAGAAAAAAGAGTAGGTAGTCAGCTTCTGGGATTTGTTGTCACAGGAAGTCTTCTGGGTAGTGTCAGGAGTTTCAGAAAAAGATGAGACACATTCAAGGATAGGATTATTAGCACATGCTGATGGGAATGGACAGGGATCCCTGTTTTAGTACCCTTAACACAATGATTATGGGTAGTGGTTAAGTTTGAAGAAGATGAGCCCCAAAGGGAATGGGTTCACATGTTCTTCCTAAAAATCTACTGCTGCTGTTGGAGATTAAATAACTGGGCAAAATTGATCAAGGATCTATTTTGATAGGCTTAGTTTTCTCCCAGCTTTTTCCAAATTAAATTTCCTATTTCTTCCTTTTTCCCTTAGCGTGAACTAACACTTGATGCTTTCAACTCTGTATCCTACTGCAGCCTTGCCAGATTATGATACAGAATCTTAAAACAGATGTGCATGTTCCTCCCCATTACTCACTGTGCCCACACACCTAATCTTATCTGCTGATCTCCAGGGTTAGTGTTTCTGTGTGCACCTTTGGCAACTCAGAAGCTGGATGTAACCTGAAAGTGGAGAAGAGTGCCTTATGGTAGAGGAGGAGCTTGTTATTTTACTGTGTTCCCCAATCCAGGTTGCAGAGTTGGGTTTTTGCCCCCTAGAATAGTGTCTGAGCATCCTTAGGTTTTTCCACCAGTAGCAGAAAAACATGATAGTAGATCTGAAGGATTTTTTTTAAAACAGTGTTTAAAAAAATCCTATTTCTAGTTATAGCCTGAAGCTAAACATGTGGATTATGTATCTTTTACATAGGTAACTTCAACTAATTTTTGAGCAAATACAAATGCATTCTCAGAAATAAGCATGTAAATTTGAGGGGGACATTTCTTTGTTCATGTGTGTTTTCCAAGAAATCAGAGTAAAGGTATGAAGAGAAAAGTGTGTGGAAAGTATAACCTGTATATTGTATCACCACAAAATGGTCATGTACATGCTGTTACCACAAAATCATCATGCTAGCAGCAAATCTTGCCATGATTTAATAAAATAGCATGTATTTGAAAGTGATGGGAGTTATTGAAGTTTATAGAAAGTTTACAGAAAAGGACAACCACATATAACAGTCCAGCATTCATTTAGTGTATTAGAGAAGCTTGCAGATAGCCTTCTGTTTGAATCACCCAGACTTTACAACTAGTGGGAGTTTCTAGTCATAGAGCAGTGCCTTTTAGCTGTGGGAATTGCAAGAGCTCTTTATTTTCTACTCTTCCCCTCATAGGGGAAGCAAGCTGGCTGGTGACAAAAATAGAAGCCCTTATCTGGTCAGTTTCCGTGATGTAAAGGCCGTTTTTAAAATGTACAAGTGCAGAACAGGACTTCAGCTTCCTAGAAGGAAGTATGACAGCTGATAGTTGTTTGCTGTACAAGTGCTCATGCTAGCAGTATGGCTTGAGAAAATAGCAGTTTCTTCCCTCAGTTTTTTTCCTGCAGAGTTACTGACTAGAATATTTTATGGGATAGACCTAAATTTTTACTAACATCCAATAATGTAAATGGCATTTGATAAGCAATACTAAATTTTGCTTACTTGTCTTTGCTATTCAGTGAGTTGGCATACTGTTTACTGAAGAGATGCAGAGATAGCAGAGCATTGCCTCTTCATTAATGTGGTTTGGTGAAGATCAGTTGCAGCTGTTTCAGTCTTAAACTTTACCTTATTTTGGGGGAAGAAAGCTTAACAGGATTAACCACTAAATAATTCTTTATTTTTTCCACCAGAGGGCAGATAAAGCTCGCAGATTTTGGGCTTGCTCGGTTGTACAACTCAGAAGAAAGGTAAGATACAACTGTGAAAAAGCATTCAGAAGTTTAATCTTTTTGTGTAACTGTTATGAGGAACAGAAGACTGTTTTGTTTAGAGGAAATGTTACTGTTCTGTAATACCAGTAATTGCTTAGGAAAGTGAAAGAAATACATGTTGTTTTACACAGCATAAAACCACAAAACTCTCTTTGTGCGAGTGCATTGCTTTTCCAGATGTTCTGGATAAATAATGGTAGAGACTGGCCACATATTGATTGGAAATTAACTTACAGTTCTAAGTTTCTGGTCCTGTAAACCTGAGGTATATTTCTTCTGTTGGTATACCAAAGATGTTATTTAGGGAAAGCAAAAATTTTTTTTTACTGGCACAAAGTATCATACAGTTCATATTTAATAAGCATTAATTTTGTGTAAGATTTAACTTTACATTTCAACGGGTTCATTGTATTCTTTAGTCAGTCAGTGCTGTTGAATCTGCTGGAAACAGAGATATAAGTTTAAATAAAAGTTATTCAGAAACTTCTTGTGACTTGTGCTTCTGTTGTTCTTGGCTTCATTATGCTCTTACTCCAGGAAACAGGTGCACAGTTCTTTATGATTAAGAGCTTTAGTATTTGCTTTGTAATGTAGTATTTGTCATGTGGAACTGACTTTGCAAAATTCAGGCTGACTGTTCACTACAGTAATATGTTCATGAGGTGGTTAGATACAGAGATGGTTGGATACCTGACCTTACTTTGATTTCTGCATGTCTAATTTGAGAAATAATACCCATAATGTTAGCTTTATGGGTTTATTGTTTTCTACACAGCTCTTATGTTGTTGATAAATGTGGTAGCAGCATTAGTTTTACTGAGTATTGTCTCAGAGCTCTTACTTATTTCAGGAAACTATGCTTAAGTACAGTTACGAAAACTGTTGAGTATAGTAGCAAAGTGAAATAATCTTAAGTGTCTGCTAGCTAATTATTTTTTGTTTGGATGTACTTCATAATAAAAGAATGTTATCCTACTTCTTGTTTTAACATGCACCAAACTGGCCTAATGGGTTTTTTCCCCTCTGGTTTGCCATGTTTTGCTTGGCTTTTTTTAATGTCTGTTTTTAAATTAATTTAAATTTTCTTTGTTAAACTCACTGATCATTAAGGATTAAAGGTTCAGTGTCCTTATAATGCCAATAAGCCATTTTACTGTACATGAAACAGTAACGTTATTATGTCATTATGCATAAATGAAACCAAGATTAAGATTTAATAAAGCTAGCTAACAGAATTGCCAGTTGAACATGGGAGAATAATTAGAATCTGAGTAGATTTTTGGCAATTCTTTTGTCATTCATTTTCCTTCTGACCTGCAGTAACAGATAAAATTAATGTATATCAACAAGTATATAATAGCTGCCGGTTTTGGTTCATGTATTTTGCATTTGGTTTACTGTTGTTTAGAATTTAATACTGTTTGAAAGGGTACAGAACTTAGCAGGGGCATAATGGGAAGGAAATAAAAATTTAAGTAAATTCCCATTGGTTGTTGTAGTTGTGCTCTTTTAAATGTTACTCTGGTAGATCTAACTTGTTTGGAGTAGGAGGTATGAGAGATTGCATGACAAGATAAGTGTCCAAATCAAAACCACCATATACTAATACATATGAGCAATCTGTCTGTAGAGACAGTCCATACCATGTAAACATTTCATAGGGAATGCTTGCTTCAGAGATAAATATGATAAGTGATGGAATTGTTTCCAAAAATGTGCTACCATTTAAAAAGGAATTGGAGTTATGTACCGTAATGAAAGAAGGACTTAGATGATTTTACAGAAGTGATACCTGTACTACTGAGAATGCTATAAGAGATTTTTAGGCTTCATTCTATGGTTGTTCATACTTAATGTTAGTCTTTCTGTTTGGAGTTACCTCATGTTGGTAACTAAAAAAAAAGTTTCACCTAGTGAAAAACTGGAAGAAACGGAAAGAATTCTGGAATAACTTTTAAAGCACCCTGGTTGAAACAAAACCAAAATTGAATATCTCTTCTCTGCTTTCCATTTTGAACTGTTGATGCTGTAGTTCAGTCTGGCACAAAAAAATGTGTGTCTGCATTAGTAGAAATCTTGCTTTAGTGAGAGGATGGAAAGGATTATTCACAGTGACCAAAATTTCTGGTTAGAGCTGTGGAGAATTAAAGATGTTGTGAAATATAGGAAGATGCTAGAAGCATTCCAGGCTTTGAAATCAAAATTGATGAATGATGCAGTTCCAGAAGGAGGCTTTTGTCTCTTTTGCTCGTACTTAAAGAGGGAAAAGTGACTTTTTCCTTCTGAAGTGCTTGTAAAGGTCCTATATTTAGTATGGTAATAGCCAATAAGTCCATGGAACTTACTAGTTTTATCTAAGTGAGTCCTGTTCCTGAAATGACTGGCAATGTAATAAATATACAGTATTGCTTTCTGAATAATAATGGAGATAGACTATTCACATGGCATCGAGGTGGCTGTGTGATTATTATTTATGTCTTCAATCTGACTGTTTGTAGCCTTCATCAGGCAATTCGTTTGCTTTTGTGCAGTTACAGCTTTGCAGGACTAAAATTAAAAGAGTGGAAGATTGTACTGTTCTTAAACAGTATCACAGAAGTAAAGTCCTTAAAGGGATCATTTTTTCATTTCAGAAGTGTGATCGTATTAAAATGATAGTCCTCTCTTTTTCCTCCTTCCAACAGCCGACCATATACCAACAAAGTTATTACATTATGGTATCGGCCTCCTGAACTTCTCCTTGGGGAAGAAAGATACACACCAGCTATCGATGTCTGGAGCTGTGGGTAAGAGTTTGGATAGAAGTCTAGCAAGGATAAAAAGCCAAAAATAAAGTTTCTTATCATTCTGTACTGAAAGCCATAATGATGGAATTTTGCAAAACTGTTTTACAGCTGTATCCTGGGTGAACTTTTTACAAAAAAGCCAATATTTCAAGCAAATCAAGAACTTGCTCAACTGGAACTCATAAGGTAACTAGCAAGCACTGCTACATACATGCCTCATAAACTGACAGGTTTCTTTTCTTAGTGTTAAAATTTGAGATAATGCATTGCAAATACTTGCAAGTGCTTAGTTACTGCCCCAAGTGAGATGTTAGAGGTTTTGAGGGGCATTTAACACAAGTGACTTTGGCACAGACATAAAGGGTTTTCTGAGTGTTCTGTGTTCCTAGCAATGTACCCTTGACAAGTAAGATGGGTTTTTGTAGAGTAGCTGGAGTTGCCTATTACTGAAATTGTAAAGAGAGAGTAATCAAAATGCCTGTAATTTTTAAGATGATGTTGCAACTTCCTTGCAGCAAATCAGAATGAGAACGTGGACAGTAATAAGGACAAATGGGATTTGGGAGGAGCAGGTATTTGGCATGCTGCTGGCCATGAGTTCTTGTTTCAAGCCTACCATGTACACACCTTAGCTTTATTACTTTTGTGGGAATATTTCTGTTCCTTTACAAACTGCCAGGCATTTGGTGGAGATAAAAATTCTGTTTCTTTGTTCTAAATAAATCATAGAATGATAAGCATTTAACTCAGTGGAACCAGAGCATCTTTTTCTTTCCATTTATTCAGCAAGCAAAATCTTCTCTTGACTCTGATACCATAATTGACATTGTAAATGAGGAGAGGTGCTCCTCCTAGAAACAAGGGGAAAAGGGAGTGAGTCCTACAGAACTTACAGAAAGTGAACAGTAAATGGTCAAATCAACTTACTAAAAAATATTACAAATTTATATACTGAGATATTCTTCAAAACAGATTGAACAGTAGCATGCTTCTGTTTAATGTGCTATTAGCTGGCCTGAAAAAAATGAAGGTTTTAGGTGATGCAAAGCAGATCAGTGGTTGTTTTTAGCATAAGAATTAAACTCATTAGTTTGGGAATTTTTGGTTTTGAGCACTAGATGGCATTGAAGCACATGAGAATGAGTACATCGAAGTCTTTCTTTGTGTTTTACCTCCGGTACAAAACTAAAACTTTGTGATGTCCTTCTGCTGGAAGCTTCTCTTTGTAGCTCATTTCTTGTCTTCACTGATGCTATGCATTTTTTGCTGTTTGAACATAATATATCAGTTTTATGAACATCTCTGCTGTGATCACGTTACAGTCAACAATTCTACATTTATCTTTTCAAAATTTATTAAAGACAGAGCTGAAGTACATTGTGATAGTAAGAGATTAATTATTTTAATTCTCCCTCCTGAAAATTACATAGCCTAATCAGTGTAAAGTCAGATGGGTTTGTGTAGCACCTGGGGCATAAATTACACTAACCATTTAAATCTTATGAAAAGGAGGGCTGACGTAGAGAAATGTATTTGCAAAATGTCCTTTTATGACCGTCTGCATGAGACTTTCAACCCTTGCATATATGGAAATACCTTATTAGTTCTTCTGCTCAGAAGTGTGGTGTTGATCAACTTGTACTTAGCCATAGGAAAAAAGGATGGCGATGGAATGTGAGGCATAATAGTATTGGCATAATAGTATTATCTGTTTCTGGAGGTAGATGAGGTTTGAGGCATAAAACTCGTAACTGAAGTAAAAAATACAGAGGTTTTTTAGTGGTTTCTGCCTTTAGGACTTAGTGAATGTTTTTTTTTCTCTTACATCTTTAGCGTTAAATAAATTCTCAGTGAAAACTGCTTTTTCAGCTATTTGGTATATCTTTCTTCAGTGGCATTGGGAGCTAAGGACATAAAAGTTACTCTAAATGTAGGCTATCCAGTTTTTCTAGTCAGATACCTGGAGAACTCTTCAGATGTAGTTAGTTACATTTTTGAAAACATTTGTGTAGAGGATGTTTGGGCTGGACTGAGGTAGAAACAATAAGTTTAGTCTGTGTGGGGTGATCACACTTTGTAGACAATTCACCATTATTTAATGGTGTTGGGCATTTGCCAGTGGAGAAATTTTAGCTAAAAATAACCTGAACATGAAAATTGAAAATTATTTTTGTTTTTACTGTACTTGCAAGAATAAAAATGACAGCTGTGCTCACTTGTGGTTTTGGATCTCATACCCTTTTTTCCCTTCTTTTTGCTACAGCCGAATTTGTGGAAGTCCTTGTCCAGCAGTGTGGCCTGATGTTATAAAATTAGCTTATTTCAACACAATGAAACCAAAGAAGCAGTATCGTCGAAAACTGAGAGAAGAGTTTGCTTTGTAAGGATGAAGAATTAGTTTAGTCAACTGTAATAGCATTAAGTTTTCCCAGAGACTTTATGAACTTCCGTATTTTCTGGAGAACGAGCATAGATAAAGTGTAAAGAAAAATGGCTTTAGATTCTTCTCCTTCCCATGATACCCACAGAGCTTGTATTAACCCTTATTTAATAGGAGCATCAAGAAGAGGAAAGAAGGCCCTAAAATTTCAGCCACCTGTCAGCTTTCACCTAAGGAGATATTTGTTTTGTACATCTGCTTGTTGCCCCGTCCAAAAAACAGCTCAGAGTTCTTAATTGTTTTTTATTGGTAACACTGGCTACAGCTTAATATGTAGTCTGTTTAACATTAGTCTTCTGTGTCATAAACTCATTCAACACAGAGGAGTTACCTGAACCATGTGTTGGACTAGTTTTGTGCATATATCGCAAGTGAAAGGTATGGAAAACAGCTGTTAGCTTATTTTAAAGGGGTTCCCCTCCTTCAGGTGCAGTGGGTTTCAAGAGAAATGTGTCTTCCTGTTCATACTAATGAGACTAATATCTCTGAAGCAATAGAATTATTGTCTATGAATCAAGCAAAAGTGTGGTGGTGAATTTCAAAATGTAAAAATACAGTCTTGGCTTTAAAATGTGGACATGTTTTTTTGTAAGTACAAGGTTTCAAGCAATGAAACAACACAAGGGGAAGAAAGCTTGAGTTATATAATAGCACAGGTAGTAAAAGGCGAAGTTTATTTCTACCTCTTACTATCAAGCTCAGGTTGTGGGTATGTTTTGTTCGTATATAAGTTACCTGAGCACTTAGTGATCATACTGGAAGGGTTGTGTTCATTAAAGTTTTTCACAGATATGTGTGATACAAAATAAAGATGTGACGCTTTCTCTGTTTTGCACTTTTGTAGCATCCCACCAGCTGCATTAGATTTGTTTGACTATATGCTTGCCCTGGATCCCAGCAAGCGCTGCACAGCTGAACAAGCTCTTCAGTGTGAGTTTCTGCGAGATGTGGAGCCATCTAAAATGCCTCCTCCAGAGTAAGTAATTTCCACTGGTAATGCTACTGACCTTTAGGAAGTGTGAACATGCACCAATTTCAGTAAGTTCATTTTGGCTCAGTAAAGGAGATGGTGGCAGAAATGTTGATGTATACAGTTGTTGAAAGGTTATTCTGTAGTAAAATGCTTGTGTAGCTAAGTGACTTATATAATAGATAACAGAGCTGGTTTGTCATTCCTAGAACTCTAATTATTGAGTTACTACCTCTAAAGAAAATACTTCTCTATGAATGTTTCTAATATTTAAAAAGCATAATTTTTCTGTTATCTGAGTTTATCAGAGTCTACTTTTTCCAGGGATTTTGAGATCCTCCATGAATCTGAATTGCTGTCTGATGATAGAATGACAGTAGGTATAGAGTTCTGCACAGGTACCTGAATTGTTTCATGAGGCAGATGAAATCCTTGGTTTCACAGGCAGGAAAAATGAAATTGTGCAGGTTTGTTCCTATCAGTTTCTCTTGAGGAAGTCTATTGCAATGTCCTGTAGGATTTTTGCAGTGACTTTGCAGTCATTTCAATCTGTACAAATCATATTGGAGCATGTTCTAAAGAAAACAATGAAAAGGTACTAGAGAATCTGCCTATCTCATTCTTTCCTCAGTATAGCTGTCAGAACATAGAATCTATGATACTGTTTGAGTAGGCAGCCTGTACTGACTTCTTTTTATCTAAGGATTTTTTAATCTAAGGATTTTGTTAAAATTCTTTTTAGACTTACCTGTTATATACACAAGCTTGTTATACAGAATCACAGAATGGGTGAGGTGGGCAGGGACCACAGTTTGTCATCTGGTCCAGCTTCTGTCCTCAAGCAGGGTCATCCCAGAGCACATGGCACAGGACTGTGTCCAGATGGTTTTTGAGTATCACCAGTGAGGGAGACTCCATAACCTCTCTGGGCAAATATTACTAATGTTATGAAACATGAGCCAAAGAGGTTTCATTGCCTGAATATTACTATATCACTGTGTGAAAATCAGAAATAAGCAGTTTCAAGCTGCTTGCTGAAGTTTCAAAACCACTTGTACAGCATGATGCATTTTGAAGTAAGTGAATTGGAAGATCATCTTTTCTTCAGGGATGTGGTAATGCATCCATTCTAGAAACCAATACATGGAAACTCAAACTAGTCACTAGTGTCCTTTTAATAATTAGGAGGAACCACACTTACTTCTGGCACACCACAGGAAAGTGTCGACTGTTCTCTTGAGAGACTGAAGTTCTGTTTTGGGAAGGAGCAGCTGTTCATCCAAAGAAAGTGACATGCTGATTGGAAGGACCATAGGATACTTCTCACAATGACCTCTTGCTTCCAATTTTTTTTTCAGAAAATACTTGGCAGGTGGAGGGAGAGAATAAAGGAAACAGTTGTCATAATTGCCTTTCCAGTGTCTCTTGTCATTTGTCAGCTAATTTTTCCATGTTTCTGGGTGACAGAACTGCTTAGACAGTTAATACGTAATAAGAAAACATAAACCATTACTTTTACTGCCCAGCTCAGTATTTCTGTGGGTCTTTGTGTTCCTCTGGAAATCAGAATTGATATGCCTGCAGGGAACTGTAATGGAAGGACAGAATTGGTGGTAGATGAGTTTCTTAAGAGAATTTTGCCTCTGCATTCATGTGTCTTACATAGGATATCCCCTTGTTCTTCCTGGTATCCCAGGTTTGGTATTGTCAAGTGATATTTATTCATGCAACTTATTTCTGCAACTTTTTCCTTCTTTTCTCCCTATTTTCTTGGTTGCCTGAGCTGTACACTATAAATACTATATATCCATGTCAGTTACTGTGGACAAGTATGTGACTTAATGACTCAGCAGTACTTTTATAAGCAGACAGAAGGACCCTGAAAAAAATACTTCCATATTGATAACTTAGTTATTAGGTAGTATGCAAGTTATATACTTCATAGCAACTGTGCAGTATTAGTTTTTAAGTTTTGAGTTAAAATAATACAAATAATTAGGAAAATAATTCTCATTTTAAGATACTTCTACCCTTTTTCTGCCAGAAGGAGATGTGCTTCTGAAAGAGGCACTCAGTAAAGAGTTTTCAGCCAGAAAAAGCAGGTCTGAGATTTTGCTGGCTTTTGAATGCTTCCTGATGTATTTCTGGGTTCCATTAGGTTCACCTTTCAGAAGTTGCATTATGTATAATTTTAAGTGTTTTTACCAGTATGATTAAAAAAAAAAATTAAAAATAGGAATAAAACTGATTATCTCCAATCATTCTTTGCAGCCTTCCTTTGTGGCAAGATTGCCATGAGCTGTGGAGTAAGAAACGCAGAAGACAGAAGCAGATGGGCATGACTGATGACTCTACAGCAGCTAAAGTCCCTAGGAAGGATCTGTCTCTAGGCATGGATGAGAGCAGAACCAACACCCCACAAGGCATGCAAACTTCTTCCCAACTCAAAACTCAGGGCAGCTCTAGTGTAGCACTTGGTCAGTAATATTTTCAGTTCTTATAATTACCTACTACTTGGATTGCACCTCTAGAAATCTTAGATGTTATTTGCAGAGTATTGGCGTCTCCTGGATTCTTGAGGGAGGAGCAGTATTGTAAGTTTAATCTTTCTTGCAAAGAATTTGCCTTTGCTTTTGGAAATGTAAGTGTTCCTTTCCAGTTTTATTTAACTTTTCAGCCTGGTCAGAGCAACTAACTTGCTTGCTCTGTATTTAGAGGGGATTTTAGCTCTTACTCATATATGATTCTTTGGTAGTTCCACAAGCCAGTGGCTGTTGAAGTTTCTCACAATCTCCATAGATGGGTGAGCTTTATTGGTGTTGATAAACTGATCAGAAGGCAGAGTTTAGAACAACTGTAATTTCAAATGGAACAGATTCCATCTGCATGTTATGTTAGTCTTCAGCTTTTCAGGTTGCTGGGACTAAAGTTGTAGAAAAACCTAACAACAACAACACCCCCCAGAAGCTGGTATCACATGAAGTATCTACTTTTGAATTGTGCTGCCAGTAATTCTGAAACTTTAATCAAGTATCTCACTTGAGGCAAATTTTACAAATATATAATGGTTCCAGTATGGAGGGAATTTGAGATACTCAGCAGTTAAGTGACAGTTCTTACAAAATATGTAGAAATACAAATAGTAACAACACCAAATGGATACCTGTAAGTTAAATGTTAGCCTATTTTTAATTGTGCAAAGTAAGCATAAATCCTATGGCACTGATAGACAAATTCAGATAAAAAACACAGTTTATGCATTCAGAGCAGCTGACAATTCTATATACTAACCATCTTGAATCAACCCTTAATTTTACAGTAGAGCAGAACTCCAAGTATTCTGTTCAAAAATACATTGAAAGTAGTTAGTTACTTTGATCATATTTTATTGCAATTTATTGCCTTTTGCTCCATTCGTCTGGTTTCTCACTGTAAACCAGCTGCAAGATTCTGCTAATCCATATGTTTAGGCTAAAGTTTTGGCAGCATTTTCAAGAATGACTTTCTGTAATTTTTTCTCCAATCATTGAAACTATATTAGAAGTTTCAAGAGTCCAAAGGACAGTTATCTTTATGCTTTTATAACATAAAACAGCCTCCTGAGAGACTGCTATTAGTCATTAATAGTGACTATGCAAAAAAACCAAAGCAAATGGACAAGGAATCATTCAGACCTATATTGCTGTTTACCCATATGTGCACAGAAAAATATGTCTAGATAGAAAGGAAGACAGTTTAATTTTCAGTAGCACATAGAGGCATTTCCTGTATTAAACAAAAACTTCTGGAAGCCATAATGCACCTTAGATAATATTATTAGTAAGACACATTATAGAGCTCCAAATACATGCTTTGCCCAGAACTCAGCATTTGTTTCTAAGCACCCCAAAAGGAGAAGTAAAAAAGATATTATATCAATTGCTAATGTTCTGATTCATGAGTGGGACCCCTGGTTATTGCATTTTGCAATTTAACAGGAGCTGTTCAGAGCTCAATTTTGTTATGACAGATTTCCCAGAATAGAGCTTCCTGTTAGAATGAACTTAAAGCTAACCAAAGAGTATGGAATAAGTAGATTAGTTTCCCTGTTTGGCATTTTTCTGATGAATTTTCACTGAGAGTCTGATAGAAGTTTTTAATGTTGAGTGTACCATCCTCAGATGTAACAAAATCTTCTGTTAATCACAACATCTGAGTGAGAGTCAGCATAAGGCATAATAAATTGTGATTTATTTTTTTGTATTGCTGAATAGAAGATGGATTATATTCATATAGATACAAAGCAATTTTGAAGTCCCTGGATTCTGCTTAAGTCAGTTCCAAGTCCTCATATCTTGCTGCACATCCACAAGTAGGGCTGTGGGTTTTGCAGCACTTTCCAGCCGTGCTGTTCTTAAATCTTGCAATATTTTTGTTTGTTATGCGTGGCTTCTAATCTGCTATGAATTACTATATTGGCAAGATAGCACAATGGCAAGGATAGAAGAGAAATGAATGTATTTGTGCTGACCTAGGTTAAGAAAAATTCAGAGCTCAGCCAGCCTGCTCACACACTCATTTTCTAATTTTTAACTGCTTTCTTCTCTAAATCATTTGCTCATAGAGCACATTACAATCCATACTGCTTCACTTCTTTCAAAATAAATTGCCACAATGAGTATCAAAGTAGTTTTTCAGCTTCAAACACCCAAACTTCCTTATTCGTATTCCCTGCATCATCATAATCTGCTCTGATTTGTGGTAAACTCCATCTAATTGAATTAACTATATATTTTCACATATTTCCTGCTACTGAGTGATTGACTTCTCCTTCAAAGTCAGCACTGACTTCTGCATTTATACTGTGAGCTTCCAGGCCACCTAGAGCCAGGTCACTTGGACAGGTGTTAAAACCCAGATGCTGAATTAGAATGGGCTGGAATATGACTGGAAATGGATTTTGCAGATGGCTACTTTTTAAGAAAGGGTTGTGATATGTCAAAGATAGGAAATTTTATGGGGATTGGAAGTCTTACAGCTGCCTAAAGCAGGTGGCCTTAAGCCCCAACTTAGTTATATTGTGGAAAATTGAACTCTAGCTTGGTTTTTTTCCATCTGTCTAAGTGCATGTGTGCACCTCATGGAAGTCACTTTGGTTATGTTGGATCTTACTGTTCCGTTTCCTATAGAAATTCCCCAAAGACAGTTAATATGTAAAAACATTCCATTTCTGTGTTGTCCAAACCCACTCAGTTGTGTCAGCCATGCTACATTAATCTTCTTTTGAGTTTCTGAAATATGCCAGTTCTAAATAATACTTAAAAACACCTTTTTTGTCTTTAGCAAAAACAAGCACTGGACAGCAGTTAAACCAGAATGAAGTGGCAATCCTGCTAAACCTGCTACAGTCTAAGACAAGTGTTAGTTTGGCACAGTTTGCCCAAGTATTGAATATTAAGGTAAACCCAGAGACTCAACAGCAACTAAATAAAATAAATCTTCCTGCTGGAATTTTGTCAGCAGGTGAAAAACAGTCAGAACAGCAGCAGCAGCAGCCGCCGCCTCCGCCACCACCTCCAGAGCAGGAGTCCCTAAAACAGCCGATGGTCACGCAGCCCCCTGTGCCACCTGCTCAGCTGGGTCAGCCTAAAGTGGAGACTGATGCTGCCCAGGCAGCTGTGCAGAGTGCATTTGCTGTTCTGTTGTCTCAGTTAATAAAGGCTCAGCAAACAAAACAAAAAGATTTTGTGTTGGAGGACAAGGAAAATGGAGCAGGAAATGAAATGTCATTACAACTCAGGCAGCCTCCAGAGCCTGCCACTCCTGTGTCTGTCAGCCGGGACGACGTGGAATCTCCGGCACCTGGCTACCCACATCTGATCAAGTCGTTATATGTGTCTGCAGGTACTGAAGGCCTTTATTGCTAACTAGCACATACCTGGAGCACTGGGGATGTAATAGTTTGGGAGTAGAGAATTAACATGTTTGCCATATGAATCCATGCGAGTATAGGAGGTTAAATTGATTTGGTCACATTTTAAGTCTGGATCAGAGAATTTGTCTCTTAGTTTAACAGGCGCTGTGCAGACAGAGCCAGCAATAACCAACCTAAGAGGTGCAAAAGTATTAGTGATGAAACATTGATCGTTATTGTGGGGGTTGGGGTTTTAGTGGTGAGTGTGGTGGTGAAGACAGTCTTTTCTAGCAGATGCACAGATGTAATTTGCCAGTTTTGACTGTGTGTTTAGGTAAAGCTGATTTTGGTGAGACAGTATTTTATTTTGGGTTCTAATGCTAACTAGAGCAGTTCCTTAGTGTCAAATTCAGTAGTTACCTGTAACTGTCACACACACATGGATAAAGGTTTCCATTGAGGTATAGTAGTGGCTTCTGTAGTCTTCTCACAGTTTAGAGCTCTGTTCATATTTTGGCTTGCAAATTCAGGGTTATTATGGTGGTTCTTATATTGTTTTGTGGTGTTTGCAGCTATTGAAAGAAATATTCTGAAGTGCTTTGGGGATGTTTTTGGAGGGTTTGGGAGGTGTGCTTTTCTTTGTGTTTATTTTAAACCTTGAGTTTTGCTGTTCTTTGATAGGGTGATGCTTTGTCCTGTAAGACTTCTATCCTTATCTGTGAATCTTTCTTGATCCTTTGAATTTGTAGTGTTTGTGTTGCTTGCATTTTGTCCTGGTTGTTTGCTTTTTCTGTGGGTTTTTTAAGGAGCTTGTACTGTTTTTCTTTAACTGACTCTTGGTAATCTTACTTTAAGGCGTAGCCTGCATTATGCTCCTGGAGCAGATGAGCTGTTGCCGAATTTTGTCCAAAATAATCAATATAACTACTGACAAATTTAACTAATAAATTCATTAGAATTGACGTTAACAAACCTCTTCTGTTTTTCCAGGAAGGAGTCGTTTTCTTTCCGGTCCTGTTACTTGTATACTTTTATTCGAGCTTTTCTTTTTCATCTTCTTAGGTCAAGAGGATTTGGGTAGGCAGTCTGAGATGAGGCTTCTGAACCGAACACCTGAGCAGGAGCGCCCTCGGATCTTGCCTCCAGACCAGCGTCCTCCTGAGCCACCGGAGCCTCCACCGCTCACTGATGAGGACCTTGATTATCGGACAGAGAATCAGCATTTGCCTATAAGTAACTCTTCAGGAACAGATCCTCACGCAGGAGTGAAAGCAGCTCTTCTGCAGCTGCTGGCTCAGCATCAAGCTCGGGCAACAACGGAGGAGCCAGTACAAACGAGTGTGGATTACCCGGCTAGAGACTCCTATGTAACAGGCCCAGACTACAAGGATAACTTTGGATCATCATCCTTCTCATCTGCTTGTTACGGCACTAGCGATGGAATAGGAAGCGGATCATCAGGAGTATTAGAGAGGAGGAGTTTCCTTGGAAACTCAGATATTCAGTCTTTGGATAACTACAGTACTGCTTCATCTCACTCTGGTGCTGCCCCTCCTCCATCAGCCTTTCCAGAATCCTTTCCCAGCTCAGTAACTGGTTACAGAGACATTTACCTCAATGCTGGCCCCATGCTGTTCAGTGGAGATAAAGACCATAGGTTTGAATACAGCCATGGCCCAATCCCAGTTTTAGGGAGCAGCAGTGATGCTTCCACAGGGCCAGAGAGTGCACACTCTTTGCCCACAAAGATGCACAACTATAGCTATGGAAGTAATTTACAGGAAAATCCCACTGGCATCAACCACATGCATGGACAGACTTGGACTTCTCCTGCCCAAGGACCTGGTTATTCCCAAGGATACAGGGGACACATTAGCACATCTGCAGTGAGAGGGCGAGGCAGAGGATTACCATATTGAGTATCTTTTTTTCCTCAGGCACATCATTTTTATCTGGAAAAACTTCTTTTTCTCCCCTAGCTGCAATTTAAAGCAGCAGTTCAACAGACTTGAATAATGTTAATTCAACAGCTTTATTTTTATGTGGAAAAGGGACTTGCATACAGTAGAAAAAAATTTAAAAATGCTTACAACTCATGCTGTCTAAAAACTAGATGACTTGATTGTACATGTTCACAAACTCTAGTTCTGACTTTTATTTTGTATTTTGGCAGTTTTAAGTGGATGCTAAATTTAGGGACATCAGCTTTTTATGGCACTCTTTCAGATCTTCTGAACTATGCACATTTGTGCTTTTTTTGTAAGTTTGGACCAACTTTTATGTAAAAAGAACGAAATTTTACAACAATCAAAGCAGGGCACTGATTTATTTGGTATTTTTCTTTTTACAGAACTACTTTTAGTCAAAGGTCACTGTCAGTCTTTGCACTGCTTTCAGTGTTATTGTGGAAGGTGTACTTCGTGCTCATTTCAGATAATAAAACACAACCTTTCTCTTGATGCAAAATTTTATAAATATTTGGTCAACTTTTTTTTTTCCAAGAAAAAAAAAGGGTGTTCTGGTAAAATGTTCTCTCCATCTCCCACTCTTGTTTGTATAAAAACTGTTTTACTTGAATGGTAAGTGCCTTAACATGTAAGCTTAAGGTCTGCAAAAATTTGGAAGTACTTCATAGGTCGCTGTGAACATAATGCCTAAACCTAGGTAATTAAAGAGAATTCAGATAATAATAAGAATCTCAAGCAGGTCATAATCTTGTGGTGTTTACTTCCCATGGGCCAGTTACTTAGAGACCTGATTTTACCTAGATAAAATTGTAATTTCCAAATTGAACTTCGTGAGAAACGTTGAAAGTGAGGAGAAGAATGAAGAGTGTAGTGTTTCCTCAGCTCCCTGTTGGAGTTGTATTGTTTTAGTTCCTCTGCCAAATGAACTATACTTTATATATGTTCTTACCAAGTGTTGAAATAGTTTTTTTCTCTTAAATGTCAACAGCAGTAATTTCTTTGTGTTAAAAGCTGACACTGTTTGTCTTTTTACCCCAAGTACTGCATTGTAGGAAGTAACCAAAGGAAAAATTACCAGTATTTAAAGCAATGGCAAAATGTTTGACACTAGTTGTAATTCGCTGTAAACTTGTGATTGTGCCAATTAATTGATTTTATATCTGCTATCCACAGAACATTTTAATATTGGAATTGAGTGTCTCGGAACAACTAGGATTATTATAGTTAAAACTCCCAAGAGCCACTCCTCATACTAATTACAACTTCCAGCATGGTTTCTTCTTTTTGTTTCCTCTGACAACAAGTAGTCTTTTGCAAAGAGGAGGTATGGTTATATTTTGCCTGTACATAAAAAGATGTCTTGAAGCCCATATTGGAAACAATTTTCCAACTGATTATCCAGTTGACAAATCGGTACCTTATGTAATTGAGTGTTTAAAAACTACTTTTTAAAAAGTAAAATTTCTACTTACACAAATGTTTTGTCAATGACTTTTTGGATTTTCAGAATAGAAGCCAAAGCTGTTGGTGTTTAGTTTTAATTGAAAATCTTCACTCATATATGGCTAATTCCCACACTGTAGAGCATGGAGAAATTCCCTTTGCTAACTCTGTCTGATGTGTGAGGATCTGGCAGATGAGGAATGGAAAGAGTCCTGCTGCTTACACTGTCCCCAGGTCTGGCAGTGGCCCTCACTAGACACAGTAGGAAATCTTGCCACCTGGAAATAAAAGTGGCCAGGACCAATTTTCAAGTGGCCAGGTCAGAAACAAATAGTTACAACCTGAATAGCCTGTGCTTAAAAGAGGCAGAAGCTTCATAGCATTCATGACAATGCACTGGACTGCTTTTTCCCTTGAGTAAGGACATCCCCATAACATTTTTCTGCTAGTAAAATTTTAAAGACAAAAACCATTAGTATAATTTAGATATGGACAGTGTCAGCTAAGGCTCTTTGTTTACTAATTAAAAAAAAACCCAGACCCACAAATATACACACAGATTGCTTTGTTGTTTGCTTTGTTGTTGTTTTTTTTTTTTTCCCCTAGAATAAAGCTTTCAAAGCTTATATGCACTTAATTTTGCTAAAGACATGCAGTCTGGGGTTACCCACCTGCACTTAAAGTGTAACTGTAGACTAGTTGGCTAAAAACACAGGTAAGTTCAAATGAAAAATAGATCTCAGAGAACTAAATTAATTGACTTGCAATAAAAAAATACAAGGAAGAAGTTGTGTCTCCTACCTTCCCTTTTGGACATAATTTTTCAAGTCATTTCGTTAGCTTCATTCAGTGTAGAGAAGTTGGTCCCCTCTGCATCTGCAAATGAGTGTGCAGTTTGCTTATGGGCTGGCAGTACTTTTAGATACTATTCTACCAAAATGGATTTCAGTCTTTGCCATGAAAAAAAAAAACCCAACAGCCCCAGCACAAGTAATCTTGACTTTGAGGAGAGAGGAGGTGCAAAAAGCAATTGACTTCCAGATGAATCAGAAACAAAACTCGGCATGCTGTACCAGATGAATACTGTACAGTGACATTTCCCCATCTTAAGGATTACTAGCCTGTGACTTTGAACACTGTATTTGCCTGGGACAACAGTGTTGGGATAATTTGGAGAGAAAGTTAATGTATTTCTAAAAAGATTGCCTTCTCTGCTATCTAGGGAATCTTGGCTCTTTGCTGACACCTTTTGTCCAGGGCTGGTGCAAGTGTAGAGCTCTGCCCTCGAGGGTGTGGCAGGAGAATTGGGTCCTTCAGCCATTCTCCCCTGGCCTGGAACTGTGTCTCGGCAGGTTAGCAGCTAGGGAACTGCCTGGATCTAAGGACAGTAGGTCCACATTCATTTGTACTGGACCTGTGTATTACCTGTCAACATTTCTTTTGAATTCAATCGCATGATGAGGTGCTTATGGCAGCATTTTACCCTTATGTGTGAACTCCACTCAGCAGAGTCTGTACTAGTTTGGCATTTTACATTATGTGGCTCTTGCATTTTTGATGCAGTAGCAGACATTCTGAAAACAGCGTTATTTCTCTGGAGCCATGGCTTTTATTACTTTCTCCCTCATTTCTTTGGGTTTATGTTTTCTGTGCTGCAATTCCAAAGTGAGCTACAGAGACCTGGATACCACATCGAAAAGTAAGTGTTGTGTGTTTGTATTTCTAAATAAATGTAGTGAAATACTGTAATAATGGACTATCAAATAGCAAGTACTTCATTATTGATATTAAGTCGTCTTTAGCCATACCAAGAGGAAGAAAGCAAGTACAACTGGACTGCATATGACCATGACTTAAAACACTTAAGACTATTATTATGCTTAAATTCAGCCAAAGGAAAAGGAAACCACTTTTATGGATCACTAGTTGTCATTATCCTGAACAGAATGAGCAGTGCTGGGAAGAGCTATAAAAATACATATATCCTTAAATGCTATTTTAATTTCTGCGAAAAATAATTTTAAAATAGTGAACTTCTGTATTTTCTTGTGTTTCCATAAAATGTGGTCTCTTAAATTTTCTCCATCCCACAGTAGTGTCAGGTGCTTTCTAGAAGCAGAGGCACGAAGTGCCATGTTTTAAGTTCTTACGGTTTTGAGCGCTCTTCTCCTTTTGCTTTCAGTTTTGGTGAAGTTTACAGTTAGACGAGTTTAATAGATAACTGTGTGGTAAAAACTGAAGTAACACAGGATACCTCTTGTCTGCAGGCAAATTAGGTCTTGGACCATGAATTCTGTTTCTGAGAGAGAAAAATGTCAGACGTACTACTTGCATTCTTTTAATTAATAAAACATGCAAGTGTTTTACATACAACATTTCTCCAGTCTGTTCTGTTATTTTGGTTTTTACATGAGGAAATTTTGGCTATTACCCTTCTTGAGAGTTTTGGGATGTTCTGTATTTGCAGAATATGTAGTGAAATTAAGGAATCACCAGAAAATTTATTTTAATTCTATATTTAAAAATAAAATTACCTTGGGTTGACTTATAATCAAATTAACTTGCTTATCAGGGTGAAGAAACTTTATTGCAGGAGTTATTTCGAGACAACTTAATTTAAAATAAATTGTTATGCTTCAGCTTGCTTACTCTTTGTTATTTTAAGCCATTTGTATATAAAATGTATTGTGCGGCCTGTAAATAAAATACATGAAAATTGAAGTCTCTCCTTGTTTTCCCTTTATGGTTGTCGAATGGCATTTCAAAAGAACGTTGGGTTAAACTGAGAGTGTTTCCAGTGCATTGAAATTCTGCAAGTTATTAATAAAACTCATTTACTGCTTCAGTTATGTTTCAAAGGAGCCCTGCAGGGCCTGGCACTGTGAGCCTTTGCTGGCAGTGTGGATCCTGTGGGAGCAAAGGTGCAGCAGAACATTCCTTCAAGCACTGATGGTGCCTCAAGAGCAGCTGAGTGCTGGGACATGCGTGTGGGACAGGGGCTTTGCCAGTGCTGAGAAGCTGCTCCTTCAGCCCCTGTCAGCTGCTCAGGATGGTGGCGGTGGACAACATGACATTTTTTCTTTGCAGTGTCCAAGCAGAGGTGAAGTTATTATTCTCCACTGCTGTCTCTTTAAAAAGGATGCTGTGCCTGTTAGAAGCAATGGGAAATCAAACCCAAAGAGCCAGATATTTTCAGTGTCTGATGAGACACTGTGAACTGACCCTCACTTATGCAACTGTTCTTTGCATGCCTGAGGCTTTTCTTGTTTTTTTCCTACTGTATTAGTTACCTAATGAAACCTTTTGAATCTTTCAATAAATGTTATACCTCCATCCAAAAATATGGTACTTGCTGTTAACTTCAGTTCTTTTAAACTTGAGGTTGGGCAGAGTGTTGCTTCATCATTTGTCATTGATAAAGTCAATAGATGGACAGTGAAAATGCAGTTGGAAGTTACAGGGGCCAGCAGCAGTTACATAGGTGTCGTTTGACATTAGGCTGACAAGATGTGTAGCTGCAGCCCAAAATGCCTCACTCTGGAAACAGTATTTTGGTGACAGCTACAGTTAAAGCCTGACCTTCAGTTCTGGTGACAAGCTCAGGCTGTATTTCACAGGGTGTTGACTTGCATGTAGCAGATCTGCCATTTGTGTGTAACCAATTCTAGTTGCTCAGTTTTTTTCGTAAAAGCTACTATTGTGACTCACAACAAAGTTGTCTCTGGTTTATGTTGGAGCATGAACCTGAAATGGTTTGAGAATGGTGCGGCATCTCTGTCATTGAGCTCTTCCTGCCTTATGGGTAGCCAGCTGTGCAGTAAGGTACCAGTAATAATGCCAGTGGGATCTGCATGTCAGCTGATATCCTCAGCTGCAAATAGCATCAAGTGAAAGAGGAGATACGCAAGTAACTGCAGAACAGCCTGTATCAACATGGAGTAAGGAATGGGTCTTTGAAACTGGTGGCAAGAGAGGAAACCAGTCCTCTTGTCAAAGCCATGAATTATTGCCCTCCTAGCTTTAAAGGACAACGCAGTTTTGCAGAAATTTATTTTAAGTTACCTGAACCAGGATTAGGTTGCTTCTGTTTTAAAGGAATGCCTATAAAACCTGACAGGCCATCTGGATGAACAGGATTAGAGCTACCAAACTCCCCCACCATGTGGAAGAAAATCAAAGTTGGAGCATTTTGCAGTTGCAGTAAACATGGGCAGAGAACTTCATTTGACAAATGTGGGTAACTTGCTTTTGCCAGTCAACTGCATTCACTTTGATGGAGCTTGAGGGTTTTGCTTTTAGAGTTGTTTATTTGTTATGGCTGCTTATTTTGGGCTTTTTTTATTGCCTATGGAGAGAAGGCACAGTCAGAGGAACTTTGAGCCTTATGGTAATGTTTTCTTTTTCTTCAGTTAGAGCAGTCCTTGCCAATAGGCAATATTTGGATCACTTCACACAGCATGGCTTATTCCCCCAAGGTAACTTGAGGGAATAAGTGGCTAGTATTTGACTTGTGCAGATGTCTCTCTGCTGTACTCCCTCCTGCATGCTAGGCTGTGGTATTGCTTGCTAGAGGGCATAACTGGAAGCAAGTGTTTAATGTGCAGTAATGTCTAACAGAGGTAGACATTACTGCACATTTTTCTTTCCTCCTGCAAGTTCTTTTCAGACCTGTTTTACAAATGTGTAAAGCATGTCAGGAGGTTCCATCATGGGGAACAGCACACTCTCTGCAGCCTTTTGAGAATCATGATTTTGCCCAGATGGCCGTGGTCAAGAAGCACTGATGTCTGCTTGCCCTGCCTTTGGGAGCCTCTCTGAGCATCAATGCCCTAAGAGCTGCTGGTGTCACTTTCTGTCCTTGCTGTGTCTTCAGGTCACCCTGAGAAAGGAATGGGCTGCACAGAGAACTGAACAGAAGCCTGACTTGAGGAGGTGATTTTCCCTGCACACAAGTAAGGAAGAGATCATTACTTTTTTGTTTTCATTCTCCTTCATCCTTACCAACTGCAAAAAGGATCTACCAGAATGATTTCAAAGCAAGACCTGGTTTGGTGGTATTTTCTTTTGGTTTGTTTTTGGTTTTTGGTTTTTTTTTTTAATTTTCTGTTTTTCTTTACTGGTATTACCCTTCAGAGAGTGTTTGGATGTTAGAAACTGCCTGCAAATCAATGTAGTATTGAGAAACTGGGACTTCTGATTTGCAGCTAACCCAGTAGCAAAAAATACATGGAAGTTACAGAAGAGGAGCAGGCCATTCCCTGCCTTCCTGCTAAAATTAAAATATATCCCCACACTGGAAAACAAAGGATGATGTGCACAGCAGACAAAAACAGCAGCCAAAGTTATTCATATGCAGTCCTGTAACCTTTTCTGCCCCACAAATACTCTTGAAAACTCATATCATCCCTGGGCTGGAATCCTTGCCCTCACGACAAGGAAGGCAGTGGACCTTCTGACTGCACAGGCACTTTCCTGCTTTCTTTGCAGAACAAAGATTAATTGTAAGCATTTTTTAATCCCATTTTTTATAAAAATTGTTTGTGAGGGGGAGGGGGTAGGGAATGGACTAAGAATTACAGATGACATGGGAAATGAACAGGAATCTATTAATGCTGTATATGAGGAGTAGTAAATAATAGTTCAAAACTTACCTGCAGATGGTTTGGCAATTCCACATCAGGAAAGTATTACTCTAAACTGGAAGATTTTAGAAGCTATATACATTTTTCTCCCCAGACTGCTTCTTGTAATGGGTTACAGATCCTGCTGTGAGACTTCCAAGCAAGCCTATATGGTTATGCAAAACAGTGAAACAAGACATGCAGGTAGTAGTAAAAATTTTTATTTGCAAATGGTACTTGCTGTGACAATGCTGCCTTTTGGGGATAACGATAAAACAGCCAACAAATTCAAGAGAACTTTGCAGACCTGTTCTATCAGAAATTCAACCTTATTTCACCTTTTAGCATCAGTTGAATTGGAGATGATCTCCTGGGAAACTCCATTCAGTTTGGGTTTGGGTATTTCTTGCTAATCTCAGCTGTTAGAATGCAAATTGTTTGTTTGTATCCAGTGAAACATTCTGCATGCCTTACTTAAGTCTGTCATTTGTTGCTGCCTTGCAACCTCTTCCATTGTTCTTTTGGGTTTTTTTTTCTCCTTTTCACTGCTCAGTCCTGTATTAAGATTTCAGTATTATGGAGTTTTTGTATTGTAAGAACTATTACACAATGCCCTTCATTATGGGAAACTGTAAATGAAAGCACTGAACAAGTATTTCCATCAATTGTATTAGATTGTTTGAGATGCAGTCCCGATATGAGGCTTCTTCCTATCTTGACTAAAGTATGTTTCTGTCTAAATATGTCATCCATATGACATGTTTGTGGTGGCAAGAGCAGAAGGGGAGTAAGGAGCATACAACAGAACTAAATATGGTCACTGTGGTTCATAATAAAATAAGGGAGCGGGTCACTTACATTTAAGTGAAATCATCAATTTCCTCTACAGAATTTGGAAGAAAAATGCTATGAGAGAGATCAGTTATATTGAGCAAATAAAAATGTTTAAAACCTTCTGACAACATAAGAGGCTGCAGCTAATAGGAATAAGTTAGGATTTAAATGCAGAATAGAAAGAACATCAAATACAGATGCTTCACTACATACTCAATTGGAGGGAATCTATTTCTTGTATTTTAAGTATGATGGATATTTAAAATAGCTCCTGCTATAGGAAATGATGATAACTGACTAAGTTTCTACACAATGCAGAGACAACAGCTTGACAAGACAATATCAGTGTGAAAAATGCAAAAGCACTTGCTTTGCTGTGCAGAGTGTTTAACAGAACATGGGCTCCACCATTTCCAAGAATCCACCACTTGCTTGTGTAATGCCTGGACAAGTCGTAGAACTCAGTTGAAGAATTTCACAGGACAGGAGAGAGAATACATCCACAGTAGCATTATTACATTTGTCAGCACATAAACAGACCCAACAAATGGGATTCAATTTCTTAGTGGCAGGATGCACCAAAGTGCACCAGGAAAGCTGGCAGCTCCTACTGTTCTTCAGAGCAGTTCTAAAACTGTTCCTAAATGGGAAGGCAAAAGCTGCCCCAGCTGTCGTTTAGCACTCTGTAGGTAGTCATAAAAAGCAAGAAATCAGGTTTGTAACACTTACACACCCTGTGTTTTGCAAAGCATCATCTACATCATGTGAAGTATTACATGTTGCTGGAATATAAATTCAGCATTTGCACAGCTTGACCACTACTAGAAATGCATTAACATTTTTAGGCTTAATTTTCTGTAGCTTTTAAAAAATAAAATGCATGAAAAGGCTTATAATTATGGTGACAGCTCTGTGCTTTAGAAAGTGATGATGTCACTTAAAGCTCCTGTCCAAAAAGAGTCTCCAACCAAAAAACCCTTCATGACCTGTAACCCCAACTCTGGAAATCAATTTGTGGATTATTTTTCTGTTCTGAAGCATGGAAAGTTTATTACATTATACATTTTATAATACTGTCACAATTGGCTTTCTGACTCATTAATCTGGAAAGCTGAACCACAGGAGATTGAGGGAGCAGGTGCTGCACCAGATTAAGCATCAATCAGTTATGAAGATCCTGGTCATTAAAAAAAAAAAAAAGGTCTTGTTAAATTAATGCCTAGTGAGTTAGATACTGATTTGCTCCATGACAATTGCTTGAGAATCTTCCACTGGAAGGGGCTATGCTTCTGATAACAGCATAAATAATTTCCATATGCAGTGAAATTCAATAGAGTAAATATTCCTTTTCTAAGGAGATTGTGACCTCCACTGCTATGGTGTTGTGAATGAAAACTTAAAAACTATTATCTTAGGTTGAAATTGTTCCTGATGTCATTGCAGATTTTAGTTCAGACTAAGGATGAAAACCAGAACCCCTGTTAACTTCAGCAGGGATTTCCATTTAATTCTCCAGTGTCAGAATTTCCCTTTTAAATAATGTTGGAGGTTTTTAATAAAACCACCTTCCATTAAAAAATTATGTATAATTTGGCATACATATTTTGGCCATGGAAGACTCTCCTGGGAGAGAGTGAAGCACACAAACATGTAGGTTATCAAAGAAATCATGGAAATTCTCATCTGTTCCAAGTCCTTGAATGCTTATTCTTTTGTTAAGAGCAATGTTTCTGAGTCTATTTTTATTCTCTACAGTAGATTTGAAAGGTGCTTGAGGAAAGTAAGGAGCTTTTTTCAGAGCTCTATCAGAATTTGGAACATTTAATTAACAGTTATAGCAGAGAGTGAGAGAGAGGCTCACAGAATTAAACAGCTACCATGTATCATTACCATGTGTTGGTAAGCATGGCTGACTTTCTACTGGCATCCCTCTTCCCAGGAAAGCAATGCATTTGAAACTTGATCTGAAAATGTTATTGATTAGGGAATGCAATAGGGAAGGCAGAAAACACCAGGTTCTCTTCTGCCACTAAACAATTATAAGGCTTAAGCAAGACATCTCTTGCTATCCATTAATTTTCCCATATGCAAAATGTGGGACTAATAATGTTAGCCCCTTTTAAGACTGATTTGATGCTTAATGAAATACAATTAATGTGTTGGTTTAGTTTTATATTAAAAGCATATGTTTACATCTGTAAGGTGAATTTTTGTTTAGCAGGATATAGGGATTAAAGCTCTTTCTACACCTGTGAATCATTGTTCTCCTATTTGCTCAGGTTTTACACATTTGCCTGTCTGGAGTAACAGAGAGGAAAAGTTAAAAAGATGAGCTCTGATTTCTGAATCACATATAAAGAGGTTGTTTGTACCTCCAAAGAGAAGCACAAGAGATGGAGAGACTTCCACTAAAATATCAGACTTTTCCTAGAAAACTTTTTTTAAAGACAGCAACTCTAGTTTAATGGTCTTCTTACCATAAGCTTATTGTACTTCACAATTTCCTTTACACACTTAGGTTATATAAAAGCTTTGTCCACTTTTTATATGAAAAATAAATTTGGTTTGATACTATTTTCAGACAGAATGAATTGTATTATTAACTTCAAAGTTTAACAAAACTTGTAGCCAGAAGGTTCATGAAATATGTATGAGCCCAGCACGTTCATCTGCCTTTTTACTGGATAAAGGCATGGAGGGCTGGTGACTGAAAGTGGTCTGGTCTGGAACTCCCTCTGGGATTCTTTCTATCCTTATGAATTTAAAATAAGGATAAAGTGACAGCAAGCAGATGTCTGTGTTTACATGATTCCAGAACAGACCTCTCTGGAGAGGAGAAGGAAATTCCAAGAAAAAGCTGTGAATTAACTCTTTCTGCCTGGGATACCATAAAGGCAAATCTTTAAATATTAAGTGTCCTTCTTGTGGTTTAAACAAAACTGGTGGTTTTATGTGGGAGTTGCCAGGTGAGGTTCAGACATAACATTGTGCAGGATTTCACAGGATATACTTCTTTCCACCACCAACTAATGGACAGTGAGATTTGGGATTTGACCAGTATCTATGCAGCATTTCTTAGTAAAAAGTGTATTTCACTTATTGCTTTAGTTTATGGATTCTGAAAAGGTCTGTATCCCATACCTCTTCACAACTAGAATCATCCAAGTTATTAATTTCACTCACTCATTGGGACTCAATATGTATAGATATTACTAGAAACTTGAAAACAAATTTTTCTTTACCATTTTGAAAGATCCTTAAAACTTGCAACTAGCAAAAAGAAATAATAATAACCAAAAATTCAACAGGACCTCAGGACAAAAATAATGAAGGAGTGTGAAAACTGCAGGCAGAAGAAGCAGCAGACATGTTACAGACTGAAGTACCTTTGCAAATTGCTTTGCAATTGATGTTGCTACAACAACATTATTATAAAAAAGATGGTCACAGGCAGCTCCTGTTCTGAGAATCATTGTTGGAAAAACTCAATGGAATTAACTTTCTTGTTCCAGCCATCAGCAAGCTTAGTTTGAAACACATTTTAAACTATTCAGTCTTAATCTGTATGATTTGAGAAGACTTACATTCACTTTGTCAGAACAAGGGGAACAGTGATAGTTCAGAACTGAAAAATCTTATTGTGCTCTGAATCATAAATTTAATGTTTATTTTATAATAAATCAATACATTAAGAATTAAAAAAAAAATATGGATGGCTTAAGTCACAAAAGAGAGGAAGTCTTTTAAGAGAGAAATATCTGGTCCAACTGGAGTATCAGCCACAGAAAGAATATTGGGAATTACTTGTGGAAAATGACTCCAGAGAAAATGCAGGGCTTGGCAACAATGTTGTGGAGCCTGTGAAGAAAGAGCATGAGGCAATGAATGCAGGTCTTACCTTTCTTCAGCCTTCTACCCTTTTGTGTCCTTTACAGGGACACTTATAGTATGTTCTGGACTCTTGTCCATGTTCTGTGCTGATGCTTTGTGATATCACCAGTGACTGAGAACAACTTGTGCAAATGGTGTGTTTTTGGAGGTGCAGACTCTTTCACCACATTGTTTCCATGCCAGGAGGTGCTGGAGGGGCAAGTTGGCTGAACTGATGATCCTTGCCAGACCTGAAACTGGATTATCTATTTTGGGATGCTTACCTAGAAAGAGACTAATTGCTGTTAAAGCCGTATGCTTTGCCTAGATGTTTTTCTGCTGTTTTTCTCTGATATACTAATACAGTTAGAATGACACCAGAACCTTGCTTTTTCCTTCTGCTCATTGAAAGGTTTCAAGACTGAAAACAGTTTCTCTGTAGCAGATCTTTGGGTTGTTCAAAAGTGTTTAAGTGGAATTTAGCACTGAAATAACTAGCGCTGGACTGAAATTGTACTAGCTTTTTCAACTGGCAGTAAATTTTTAAGTACATAGAATAGGAAAGGTGCCTAGGCAGACCACCTTTTTATTTCTGCTGTCCACCAAACTCACTTCTCTCAGAAATGCCTATCTGCTTTTTTGTCATTCACGGATTTAAAAATAGTAATACATCCTGTGGCTGCTGGAGCAAGAATACCTGATTTTATGCTTTCATGAAGTAGTTTTCCTCCATCCAACTCAATGTACTATCAATGAAGCTATCCTTAGTGGAAATGTAAGTATTTAAGAGATGGTTGTGTTGGGAAGCTACCAGAAAGAACTGGGATAAATGCAACACTTTCCCTGTGCCTTCTTCTTACACACTTTTTCTGTTGTCTTTTTAGAGTGACTTTGCCTTTTTATTATTGTTAAATTTGCAATGTTTAACACAGATTTGAGCACCACTTGTCTGCATGTTCAGTAGTGGCTTTTTTAAAATCTGAAATGTGGCCACTATGGCAAGTTCATGTCAATGTTGTACAGTTCTCACTGCACATCTGACAACAAAGTCCACTACTCAACCAACGCAGGCTCATTTAGAAGAGTCAGTGGGGATCTATGTGACTTTACTTGTTGTCATAATTCTGTCATGTCCAGCAATGTAAACTAGCAGGACCTGTAGGGACTGAGTGCACTGGGTAGCTGCATGACACTGATTCCATCAAACCCTCCAGGAGAGTCCTGAAGGGTGGAGTGAGCCTATTCCAATGGAAAGGGCATGGAAGGCATGCTTATTTCCATGGAAAACCAAGGCAGAAGAGCCTTAACTTATGGCTGCTGTATGGACAGTAGTGAAAAAAAAAAGGCAGGGTAAAAAAAGAGACAATGCAAAACTTTCTGGAGAGGAAAAATGAGGGTAAGACTGCCTAAACTATTACTCTGGATAGAGCTGGATGTGTGTTAAACAATTACTTTTGGTAGGTCTATTTAAACTGTTTGCTTGAAATATAAAGTACAAAAAGTCTTGTGGATATGTTTAACAATGTATTAGAATCTACTTTGCAATTTGTAAGACCACAGACATTTGGTTAATGTGTATTGGGATGATCTAACAGCAGACAGAAACTAAACTGGGCTGTTACCAGTAGTACATTCACGAAGTAGACAGTAATTATTTGTTCCTCACATCACAGCAGTGAGGATGACAGGCTACAGGACAGCAATGTGTAAAACATGCAGCAATTTTTGCAAGAGGAAATTAAATACTGTCAGAAAATGCAACCAGATGCAATAGGTACCTTGAAAACACAGATTCAAAGGTTCTTTGCACACACCTATGTGCTTGGTATTTTATTTTAGAAACTATTCTAAGTAGAGGAAGGCCCCTGGTAAACTGTCTTCAGTTCCAACAGGGACACAATTTGGTAGCTCATTCATTTGTGTACAGTTATCACCGCTTCTTAACCTGTTGCCCAAGTGCGTGAACAGCTTTCCAACATGTGGAAATTAACAACCCAGTAATTTTTTTTAGTGTAATTTAATGGTCATAGCAATCAGGAGGCTATTAAAAAATTACAGACAAGGGAAACAGCCTTAGGAAGTGCAATGCCAATTAATCAATAGATTCTCAGTGCCTTCTTATAGTTACTAACTCAAGTTGTAGTCTTGGACCATTTGCACATGTTAATTTTCCTTTTTATCTTTGTTACAATCCCTGAGATTTTCAAATCCTGTTTTTTCTTACCTTAAAAAAAAAGGCAAAGAAACTAAACTTCACAGACAAGTGATGAAGACAGTCTCTTCTGTAAACACAATTGTAGAAATAGTAACATTAATTTCCAACATCTGTTAAGGGAATATAGCTCAAAGCCTTCTTTTACATTAACCTAAAAATCTTCATAAAGCCACAGGAGGTGGTGGTTTGATTTAAGAACACTGCAATTGCTACTTACAATCCAATTACTGATGATACTACTCCCTAGCTGGCAATCAGTGCTTTTAAAGCTTATGTCAGCCCTGTGCTTTATGCTCTGCAGTCATCCACAGAAGCTGTCAATTAGCTTGATTCTTCCTCCCTTGTTTCAATAGCAGCTCTGTGATGCTTGAAAAGAGAATAATTTGCCATCAGTGTGAAAGAGGTTTTGTTCTTCCCTTTACTAGTATACTAACAGTTCCATTGACACAATGTTCAGCAGTTTGAACTCACAGGAATTTCTTCATGTGTACAACAAGACTTGAACCCATTGACTCTACAGTAACAGCTTTTAACTACCTTGAATACACAGCAATTAGTGTGGCAAAATACATATGGATACCAGATTTAAGTGCAGTTTAATACAGCATCAAACAGCATGGTTACTGCTACGCAGAAGCAGGGTAGTACATGCAGATTTTTGGTGACGACTGTAATAGTAGGACTATAGTAGTACAGGACTTATAATAGTAGGTCAGCAGTATGAAATATTTCACTCTGGAATTGTATTGGTATGACCCCTTTTAGCTGCAGGAGTTACATTCTTGTATACCAATGTTTACACAACTAGTTCAGAACAACAATGTGCAACAGCCACAGACGAGTGAAAAAAAGGCAGTGGAATTCACCTGTGATTTTACTGCAGAGGATGCTGATGAAATTTAAAATCCAGGATGTGCACTAACCAACCCCCTGATGGGGTCTGAACCCCACATAGAGCTGGTGAAGCAAAATGGATTACTATTTGTCTCAAAACAGCTCCTGAAATGGCCGAAGTCTAGGGGTAGCCTCTAGGACAGGAAGGCTGGCCACACACCAAACATCTGCCCAGCTGTCTGTAGCCCAGGAGGCAAAGGTTTCTTATTACCATCAAGGAAGCAAAGGGGATAAGATAAAGCCCTTTTTGCCAGATCTAAAATAGTTTAAAGGGAAGGCCTAGATTTGAGGTCTAACGCTCAAGAGTTATTAATTTTGTAAAAGAAAATTCAGAAGTTCAGATTGAGAAATTATTGTTAAATTCTAAGTCAGCAAAACACACATGTAAGTGAAAATGGCAGAGTACAAAACTCAATCAGTTTGTGCCTTTTGAGACATACAGAGAAGAAGTTACTGTAGGCAAAAATAATTTGGTTGTAAATTTATGACTGAATGCTGAAACTGAATTACTGTTGAGCATAAACACAACTTGATTTCTTTCATTTCTTGTGCTGTAAAAAAGTTGTTTAAACCATTTCAGATGATAAAAATTCTTATCCAGTTCCCTATGTCAATTGGTATGCAAGTGTCTGAAAACCTGAGACATGAAAATCATTACATGATTCTTCACCCATCAGTATAGGCAATCCTTCTTTTCCTCTGCTAGTTCCAAGAAGATGGAAGGCAAGCATGAAGCTTTGGGGAAAAGAGAACAGTCTTTACTCTTGAGAATTTTGGAAAATCTAAGAACAAGTTTAATTCATTGCAAGACAGTCGTGTATAAAAGCACATGTATGAATTTTAATTCAGAGCAATTGCTAGGCAGAGGAATAAACTGCAGTGCTGGTAAAAAGAACAGATGGATAAATGGTTGACAGAATTCTCAAACTGTAACATCAGATACTTACACATCCCAGTTGCACAAGCAAATCCTCTGATTTCAGTTAGATTACTCAGAAGGACAGCTTGAAAACCAAACACACTATAAAAAAAAACTTTTCTTTAGAAGAAAGGAGAACAGGTACTTGTAGAATTTCCATATAATGCATTTTTCAAATTCTCCCCCCTCTGATTTCTACTGAAATAACTTATATAAAGTTAAGAGCACATAAAGATGTCCTTAACAAGATAAGCCACCTGACTGCAAAAGTAGTTATCCATTCTGCTGACCAGACACATTTTATCTGGTGTTTCCAGCTTTGACATTAGAAAATATTACATCTCAATGCATTACTTCTAATGCTAAGAGGAGAAGTTTAACATGAAATTTTAAAATCCCATTTTAATTTAAACTTTAATACGATAAATTACTTAACAAATTCAATGTGTGTACTGAATGCCACAGAAGAATGAATATTCCACATTATAAAGCTGGAATGAAAACCCAAACCTGAAGTTTGAACTATTATAGTGCACATCCTGAGGTTACTACCATCCAGTGTATTGCTGCATTACACATGTTCTTGGCTGATTTAAGTTCTTGTTACTGTTAATGTAGTAGTGATGCAGTTCACTTTTAAACACAGGAGCAAACAGTAACAAGTTAATTAAATTTTTGCTTGAACAGTTAATCATGAGTTAACACTTCTTTACAACAACTGAAGAGGAAGTCAAATGGACTTGGCAAACAAAACAGAATGATAAAGTGTATGAACCCAAACTTCTGAAAAAGAAGCTAACTTACCTTCAAATCTATGAAGTCTGGTGAAGAAAAGAGCAATGCCCATATATCCAGTATGTTCATTACAGAAGACTCCCTTCATTAACAAGACATAAGCCCTATTTTGTTTCATGGGCTCATGAAAAGAGGATGTATTTTGTGCTTTACATTTTATCATCACATGCTATTTCTAGAGTCATACTGGTACTATGAAGTGGCTTCATTAACAAATGAGGACGTGATATATCCTCTCTCCATCTGATGTTTGCCAAATGGTAAAAAGAAAAAAAAAATAAGTGAAGAGGTATGTTCTTAAGCTTCATAGATATCATGGCAAAAAAGGAAAAGCTTAAATTGACTTTAAGAACATTGTATTTATAGTTCTGAACATGTGTTCATGCATTTTACAGCTCTCCAACAATGACATATTTAAATTTTACTGCAATTACGGAATTTCTCCCAGAAGCCAGAAAGGTGAATAATTTTTATGTTTTTGGTGCTGATTCTTGACTAAATGACTGTAGCCTTTAGCAGTATGAGGTAGTTAAAATTTTTAAGTCATATCCTGAAGTGCACTGAAGCAGCAATTTAACAGACGGCATTGTGGAAGGTCTGCATGGATTAAATAGTGTTTCATGATTATTTCCTCAGTTCTCTTTCTGGAACATTTACCTTTACTGATGTCTGAAACCTCGTTCCAGGAGTTAAGAGTTATTACCAGAGGAGTCTGGCTTTGATGTCTGGGTCAACTGCAGCACCAAAATGGAAAAATCCATCTTTGCAATGTGCAAGGGCAGCTCATACTGGCTACTGTGGAAGAAGTCCCACCTCTAACAGTCTCTTTTCTCTCAGGAACCCCTTACCTCTCCTTTCTCCCTTCCAAACCCAGATTCTTATCATGTCTGAGAATACATCATGGATTCACTCTCTTAAATAAAATCATATTTTTTTATCCAAGATCACCAAATATTGCAAAAAATAAATTCCATTTCAATTACATGGGAAACAGCATCGAAACAGGGTACTTGATTAAGCCCACTACAACTTTTTTTTTTCTGTGAGCTTAATAGCATCTGACAAGTTTTAAAAAAACAAAAATGGAAAGAAAACTTTACACTTCAATTTTCGCAATGATGTTGATTAACTTATGTATAAATTCTGCAACTTGTCAAGTCATCTCAGTTTAGCTGGTACCTATTACTGATAACAATACTGATAGCTGCCATTTAAAGGTACCATTTTTTGATTCTGGGATGAAGATTAAACCATTGTTGTTATCCAGCATGCATTATGTTCTCAGTTCTTGAGGCAGCCTTTTTGGATATAATACTAAAATAATAGGGTCCACTGGGGGAAGACACAAGTGACATACTTTAGATTGTAGTCCTAAGAATACAAGAAACTTGGCACATTTGAACATATTAACCTCCCCTTACAGTTTGAAGTTGTTCCTGAAGGCAGTATTAACCTAACAAATCTTATGCTGAAACAGATAAAGAGTACAGAGGACTATTCTACCTCAGCAAAAGACAAGTTACTAAGAACAGTTAATTGGGATTTCCTGTGCCTTTCTATCTAACCATGCCTCAGGACTACAAAAATCTTTTGAGTACATAAGAAGCTTAAAAGAACACATGTATTTTGAAAACTAAACTAAAGGTTTTATTTAACAAAGTTTTTACATTCTACTTTGGCTTAAAAGCCAAGATCAACAAACAAGTAGTGGTATGTTGAACAATAAATGTATCTAACTACTGCAGGCTTAACATGGCAAATTAAGAATACGCCTGCAGCTGGAACTATGTCTTTTTCTATTCTACATTCTGATATTCACTCCTGGATTTAAGCATGTAAAGACAAGCTCTAAAAAAACCCAAACCATTTCTTTCCCCTTCAGTATAAAAATATAGCATGTACACACACAAAACAATTCTCCTGGCAATGACACTTGCTCTAAGTAAAAATAAAAAATAATTGAAAAATATAAAATGGATAAAAAAGATGCTATGCATGTACTAATATCAACTGTATAACAAAACCTGTCATTCATTCTGTACTATTCTAACAGATGGATCTAGAAAGAACATTTGCATTTACTTGAGCTTGATGTTTTATGTGTTCATTAGACTTAAACTGTCAATGAACAGACTTGTTACTGTAATCCAGAAATTCCTAATATTGATCCAAATATATATATATAATTAAACACAAAAGCAAATAATTCCAGAATTAAGTTTGTGACTTGAGATTGTTCAACAAATTAAACTTTCCAAACCCAATACATTTGTTTCCTGAGATGGCTATAAGTCATGTTTCAACTTCACATTACACTGCAATTTACAAAAATAATTATGCACAAAACAGATGTTAACTACAGCATACAAGCACACATACAGAAGTCACCTAATTTCAGTGTTGTGAATTACTGTGTTAATGTGTTCACCTTAACAAAGTTCCTAAAATATTCTTTATACATTTCAAAACAAGGATTTACAAAACTTTATTTTATTTCCAAGTTATTTCAATCTAAAAATGTTGAAACATAAAAAATACCACTTCCTAAGAGACTTTACAATAAAAGGCTAACAATCTGGCACGGGAGAGGTAAGTATATGGAAACTTGTTTTAACAGTCACAAATCAGTCGCTGGTGATTAAAGAACACTTTGTTCTTCAGAGCTGGTAGGCACTTCCACATAGCCAGAAATGTAAGTTTTCCTACCACTCCTTTTGCCTCCCATACATAAAAATATCCAATGCAATAAAAAAAGGTAGGATAAAAGGGTGGACATGTGATGAAATAAAAGTATTGTCTAAGGTCTTGGTTAATGTTCATTTTGTGTAAGTGTAAAGATTCTGTCCCAAAGTTTTCCTGACAAGATGGAATTATTTGGCCTTTAAAACTGTTAGCTGAAATACCTCCCTCTTTTACCAGTACATGTTGTTTGCTCACTGCTGTATTGCTGGTTTATATCTGTAACAGACACTGGCTCTAGGCCAGCCCATGGGTCCTCAAGCATTGAAGGTCTGTAATAGTTTTCCACATCATTAGACACTCTTTTCTCTCTGCCATGCGCTGTACCAAATGGAGTAGATGTCCTGGGTGATCCCTTTGGAAGAAAACCATCAGGTAAAGAAACATTTAATAGTCTAATTCAAACTAAGAAAAAAAAAAGTTAAAAAAAAACCCTTAAAATGTTTCCTTCTACTGTAGTAAAGCTCTGAAGCTGATTATTAATCATAATTACTACACCTCACTTGCATCTTCCTCAGGAAATATTAACTTTAATGTATTTTACTTATAAGTGATGATTTACTAGGATATGAAAAAAGCACCACCCACAGTCTTCCCCCAAATACTTGTTTACATCTCTCTGGCATATAGCTACAGAAAAGCAGCTCATGCTACTTTTCATAATCTGTTAACAACATGTCTAAAAAACCTGAACAACAAAACAGGGAGTTGGAGGCTGAGGAAGAGCTGACAATATTAAAAAGAGTAGAAGTCAAATATTAAGTACTTACAGATTGAACACACGATTCTATAATGCAAATAGCTACAAAGAATTTATTGGGGGGGAAAAAAATCCTCTTTTAACCAACCAGTGTTCTGTGAAATTTGAGAACAGACAACTTTATTTTATATACAACCTCAGCGGTAATCAGTGATTTAGCAGGTATTGACTTTTGCAGGGAGTTTTTCATATTTGATTTTTTTTAGAAGATCAAGGATCACAACAATTGCTTCTGTAAAGCTGCTACAAGTCTGCAGCTTAAAGAGTGCTGTGACATAAAGGACATTGTTCTCCTCAGATTCACTCCTCTAAAAGGTGAAGTTCTATCTAAATCTGTACTTATTTAAATTGTTTTAACCAAAGTTAAGCAACCCATACTACAGATACACAGTAATCTCCAAGCATGCCCATTGCATTCTGTATGGTTAGAGCAACAGGATGCCTTGAGCTCGTTATCAGATTTTGTAAAGCAGGGTAAAAGCACTTGATTGATGGCTGCTTTCCCCCACAACCCAGCCACCTCTGAAGTTTTGCATCAGCAGTGATGGTATTTGAATTTGACTTGCAAGCCCTAAAAACATCTATGCAAATAGATCATGTGACACAATTTCTGAGCAAAACTGAGAAATGAAATGAAAGACCCAGTGTTGAGCCAGAAGAACAGATTTCACTCAGACAGCTTGAACCGATTTCTGCTGATGTGCTGTGGCAGAAACATGTTGATGTTTCAATGTTTCTGCCACAAGAAACTTTTCAGGAGCTCCTGACGTTTGATGATAATGGATACATGATCAAATGTGGGAACATCCATGTCTTATTTATAGAGCATTTTCTCTGTAGAAACTTTCAGTTTCTAATGATTCTTTGCAGCTAGGTTATGTAGCTAAGAGGACGATCTCCACACAGAAGAATTTCTAAAAGGTGGTGAATTACTATACTGTATCAAATCCCATTGATACAGTATAGTATCAGGATCAGAGAATCACCTCAGAATACATCTGAACTCTCTAAGGGGCATGGCATTTCCTAGAATAAGCTGACATCCTCTAGCAACAGTGACATTTATGTTAAGTACTCACATTTAGTAGTGAAACAGCAGTACCCAGTGCTTTCTGTCCTAAATAAACACAAAACCCCACCGTCCCTACACTACCACATTTAATGAAGACCTTTTAACTTTGACATTGTAAAACAGATTGAATATGGAGTTCATTTATTGCTGTGTTTAATCTGCAGAAGGCAAAAGAAACATGAGCTGATATAATGATCTGCAGTATTCAGGGAAGGAGCAAAGTAATTCAGAGGTAAGGCTCATTTGTATGGATTTATTTAATAATCTTAAATTTCACTACAATATGATGCAGGTCATCAGTAACACTGACACTACACTAACATTTTAGCATTTTTGAAATATAGGAAATTTATGATTTTATAATACAAGATTGACAGCCTTTTCAGTACATGTTAAATTTAAGCATGTAGATTATTTAAGTTTAGAATACTAGTCATCATCATATGCTCTTTCACCTCTGAATTTTTTTTAGGGAAGAAAACCAAAATGTGATTATTTACACTACAGACCTGTGGAAAAGGAAATCAGCTCCACCTGTACAAGTGAAACCATTCAATGCAAGAGGCACTATCTGGTACCAAAGATGGCTTAAAAAATCTTTCTATTAGTTGTCACTAATGCCAACTGCATTTTCTCAATGACCTTTCCTTAAAAAAAGTCAGTCTATTCTCAGTACTTTTTCTCTAGATAACCAATCTCTCTTTTGAGTAGAAAACCACAGCTTTTAGTGCTATTCATTAAAAAGTTACTGAGTGTAATAACATTGCCTTAAAACTGGGGACAGTCACTCCCTTTATCAGCTTGCTTCACCTGATGTAATTACAGTTGCTGGCATATGCACAAACACAAAAATCACAACTGTACCATTTCAAAAGCGTGGCGTTTCTTTTATTTCCTGTAATAATTTTTGATCCATACCATTCTGTAGCTGCTGCTAGCAGCTAGTTCAGTAGTTCCTGCTGAGTGTAGGGAATGAAACATTACCACTAAGTGAATTCTAAGTGGAGATGAGAAATGCAGCAAAGACAAGTCACAGAATGGTTTGGGCTGGAAGAGGCCTTAAAGATCATCTGGTTCCAGCTTTCCTCCCAAGGGCACGGACACCCCCCACTAGTCTGGGCTGCTGAAAGCCCCATCCAGCCTGGCCTTGAACAATGCCTGGGATGGTGCATCCACAGCTTCTCTGGGCAACCTGTTCCAGTGCCTCACCACCCTCACAGTACAGGGCTTCTCCCTAATATCCAATGTAAACTTGCTCTCACAGTTTAAAGGCATTCTTCCCTTGTGCTGTCACTACAGGCCCTTGTTTCAAGAAACATGTTTTGATAAAATATAAAGCAGAAGCACCTCTGCAGAAAAAACAGAAAGTGCTGTAAACTACTGGCCACATAAATGTTGAGTAAGCCATTTCAGAAAAAAAAACAAGCTCAGTATGTTTTTCTTCAAGTTTTCTGTTTGTTTCAAAGAATGAAAGTCTTTGAGCACAAAATGAGTACAGAATGCTAATGGCAAGACATTAATAGAACACTAAAGTGAACAAAAACTGTTTTTTGGATTTTCCAATGCAATTTTAAAGGGCCACTTAAGACTTTCCTCTCAAAAGTGACTGTAGCATCATAAATGTCAAAGGCATTGGAGTTCACTTAACAGGATCTACAGAGGAGAGAAGACAATGCACGTGCCTCACAAGAACCCTGATGCTTAGAAAATGCAGAAAGGCTTTCCACCTGAATCTATTTATGGCCTCATGGCAGAGATCCTTGCCCACCCACACCAAAGCAGATGAGGACTCATGGTTTATGAGAATAACTCCCTCTGTGATTGCCTCTACTGTCCTCCCAGGCAGAAGAGCTCATGTGTACACACACAGTACAGACCCACACACTTCTTCAGTCCTGGGCAAAGCCACAGACATTCAATATCCTTTGAGTATCTGAAGGACTTGCCATCAGGCCAGTGCTCCTAAACTACACACAAGATCTAAAGAAGGAAAGGGGAGAAGGGAAGATGTTGTGACAGTCTGAGACTGGATTCAAACTTGTACCTTCTTTATGTCATGTTTCTTATCTCAGAATATAACCTGACTTTATGTCAGGTTTCTTACATCAAGAATGGAGCCTATGGGAGGGTTTCTGTCCTCAGGTGCTGACATGAAACAGTTCTGACTAAAACTAAACACAAAAGGATTCCTGCATATCCTTCTGCTCAATTAATTCTAAGGCAGGCTTTTAAAAAAACACTTAATTGAACAGCCAAAGAGTGATCTTTTGAAGGGAAATTAGACATCACTGACATAAATTGCACTCTACAATGTGCAGCAGAATGACCCATGCTTGGCTTTTTCAAAAGACACTGAAGTTATGCAATCTGTTGGTTTCCATACCAGGAGAGTCTCTGCTGTTGGGCTGAAGACAATGCATAAATTTTGTAATGATCCCCTTCCACCAGCTATGAGATTTCTGAGTTAATTGCATCATAAGAAAATAACAGAATACTAGTCTTCAATGGACACATGACAATGCCGTGCAGGTACATTAAGATTTGACTAATCTCTATTAAGATATGACTTCATTATCATATTTAATCAAGTATCAGTAAGAGCAAAAAAAAAATTATCATTGTACTGCATGAGTAATTTGTTACACTGTTAAGGCTTCTCTAACGTTGCATATAGCCAGTTATACACATAAAGCTGTCATCCTGAGAGTTATCATCCCTGTGTGCATTTCTAGTCACATGCTACAACTAACACGGCTGCAAAAAAGCTTAACTCACAGAACCTGTTGTAGATGGCTTTCAGGAAGCTTTCACTGCAAAGCAAAGACTTTAAAATGAGAGTCTATTACCACAACAGACGCCCTCAGCTTAATTCTCTTTAACAGAGCACTCCTTTTCTCTGTCCACGTCCCTGAAAACTCCGTGTGGACAGGGTGTCGTCCCGCGATGGACGACAACACGGGCAAAGTAAACGCACACCGCACTTCAGCACTGCATTAAAGAGAACTGATCAGAGGGAGGCAGGAAGGTGCCTGCTGTCGTTTTGGCCGGTGCTTAATTCTCTACCTTCATACGCCAGAATATGAAAAAGAAAGCTGCACTTTTATGTCTTCACAACCCGCCAACCTACGGCTCTCTTCCCTTTCCTCATCTCACAGCTGCCTGTGCTCTGTCCGTCCTCTCTACCGCGGAGGAATGGGCGGGGGAAAAGCTGATGTTGCCCAGTGATGTTCAAGCCTGGCTCTTCCCTGAAAATCGTGTTAGCGGTGGATGACGCTCTGGCACAAGGCCCCGGTGTGCCTTCCCCCAGCGGGCTACGGGCCTCACCTAGAAGCAGCAGCAGCTCCCTCCTTCCCTCCCTCTTTCCTTCCTCCCTGTGTCCCTCTGCGCTTTGCCCCGTACCTGGAAGTACCTCTGGAAGCCGCCGGGCGAGCGCTTGTGCTGCGGCGGCGGGTGCAGAGGCGCTCCGGCCGGGGAGGCGCCGCCGTACGGAGCCGGGTACCGGGGGCTGACGCTGTGCGGCCTGCGCGGGGTCTGCGCCCCCGGCGAGGGGCTGCCGAAGCGCCCGTGGAACCCGGGGCCTCGGGGCGAGAGGCCGCTGCCGTGCGGCCCGGGCCGGTGGCCGTAGGGCGGCGTGTGGTGGGGGCTCCCGTAGCCCCGCGGAGAGGGCGGCAGGGGTCCTCCGCCGGAGGGAGGGCTCCGGAAGCCGCCGCCCGCGTAGGGAGGTGTGGGTGCGCGGAAGCCCGGCCGGTACATGGCCGGGACGGGCCGGGAATGGCCGGGACGGGCCGGGAATGGCGGCGGCGGGAGCGGAGCCCGCGCAATGGCGGCGGCGCCGCGTCCGCTCTTTTCTCATCCCCCGCCCCTTCCCCGCCAGGCGGGCGGCAGGTTCCGGCCTCCAAACGTTCCGGGTCGGCGAGGCGACGCGTCCGTCCCATCCCGCCGGGAAGCGGGAGCGGGGAGCGGGGAGAAGGAAGAGGGGAGCGGGCCCGGCAGCCTCGCGCAGCCGCCCGTCCCGAGCGGTTCTGCGCGCGTTCAGCTGGACGGGAGAGATCTGGAGCAGGAGCCTCAGGAGATGCCGGTAGCGCAGGCGATGGAGCTCACGGCGGCTGTCAGCGAATTCTACAGACGCTAAAAACGCCGAAACGAGCTCCTGTAAAGCAAAGCGAGTGTTGGCCTCACACTTCGTGTCACTTCAAATATACTTACTGTGCGCCTTTGCTCTGGACTCTGAGCCTTCGTGTTACGGCAGTCCCGATTGAAAAAACAGGGTGACATTGACATTAAAGAGCACTTCATTAAAGAGCACTTTCATGAAAGGGTTTTCCTCAAAATCAGCTCGAACTGTCAGCAATTGAGTGGTAGCTCAGGCAAAGACTTACTCATAGAAACTTGTGGCAAAATGCTATTTTGTAGGAGAACTTCATATTTAGCACAGTTTAACAGTGTTATTTATTACCATTCCTGCTCCGTTCTCAGGTGCATAATAATGCAAATCCTCAACAACGCTGTAAAAAATAGTAAAGATTTATTATTATTATTATTATTATTATTGATTTCTGTCAGTACAACAAAGCACGACTCGGTTTTAGGACATTGCAACACAGGAAAATTAAGCAGGGCTTTCAGAACAGCAGTTAACAAAAGTTAGCTATTAAAATAAGCAGAAGTGTCTGCGCTTTATATACCAGTCTGGCTTTAAGTTTATATTCACAGGGAACTCTCATCCCCACTGTGTTATACAATCTCTCTGTGAAAAATGAGGCAATATCTTTTAAATTCTAAAATGGAAAGAGACTAAACCTACTCATTTAATTTTTTTTGATACTCCTTTAGTCTGGAAGACTATCTGTTTTTATTGTGCACACAAGGAATGCCATGTCTACACAAGACAGTTTATCAATGTAAGTTACCAAGTTATCTGTCTCATTCCAAAAAAGCACAGTTTAATTTAAACCCTTTTTACACCACATGAATTAGAAATACATACCGTTGTGCACCTGTTGAGTTATACTGGGGTAATTGTGCTGATTAATTTCTTCTTTTTGTCAAATCTTTAAGCATCCGTGTAGTATTTTTGATTACACACAGCACATCCAGTCAACAAACCTGTCATGTAGATTTTCTCTATGTTCTTCGTCAGCATTTAGGCAGACTGAGATGTGACATGTCTTAAGCCTGTGCTATTCGTCATGCTCATTTTCAAGCAATCAGAAGTTTCGGCTGCTTTTGAGATACAGGAATTGTCTTATCCTCACGTATTTCTGACAAACCAATGCCGAACCTCTGTGCAGGCTTTTTTATCCTGTTAGAGAGGCAAGAGGACACCATGGTGTTCCTGTAATAAGCCTTCTGCTCTGTCCTAACACAGACTAAAAGTAGTCTGAGGGTACTTCGCTCAGGGAAGAGTTGCTCAAAGGTCAGTTCAAGCTAACCCTTCCATAACTACACGCAGCTTACTGAAGATACAGCTTACAGTGTAAGTGATATTGCTGCTACAGTGACGGCGAAATGAGGGGAAGGATCTCCCTGGCGCCGCTGAGCGCATCCAGTGCGGCTGCCTGCCTTGGCAAGCGCGGAAAACCCTCCGGGGTGGCGGTGGTGGTGGGGAGAGGGGTGGCGGGAGGATTTCTACTTTTATTCCACCTTGGCAATGTTCTACGTTACGGTCTGTACGCCGGGCTGGAAGTACAAATTTCCAGCCACCAAACAGCGGAATTCCCGCCGCGAACGCCCGCAGGACGCCTCCCTGCTTTACGGAGTCCAGGCAGGAATGCTTCGCGGCACAGGAGAGGCGCACGGTGCCGCCGCAACCACCGGGAGCGGCGCTGGGCTGGGCCGCCCGCGCCTGCGCGCCCCCCGTCCCGGGAGCATCCCGGGCTGTCCCGGGAGCGGCGCGGGAAGGCGGCGGCGGCGCCTGCGCCGAGCGCTCGGCGCTGTCTGGAGCGGCGGGGATGCTGCGCGCCGGGCTGGCAAGAAGGAGCCGATGCTGCGGAGGGCTCTGGAGGAGCCCGCGCCGCGAAGCTGCGGGCGGCAGTGCCAGAGCCCTGAGCGCTGCCCCTGCCTCCCCTTCCCCGGGCAGCGGCGGCGGGGCGCGGAGCGGGGGCGCTCCCCCGGCAGGTACCGAGCCGTGCCGCGCCCTCCTCCTCCTCCTCTGCCTCCCCTCTCCCGCCGCGACGGGCCCCTCTGTCCGTGTGCTCCCGCCGGGCTCCGAGCCGGTGCCGCTTCTCGGGGGGAGCGGGCGCCAAACACCGGCGGGAGGCTCCGCGCGGGGCTGGCCAAGGGGCCCCTGGGCAGCCTCGGCGCTCGGACTTCGCCCGCTTGTGACACGGAGCGTGTCGGCTCTCCCGGCAGCCCCGGCTAATGAATGGCACGCCGTGTTCCAGGCCCCATCTTTTTGTAAGATCTAACTGCCTACAGTTGTGCTTCTTATTATTTTTTTTTTTAATTTAATGAAATAAACCCAAGCTGCAACAAAAGTGATCGTACTCTGGCTTCAAGTGTCTCTGTTATTAAATAACAGAAAAACAGTAACAATGTTGTTGGTGGCACTAGAATCGGAGGAAGTTTGCAGTTCTGCCTCCTACTATGAACACACCAAGTGTTTTCCAGGTTGGAGTGTGCCCACTGATTGTGAATTATTCCATGGTAGTGATGGACTTGATTATAACTTGCTGCATGGATAAAGTGAAAAAATGCTGATTGTGCAGCAGTCATGTCTTCTGGAATTGAAAGTAATTGGAATGGAATCTCTTAATTTGCATTGTTGCAAAAATTAATTGGCTTGTCTAGCTGTCCTCTTCTGTCACAAGTGTAAAGGAAATATTTTTGGAACATGACACAAGAATTGATTTTTGTTCTATGGAATGATTTCTCAGTTGGTTGCTTATTCGTATTGTTAGGCTAGGCCAACTTTGGAACGAGCTATTGAGCTTAGCCAAAGAGTGTAAATCATATTGAGAATGAGTGGGTCTATTTATTCTTAATCAATGTCATTTGTGAAAGATACATATTCACAATAACTTCAAGCATCATGGAAATCAAGAGTTTACACAGAGGATATAGTTAGAGCTGAGAGAGTGAGTTTTCATCCAGTCATCAAGTTACTGGTATAAATAAAAGCAAAAATACAAGAGAAAATGTGAGTTTGCATTTTAGAAAAGTTGGACTGTTGAGTCAGAATTCTAACAAAGTCTAACTTTGGGTATGTGTCTTCTTAGGAAGCTAGCGATTAAAGTAAAAACCCAGGAGATGTTTCTAGTTAATGCTGATGAATTCTGATCTCTTGTGTTTGTTTATGATGTGTTTTTGTTTCTTTTTTGTGCCTACAATAGGAACAAATTGTTCCTCTCTTATTCAGGCTTAATTTGCTGATGTCAAAAGGCCTTCTACTGCAGTTTTTCAGCAAATTAGTGTCACACTGCATAATATAATCTAGCTCATACACACACACACATATATATATATATATATTGTGAATATCTGTGTTCTATTCTGAAGAGACTAACAGGTCTGTTCCTCAATTTTCAAAAGCAAACTTGATCTCTCTTCTTTCTTGCATTATCTCTCTTTCTTCATTATTGTGGATATCTGTTATTTACTGGCATTAAAAAAAAAACTAGTCACAACGGTCTGTTTGTCTTCTATTGTGCTCTCCTATTCTGTTCCAGCTATGGAAGAATCCTAACCCCTGAATGAAGTGTTAGATGATGCCATAATGTGAGTGATATGATAATTAGTAAGGGTTCATCAGTTTTAGTTAGGCATAAGTACAAATTTACAGTCTAATCTTCACATTTTTCAGGGTTTTTTTGGAAATATCTTTATGGATTCCTACAACTTGACTGCAGGTAGAGAACCTGTTGGCTCTGAAGAGTTGCTATTGTTCTTTGGTAGTGTATCTGTGAGTAGCCCTAAATATTGTCTCAGGATGAGACTGGGTGAGCTAAAGGTGTGGAAATAATAGAGGAAGGTGAACCTTTTTTAACTGAAATTACATATTTTTAATTTTTGAGGTGCTTCAGTAAAGCTTTTTACATAATTTTGAAAAAAAAAAGAGTAGTGTTTTTGTAGAGAAAATGTTGCATCCAGCTTCATAAAACTGAAATTATACTGGAGGGTCTGTGATTTTTACCTGGCACAACTCTTTTCAACATCTGGAACCCATGGGGGTGTGGAGCACTGAAGAGGAATAGCAGCCTGAGATTTTCCTAATGGCTTTGAAAGTGCAAACCACATGGCCATCCCCAGATGTGCATGTTTTCAACATGCTGCTCAGTCTGCATATTGTATTAAAGCACAAAACCTGTTAAATGGAAATATCCCTGGAGCAAGTGGTAATAATGGAGGAAAATTTCTTAAAGATGAACAATAGGATGCAAGTGTCCTTGTTCAAGGCAGTACAGTTAATGAAAACATTTCAGCAGAAGCCTTGAATTTCTGCTGCTGATTCTCTGTACCTTTTTTTTTTAATCTCTCTCTTGATAGAAATCTCCTTCTTCCCACATGTAGGAAGGAGAGTTCTAAGGGTGACTGAATGGTGGTTCAGGTCCAATGGGGGGAATGTGGAGCAGGTGATACAGGCATGCACTGCTGCATGATATAGGAGATGCACCACACTGCCCTGCAGGCTTTGAATGAATGTGGTTTGTTTGATTCCCACCCCCTCATCCCTCCCCTCCAACATGTTTTACATCTTTCTCTTACCAGGACAAGCACCAAAAAGAGATGCTTGCCAGAAAGTTGGTATGTGTCATTTAAGTGGTGTTACTGGCCAGGTGCCTTTGTTTTGTGTGTGATATGAGACCACCTTCCAAACAGTAACTGAATGACTGTCCTCAGAGGGTGATGAAGTGTTTGTGTCACTAGCCTTCGATTAAAGACTGAGGGAGAAGAAGATAACCTAATGCCACCAAAGAAGTAGTTGGCCAACCTGTGGTCTAGACTGTGAGATTGCTTGCTGTGTCTGTGATGTTTATTGTCATTACTGTTTCTTAGACCTGGTCAGGTTGGCAAGGGTGAGAGAAAGGAAGGAAGCCTTGTGATTTCTTAATAATTATCTTGCATGTGCAGCTGCCACTGAGAGTGTTTCCTTGGCTCATGTATTCTGCCTGAAGTTTTGTAAAGGGGATATTCTTTTTTGTGTGTGTGTGTGATGCAAGTGGATAGGTCTACACAGGTCAAAACACTTTGTGAATTCTACTATGCTTCCCATTGTTCTGGTGCCCTTACTTTTAGCTTATGTCATTCTGATGTTGCTTGCTAAAATACTTTTATTGTATCTTTCTTCAGATTAGCCTTTAAAAGCTGTTTTGAGTATTTGTGGAAGGCACATATAAAGTATCAGTATAAAGTAGCTTTATTGTAGACTTGCTAGGGAGTTAGAATAGGTTCTGAAATTTCATACATAAGGTTTTCCAACTTTGAAAGGCTGTACTAATGTAGTATGCACCTAATAACCCACTTGTTCAGAAAGCTTTATTATCATTTATTAGGGAAGGGAGATGAGGGAGAATGATGAGTTTGATTTTTTTTTTGAGAAGCAAGTCACTGTTTTTTGTTTCCTGTCAGGTGCTGGTAATGTAAAGCCATTGGATGGTGTGAAAATTCTTGATTTAACAAGGTTTGTGGTTTTTTTTTTCTATCATTTGTGACAGTGAATCTAAATGCAAATATTCTGAATGGAGAAGCTAAGGAAAAAATTTTTTTTTCATATTGAAGGGTTCTTGCAGGACCATTTGCCACAATGAATTTGGGAGATCTAGGGGCTGAAGTTATCAAAGTGGAAAGACCAGGTAAGATTTCTATTTGTTTATTTTAGATATAAGAAGAACTGGATATTAAGTGTGTATGTATATACATATATACCTATATATATATATCTATATATATATATATAATGTAAGGACATCGGGTAATTAGCTGCTAATTAAATTTTGAGTATTTTTTTAGCTTAACACAGTGGTTTTCGTCTTCCACTCAGCACATGCACTTCTTATCCAGAGTTTCTAAGGATTGGGTAATGGTAAAAAAAAGCTTCATTCTTACGACATAGCTACACTTTTTAGTTTGGAAGACCATATAAGAAGAATAGCAAATTGCATGGCATTTAGGTCTTTTTTTAGAATAGTCCTCTCACTTGGCTCTAAGTTTTATTCATCATTACCATTTGAGGTGTGTAATTAAGCCATAGCAGCTGCACATTGTGTTATGTATTTTTTCCTTTAAGTTTCTCTCTTCTGGTATTATTAGTCTTGAAACTAGTTGGTGAACATAGTTGAGATACTAAACAATATTACACTCCCTATATTTTATAACAGTTTATAATCATTTATAACACAAATGGAGATACAGAGAATGTAGTATGTTTAGTATTTTATTTGTAATATGAAACGTTGAATGTTTGGACATTTAATGAAACAATGAATGTTTGACAAAGGTTTTTGCCACATCAATCTATAGGACATCCTTATTTACTGACCACTGTTATAAAGGTTTGCACTTTTGTGACCAGGCAAAGGTGCATCAGTTTTATAGTATCAAATTAGACCAACACTGGTGGTATTCCAAACATCTAGGTAGTAGGAACAGAGCAATGTCAACAATTAAGTATGAAGTATTGCTTTTGGAGCTTTGCACTTTTTTGTAATCAAAGAAGGGCAGCTTCAGAATTCTTAATTTAAAACATTTTAGGAAGTGAGTAATCCTCTCTTTCTGTGAGAGGATGTCTACTTTCACAGAAGTATTAATCCAAAAGAGCAGTAACCCCACTAGTGTTCTACAGGGAGAGTAAGTATTACAGAAATGTTTTGCTTTGAATCACTTAAAGTACACAGAGTGTACTTTACTTTAAGTGCCCCTGCTCCCCTAAGCATTCAAACCAAACTATTTGAACGAAAATATTATTTTGAGATAATAAACAGTAGAAATGTTGATAAGCAATTTATATGTTTGCATAACTTCTGCCACTGTAGATCTTAAATGGCTATAGATTTTTGTGTTGTTGTAGTATATAGCATAATTGTGACAGTGGCTATGTAATATGACACCTAAGGTTCTTTAGCTTGTTTCTGTGTTTCTGTATCAGTTCTCCGTGCTGCCTCACTAAGGAAAGTTTTCAGTTATGTGAAGTTAACAAGCAGATGAAGTCTGGATGTTGAAAGAGACACAGGAATGCACATGCTTGCTAACACTCAGAACAGTGATTCTATCTGAAGATGAATTTAGCTTTAATTCTATATAAAATAGATTGATAGTCTTCATGATGTTTAAGAAAGGTTAAAAATTGGAAATTAAGCATAAATGTTACAGTAATATCAGTGTCTGCAGCACATTTAAGGCAGGATTTCTGGAAGAGCCCTGCACCAGCTGTAGCAAGCACTTCTTTTAGTTGGTGTTGTGCAGCACGCAACTGAATCAGTTGTTGTCTGTCAGTGGTATCTCGATGTTATATCTGGAGGGTTTCAGGCATAGATTACTGACCAGGTGAACTGTGTGACTTGGTGCAGGCAACAGACTCTACTAAATTCTTCAGGATTGACTAAAAAGAATTGCATTGTAGCTCTACGTTAAGTTAAAACAAACAACCAACCAAAAGAACTCCAATTCCCCTTTCCCCAAGCTCCTCAAGAAAACAACTAAAATACCAACTCACAAGTGAAAAACAACCAAAAACCCTGCAAATACAGTAGTGGTGTGTGGCTGCTTTAGTATTTTTAAGAGTAAATAGAATCCAAACACTAGAAAAACTTTGTTCACCTTGCTTAATTGCATTGCCTTTTAGGTGTTTTTCTGATATAAATATCCTAAAATAAATGTGTTAAACTAATATTTGTCCTGCCTGCTAGATGAAGCCTAGGTGACTTAAATGTGGTATTGGAGAAAAAGCTTTTTATTCTTATTTATGGAGTGTGTCATATTTGGCACATATCTGTGATGGTATTTCTTTCAGGAGCTGGTGATGACACAAGAGCCTGGGGCCCACCTTTTGTTGGGACCGAAAGTGTTTATTTTCTCAGTGTCAATAGAAATAAAAAGGTAAATGGGGTGTGGAACTGAACATGGGCCTATGTTTTCTGTAATTATAACTGAATATATAACACTTCTTAGTTTGATTCTTAACATATATAATGGAGCAATACTTACATTGACCAAATGTTATAATTAATAAATCCGTAAGTTTTTAGAACAACAAAGGTTACAAATCTGGTACTGTGCTGTGGGCAGCTGAGGCAAAATGAAAAAGCAAGAGTGCTCCTGATGGTCTTCAGTGCTGGTGCTAATTAACTGAAAATGAAACCTGCTGAAAGAGAGGATTATTTTATTTGAGTGATCATTTTTTTCAGGTGCATCAGCTCAGTTGACCTGTGTCAGCTGGCAGGAAGAGTGCTGCCATTATACAACGGATGAGGATGGCTAAATCTAGCTTTTGAAACTTAACATGAAGTTTCATGACATACCCAAATTGTTTAATGGCTTATTACCATTAAAACAAATGTTTCTGGTGTCCCCCTGTGTACTTGCAGTAGTGGGTCCTGTGTAAATATATAGTGAACAGGCTGCCCATCTGTCAGACTGGTTTTGGTGCTTGTCTGATTCATTAATGAGATATAGTTCAGCTTGTTTTGCTGAGAGATTTTTTTTTTTCAGGACGAGATGGGCTCCGTGTTAAAATTTATTTATTGAAATTAGCCATAGTGTGCAATTTGACTGCTGGTTATGTTTAGAATAGGCTGATAATCCCTTTCACATAATTTTTCCACATAAATTACTGTTGTATTTATTTTTAATCCCCAGAGTATAGCCATCAACATGAAGGATTCAAAAGGAGTAAAGCTAATCAAAGAGGTAGGTTTTAATAGCATTCAAGGTGTCCTTATTTTGTATTGTTGTGACCCTAAGTGATTCAAAAGTTACACTAAATAATAAGGATTAAACTCTGCATTTCAAATATGAATTTGATAATTTAAAAAAAATCCATGTATGCAGTGAAATTTGTAAATTACAGTATATGCTCCTGTACTTTGTGCTTTCGGAGTCAATGTTCATTGTAACTTGTAATTACTTTAAATTTCCATGAAAATGTCAAAATCTTCAAGTGAAATACTGTGAGGAAATGGTCTAGTAGCCTATTTCTTTCCTGTTGCTGCTGTTGTACTACTACTACTGATCTTGCTGTACTACTGCAGTAGAATGATTCGAGATGGACTGATCAGTGAGCAGTTAGGAGGAGATGCTGTGCTCCAGGAATTGCAGTTTTTTGGATGTTACAGTGTTCAGTTGCTGTACATCTTCCTGAAAAACATTGTCCTGTAGGTGAAACTTAGTAATTTCTTCTTTTTCCGTATTGGACTTCAACGTCTTTCTTTTAAGGTGATCCATTTCTATATCAAAAAAATAATAAATGCATCAAATCTCACATTTTGTCAAACTTGGGTTTTGTCATCCCTTTATTTATTATTTATTGAGAAATGCAAGATCTGCTGCTTGCTAGTGCTGTGTTTTAAGCCCTGCAGTAGTAGCAGCTGACTTCTGTTACTGCTTGTTTCAGGATCAATTCCAATCTCTTTTTCACAGTGACACTATGTGTCATGCAGTAGGTGGAATTTGGTAGTATTTTTATTGGAAATATTGCATAAAATGGAAATACATTAAGTTTTCTGATGCTTTTGATTTGTTAGCTATGCAAAGGTACTTCGTACAGAAATACTCTGGAGATTATAAGCGTAAGATTCTACAGTGCCTTCTCTTTTTGCAGAACAGAGACATTTATTGTTCATTTATTATGGAGCTGTATGTTTAACTTGTAAAAAATTTGGAAGCAGAAATTTTAATTTGGAAAAATTTTGCATGGTATAACACAGACATCTTTTTGGATAAACTAGTCATATTCTAATTAAGTGCTATAAAAAGTTTTCCTCTCATGGAAGAAGATTAATTTATTATTTGACATTTAAAAATAGTGAAAGAGAAACTACTCAGACTGTCCCCTGATTCCACATGTGTGGGCTGAAGGTGTTTGAAGAGTTAAAGGCAGGTGGGCCTATGAGTCAAGATGATGTAGAGGGAAAAGTGGCATAATCTGTTAAATATTTACCACACTAGCTGTAAAAATGAGGAGGCTGTGTGTGACAAAGTAATTTCTTACATTTTAAATTATTTTTTAAAGTTGCTTTAATAACCGCTATAGCTTTCTGTTCCTTAAGTCAATGTCATCCATATCTATGATACAGCAACATTGAAAACTGATGAAGCTCTGTTTGTTATGCTACTTGTGGAGTTGTTCATCCTTCTGCTTGATTTTAAATTATATATTTTGAAAGCATTTGGTGCAGAGGTCTTGACATTCCATTATTAATCTCAAATGAAACTTCTGTTTGGAGTTTTGTCAAAAAGTATGTATAAAGTGAAGTTATTTATAATAGGCTTTTGTTTTCAGTAGTTTTCTGCTATCATGAGGACAGACATGTATAGAATTGGGCATTGTTCAGCATTGTATTTGTTACTGTGACAAAAAGCGTCCATGTCTTTAAAGTAACTGATGAAAAGTATAAATTGAAGTTTGTGACACTGCTTACTCATACATAAGTATCAGTTATGTCACCTGTGTAAAAGCTACAAAGAAATTTAATAAGGTTCTAATATTTTTACCTTTATTAAGCAAGGTATCATGGTTAAAATAGGTTTTATTTCCCACATATATTTTGTATAGTTGGAAGAGGGCAATTGTCAATTTAGAATCATGTTAGAAAAACAGGAGTAGAGAGTCTTCAGGTATATGACAAAAGCACAGACTTGACAATTAGTCAGTAGTATCAAGAGAGCTGAAGAAATCTATTAATCAAGAGTCCTGGCTGCTTTTCGTGCTTTGATACAACACTATGAAATATTTTTTCAAGCATCTATTCTTTCATACATAATTACTTGATTTCCACAAACTGATTCCTGTGACTTCTTTATTTCTTTCTACGTCACTTGTACTCCTTTCTTTCCTTCTAGTGTTTCTGGCTGGCTGTTAATTTGCATTCCAAATATTTGTCTGTCTTCCTGAATAAAAATTACTTTTTCTCTTCAGTGATTGTATATGTGTCAGTCCCATGCTCTGATATCTTTTCGTAGTGTCTCTTTAGAACCTTATTTATTGGTTATTTTCAGAAACTCATTTTAAGAAACTTGGATATACTTCTCTCCTGTGAATTATTTAGCCTTAACTAATGAACTTTTAAATTTTTTTATTCATTAAGAACTTGGGACTTTAATTGGCTGAGAGCTGATGGTACTTCTTCTCTTCCACTATTTTTAGCTGAAAGGTCAATACATACCTTGCATTGCTCTCTTGCTTGATAAAGCAAGCTACTCGCATATATATAGATGTATTTGTTTATATGTATGTGTTATGCAGATTCTTCTATGTAGAGTTCTTGTAAAAACCAAAGCACACAAAACACAAAAAAATCCCCAAACTAACAACAAACCAAAAAAACACCAACCAAAACTTCAAAAAGGTATGCATAGTTTCCTTTATAAAGTTAGTAGCATCATTCTTTGTTATTCAACTTAATGACTACTTTGGCATGAACTGTGCTGTGCTGTTCATTATTTCTTGAGGCTTAGATGTTGAGCCTGTCAGTGTCCTCTCTGGAACAGATAGTACTCCAAGTCAGGTCTGTGTTGTATTGCTTTGTTAGTAGGTGTTAAAATACAAGTGATGTTTAGAGGACTTTTAGGGCATGAAGTATGAAATTTTATTTGATAATGGACTTGTAACCCCATTGAGACTAAAAATCTCTGTGCATTTTAAGAACATAGTTTGTTTTGATGCCTTGAGAGTCTACCTAGAACAGAGGCTAGACAGAGTTAAAGGAATAAAGTAGGTATTTATTAAAAAGGCCTTCAAAAGATACACCTTGGGCAGTAGAAGAGCCCAGCTGTGGCTACACCCAAGATGGACAACAGGTCACACATTTTCACAGTTTTATATGTTTTGGTCCATTTACATATTGGGGTTAATTGTCCAATTACAGCTTCAGGTTATGAAGTCCCATCCTCCCAAATTGCTGTCTTCAATTAGCTGTTTATAATTTTTGGGCCTGAAGCTGCAACGATGTCCTTGGTTCTCTGACTGGAAAAGGATTGTTTTGTCTAACTAAACTGTGAAGAGAACTTGCTAACACTTTATAATAAGTTCAGAGTTATATACTAATGCAGCTCAGAATCTCGAAAATATAAAAGCTAAAATTTAAGGCATCAGTTTGGATGTATCCAGTTTTCCACAATAGCAGAATTGTTGGTTCAGTGAGCATCAGAGCTACATGCAGACAGCCACCTTTATACATTAAAAACTATTTCCAATGAAAACTTTAGATGCAAAGCTGGCATAGAACCTGCACTGTGTCTTGAAAACTCCTTTCTCTGAGAGTATATATCCTGCTAAACTGGGCCCAAGTCATTATGGTGCTTTTCATGTTGCAATACTGTATGTCATGCTTTCTTCTTTCCGTGACTTGTGGCATCCAATCACTGCAATTTTCATAGATGATAGGATCACAGTGAAAGCAATACACAAATTGTAACCAATTTCATCTCTTGAATCAACTAGGCGAAAGCTGTAGCATTACCATTTTGTAAAGTATTTATGTATGAACTGTGATGGATTTCAATAGAAAATAAAACCTCCTTAACTTGATCTTTCAAAAATGCATTGTGATTTCTGTTATGATGACTCTAGTTTATAGGAGCTTGTTTAATACACTGTATATTTAATTACACAGTGATATGGCAGTTTCAGAGACTGTGACTCCTTGATTGGCTGCAAATAGCATTAAGCAATTAATACACCAGTTATGCTTAAAAATGGGTGCACAAACATGTGTACCTGTCAGGGAACATTTCTTAAATACCTGTGCACTCACACATACCCCACACAATTTACCAGACAAAGCTTACAAGTCCCTCAAGGCATACATCTGTTTTTTAACTTTTGTTAGTCTTAGTGAAATTTGCATATGTGTATCTGCTTATAATTTTTATAAGATAGGATGGAATTTAAAGCAAATCAAGGTTACATGGTAATCTTAACATCAATAGATTTTTGGACTGGGTCATTCATTTGAAAGCAATGAAAAAAGTCATGTTGCAGAACTTGACAGCACTGTTGTATTTAATGTGACTTTAAGATCTTAATTTTTAGTGTTGTTGGGCTCCATATTCTACTTCTACATGTATGAAGTTGGATATATGGCCTTGTTATAGTAATTCTAATCAATGACTTGAATATGAAAAATAATTTTAAAATTATTTCTGTTATGGACAAAACATGAATAATGGAGATATATCACTTCTCTTTTCTTAAGAAAGAGGGGGTAGAAAGAATTTATGTGAAGATTGTTCTGTAAACTGTTGTCAAGCCTTAGGAAATTGATGTGTTTTGTCTAATCTCTCTAGAATTTTGACAGTCTTCTTTCTAGATATGCAGCATCTCTTATATGTAGCTTGCAGAAATTCACAATCTGACAGGCAAAATGTATCTCTATAGGCTTCTCTTTTGTCAGGAAGACCAGAGCTATTTTGATTAGCAAGGTTTTAAAATTAAGTTACATAGGAATTTATTCAACTTTTGGGAGCTAATTAACAGATTTTACTCATCCTTTTCTTTTCTAAAGCTTGCGGCAGCATCTGATGTTTTTGTAGAAAACTTTGTCCCTGGGAAGCTGGCTGAAATGGGTCTAGGTTATGAAGACATTAAAAAGATTGCTCCTCACATAGTCTACTGTTCAATAACAGGTATTTTATTTTCAATTCTTTATGTTCATTATTTCCTTTATTTCAGTCAAAGTGTTATAAAAGTCATGTGGCTGTATGTTACTTTGATGTCAGTTAAGATAAATGGAGAGTTTAAGTGAGTTCAATTCAAAAATGGGTATAGAAAACTTTTGAGGAAGCAGCCATGTCAACAGCTTAGTAACTGTTCAGTGTCATTGCCATACCAGCCTGACATGTTCCTATTGATTTCACAGGAGCCAGGATGGGCTGACCTCCCTGGATTTTGCTTTACACTAGCTGAAATTTGAGATTTAAATTTTTTTTTACTCTCTCAGCAGTTTTACTGAATCAATTTACATATTGTGTATTTTAAATCTGGTAATCTCAGTATTTTTTACCTCCCTGAAGTATCTCTTGCTTCAGAATTGTGCAGTTACCTGTTTATGGAAGCTTTTCGTGACTTTTTTACAGACTATTGTTTGGTAACTGTAACAGTAGCAGAGTTGTATGCACTTTATAAAAGCAGGGAAGCATGAAAAGGAAGTAGACCCACATATGCTGATTTTCATATAAAAATAATTTTAAGTCTAAAATACTTCAACAAAACCACCCCCAAAATCTTAATCAAACACTAACATAAAAAGTCTAAAAATAAAATGCAATTAAATAACAGCAGAATATTTTTAGACTGTTTTAAAATCTTAGTTAAAAATCTGCTTTTCTCTTCTATTTCTGCAGAATAAATGAAGATTGGCTTTTTGCTTACTGGGTATGGATATTATTTAATAGAAATCAAATAGCTTTTTAGTCTTTTGTGATGTATTTATCATATTTGTGTGGCAAATGTTTGAAAATGTCAAGAGCAGAAAGAGAATTATATTCAGGGCTTGCTGAGAATCTTTGTTTAAATAGCTATTTAGGTTGGTCAATGGCTAATTACAATAATGTTTTTCACATTTCCTTGTGCATATAATCTTACAACTAGAATTTGTCAAGTGGAATTGCATTTTTTGTTTAGTTGCTGTACCCATAATGATGAACCGTAATTAAAATTACATCCAAACAATCTGTGTGAGGTACAACACCCTCTCATTTTGTGTCAGATCCTCCAGTCTCTTAATTACCTTTGTAACTCTGTGCTTGCCTCATTAAGTCGATGTCTGCCTTTTACTGGGTAGCCCAGAGCTGGGCACAGGACAACAGACGTGGCCTCAACAGTGCTGAGAAGAGGGGGAAGGATCTTCCTCCTTGACCTGCTTGACACTCTTCCCAGTGCACAGCAAAATGCTGTTGTCCTCTGCTACAAGGATGCATACTTTTATGTGTTTTAAGTGCTCCCTCAACTGAGGGTAACTCTTCCTTGCTGCAGACTTCTCCTCTAGGCTCAGGGACCTAAGATTCCCGAGAGCCATCTTTTTTTGATAAAGACTGAGGCAAAAAAGCATTAAGTGCATCCACCTTCATAGCCTTTATTTATTTTAACATAGGTCCACGTCCTCCCTAGTCTTCCTTTTGCTGCTGATTTGCTTGCAGAATCCTTTCATGTTGTCTTTTATGTCTTTTGACAAATTCAACTCCAGGTCAGCCTTTGCTTTTCTAACCATATACTTATATGATCAAACATCACCTCTATACTTCTAGGTCACTTCTGCTTTCACTGCTTGGAAGGCAAATTGAACAAAAATCACATAATCTTGCTGTTTAGAGCTTTGTGTAATACTCTAACATAACTTACATCATAACTTACAGTTATGTTCTATAATGGAAAACACATAAGCCTTATTCATAGACTATGGCAACTTGAAGTTTAAAGTGTTTGGGATGTAAGAGCTAAGTGATGTTTGTTAGGCATTCATAAAGCAACTTGAAATCTTAAATTATGGTTGTTTAATTCTGGGATACTCAACAGGTAATAAGCAATGTCTATTTAGGGGTGATGCATCTTTTAGGAATAAAGACATAAACTCCAGTGCCCTTAAAAAAAAAATCCATAAATCCATTTAGTTAAGGCAGGAAATAACAAGGCCTCAATCTAAGCATATTAAAAGATGCAACCAGACTAGGACCAAATATGCATCTGTGACATGCAGGAAGGCACAATCAGGCAGAAAACTGATTAAAGAAGAATTCCTGATAGATTTCAAAAACATCTGTGATGTGATTCTAGATATTACAATTCCTAATTATTTTGTCCTGTGGTTGACTTTGCTGCATTCAAATGTGCTTGGGGGGGTTTTTTTTGGGTCTTTTCTGGTTTTTTTTTATTGCCTTTTTTTTTTTTTTGCTTGTTTTTTGGGTGTATATGTATATGTTGTATATGCAGGATAGTCAGGGGATCAGGCCCAGTCAACCCAGTTTGTGAGAGGCAGGTCCTATTTGACCAACCTGATCTCCTTTTATGATCAGTGCCCACCTTGTGGATGGGGGAAAGGCTGTGGGTGTTGCTACAGCAAGGCCTTTGATACTGCCTCCCACAGCATTCTCCTGGAAAAGTTGGCAGCCCATGGCTTGGACTGGTGCAGGCTTTGCTGGGTGAAGAACTGGCTGGATGGCTGGGCTCACAGCCCACTGTGGTGGTCAATGGTACCACATCCAATTTGTGGCTACTTATAAGTGGGGTTCCCCAGGCTTCAGTATTGGGACCAGTCCTGTTTAATAAAGTTATTGATATTGTGGACATGGGGATCGGGTGCACCCACAGTAAATTTGAGGACAACACCAAGTTAGGAGGTCATGTTGGCCTGTTGGAGGGTAGAAATCTGTAGAGGGTTCTGGCCAGGCTGGATTGATGGGCTGAGGCAAATAGGGTGAGGTTCAGTAAGGTGAAGTACCAGGTTCTTCACTTGGGTTGCAACTACTCCCTGCAGCACTACAGGCTGGGGGAAGAGCAGCTGGAAAGCTTCCCAGCAGAAAGGCACCTGAGCATGCTGATTGACAGCAGCTGAACTTGAGCCAAGCAGTGTGCCCAGGTAGTCAAGAAGGCCAGTGGCATCCTGGCCTGTATCAAAAATAGTGATTGTCCCTCTATACTCAGCAGTGGCTGGTTCAGCACCTGCTGGCATTTTGTGTTTGTGATTACAGTGATAGTAGCCATTACCCTGTTATGGATTAGGGTATTTGCTAGATCCTTGAAGTGGTTCAGATGCTGGAGTTCTGCACTCTTTGTGATTGTATTTGTCCTGGTTTAGGGCAAATTTGGGAGAAAACCTCCAAAGGCATTCCTCTAGGAAGCAGATTCAAGCAGCCCCTCACCCAAGTGGTTCAGGAAAAATTTCCTTGAAGAAAAGTGTAAAAAAGTGTTTATTTAACAGGCAAAGCATTCACCAGCACAAAAAAATGAACAATACTAAATAATAAAACCTCTTGCCAATCTAAAGAAATTACAGACTCAGAAAGTCCCCTTTGTGGGCTGTAGCTCAGCTCACCCAGTCTCTGATCAGTCCCTCCAGCACTGGAAATGCCATGGCCCAGGTGGGCCACAGGTGTGAGCTGCCAGTGTTCATCTGGGTGTTAAGTCCAGAGCAGGTTTAAACAATTCCAAGAAAAAAAAAAACACAGTCCAGGGAACTTGTCTGCCTCAGCTAGCTAAAAAGTAACTAAAACCAAAGGAGAGCTCTGTCCTGCTGTCTGTCTGTCCGCAGACAGCACAGTACAGGAGCAGGATGCAGGGCAGCAAGTGCAGTTTCTGATAACAAACTCCTTCTTCTCTCCCCCATTCCCTCTCGGAACAAGTCTTAAATGTGCAAGACTTATTATCCAACATAAACAAAACAGATGATTGGGGATACAAGCATCAAAAAAGTCACCCCAGGGCATAATGTTTTTGTGGCTCCTGTTATATAGAATTATTGTTTTGTACTGCTTGATGTGAGCCAGATCAGGCTGAGCTGTTTTCAGAATATATAAGATTGGTCCTGTGGCTGTGAATGGTTCATGTGTGCCATATGTAATATAACAACACTTGTATGTATTTCATTATTTCTCTTTCTGGTAGGTACATAAATTATCATAGAGATAACATTATCAGCTTATTTTTCATTTATTATTTACTTTGCCCTCCTTGCTCTAGACTACAGTATTACCATGAAATCTAATTATTCCAAGTTCTAGTAGTGTATATTACTTCTATCCTCCTTTTCTCATCAATTCTGATGGCCAACAAGTAACTCTAAAAAAAAGCCATGGCAAAAATTCTCCCACTCTTTCAAGTCTCCATTTAAAAGGACAGAAGTTCTTGGTCTTTTAAGAAAGCAACTGTAATTTGTGGGTTTTTAAATGTAGAAAAACAAACCTGCTTCCTTTTTTGGTTTTGTCTTTAAAAACAGCTGAAACATTCTGTGAGAAATTTTGAAAGCATTTTAACTTCTCATTCTTATATAACTTAAAGTTCACGATTGAACTCCATTACATAAAATATTTTTTGTTAATGAAACATATATGGAGGTGACTGCTTCTGGTGAATTGTCACATATTGTAGCAGAAAAATAAAATCTAAGAGACATGTTTCTTAGAAATCAGAAAATATGCTACTTTATAATTTAAACAATATTGAGCCATTTTTCTTTAATACAGGAATAATTTTTGTGTGGAGTTGCCTCTCTAAATTTTGGACAATTGAAAATAATAAAATTATACACTATATTTCATTTTATTATCACTGTATATTTTTTTCAGTAAGTCCAGGGCCATATGTAGGTGAAAAGTTTAGACACAGGTATAGCAGATGCTGTCTCTTTTATGGTACTTGGGAAGTTGTGATTTGCAAACTGGGTTTCTTATCCAAACAACTCTGAATCTATACAGCTTTGCAGTCAGTGTTGTAGTGCTTTGAGGATATCCAGGACATTTCCCAATGTTCCTGCTGCTTTGAGTACACTTGAGCTCCAAACTGCCTGTTCTTACTCACAAACTGGCTTTGCTTGCCTAGAGCTAGTTTAAATGTAATATATTTTGATAGTTCTGTGGTTGAGATTGGTTTAAGTTCTGGAAAACCAATCTCAATTTCTTTAACCATACGGTTAAAGAAAATCATGTACAGGTCACAAGGGAGTGAATGTTTCTATTATGGTCTGCGTGATGCTGTCACTTGGAAAGTCACAGTTTAATCCTGAACAGGAGAGGGCACTGTTTAAAAGGACAACATGGTTTCCAAAGACTTTTTTTTTTTCTTAAAGTCTCTGAAGGTAATATGTTTTCAAAGAATTTTACAATTTGTTTATGAATGATGAAACATGCTCCTCTCAGGTTCTCCACCCCACCCCTTTGCTCTGCTAATCTATGTGAATTGTGATTTTTCTTCTTTTTGTGCAGCTTTTTCTTCCCTCCTTGTTTTCTAGGAAATAATACTTTATATCATTTGCAGGTTGCTTTGTATGTTGCTGGTGGTATTAAAAAAAAATCTTGTTTCAGTATTTTTTGTAATTTTATTTCTTATGATATAAATGTGATGCTTAGTTTTCTGCCTTTTAAGGAAATTTTACTCCTGTAAACACTTATTAGTGTATTTAGGAATGAAAGAAATTGAATACAGAATTACAGAACCACAGAATAGGTAAGGTTGAAAGTGTATCCTATGGTTTAACCTCCTGGTTCAAGCAGGGTCATCCTAGAGCACACAGCAGAGGATTGTGTCCAGTTGGCTCTTGAATATCTCCAGTGAGGGACACATAACAAGCTCTTCAGGCAATCTGTTCCAGTGCTTGGTCACTTGGTGCATCTTCCAGTCCATCAGTCTCTGCCCATTGCCTCTTGTCCTATTCCTTGGCATCACGAAGAAGAACCTGGCTCTTGGCACGTGCCCTGTAAGATATCAATACACATTAATCAGGTCTCCTATCAGTTCTTCTTTTTCAAGGCTCAGCAGGCCCAGCTCTCGCAGCCTTGTGAGGGATATGTTCCAGTCCCTTATTCCTCTCTGTTGACCTCCAATGGACTCACTCCAGGAGCTTCATGTCATTCTTTTGCTGAGAAGTGGACACAGCACTCCAGATGTGGCCTCACCTGGGCTGAGTAGAGGGGCAGGATCACCTGCTGACCTGCTGGCAGTGCTCTTCCGAATGCACCCGAGGAGACCATTGGCTGCCTCGGCCACAGGGGCTCACTGCTGGCTCATGGACAGCTCGTTGTCCACCAGGACCCACAGGTCCTTCTCCACAGAGCTGCTTTCCAGCAGTTTGGCCCTCAGCCTGCACTGGTGCAGGGGGTTATTCTTTCCCAGGCACAGGACTCTGCAATGCCTTTGAATTTCAGGCACTGCCCATCTCTCAGTCTTCCAATTCTTCTCTTCTATCTCTCTTAAAGTCCTTTTGAAGACCATTTTGAAGCCCTCTGTGGTATCTGCCACTCCTCTGAGCTTTGTGTCACCAGTGAACTTGCTGAGGAGGCATCTGCCCCTTCATCCAAGTCACTGATGAACAAGTTAAGTAATCCTGGGCCCAGTACTTGGGGACACCACTTGTGACAGACCTCCAGCTACACCCTGTGCCACTGATCATGACTCTTTGGGATCTCTCATTATACATAGCTATAATTGTAGAGAATCTGCCATGAAAATATACTTAGTTTCAACCAAAAGTAACTATGAAGATAGGTTTTTGGAATTGATATTTTTATTAACTTTGTGTTACTGTAACAGTTTATATTTCTTGGGGATTTGCACTCTCTCCTCCACAAAACTTAGTCTTAATTCTGAATTGACATACTCTTTTGACTACACTAATTTTTTTTTTTTTTTTTGACAAACAGTGTGTTGCTAAATGGGGAGAAATTAGCTGGAAAGAGTAACAAAAGATTTATAGAAGTGTTGTGGGTCAGCTGAATTTTCTATGGGCATGAATCTGGAATTGTTGCATATGTAGCTTTTATTTAATGTATGCAAAGTTGTAAAGATACATAAATGAACACATTCCAAAAAAAAAGTAAGTAAATCCTCTGTGTCTCTTGAGTGATTCTTGTTAACCTATGGGAAGTAAAATAGTTCTTCACTCCACCATTTACATAATATTTAGTAACAACTTAAAAGAACAAGCATTTGGTACTTCCCTGTATCCTGTTTTGTACAGATACTTTGTAGTGGCTTTCCCTGGGAAGACAATGCTATAGTTTTGATGCATATGCTACTTTGTCTCTAGTATTTTCTCAACAGGAAAGAAAAGGCAACCGCAATGTGTTTTGCTGGGCAAAGGCTAGCCAGAGTGTCCTTCAGATCCTCTAATTTGTGAACTAAGTGTGGTAAAACGTGGAATTTCCTGGATTAGGTACAGTTTTTAGACTCCCTCCTACCAAATGTTTCTGGCCCATAAAATTACACATAAGTTTGTGTGGGTGTGCCTTCCTGCCCACTCATTCCCCTGATTATTTATGTTTTTGTGGCTTCTATATTGTTTAAGTCTGGATATAGTTACCTGATAAAAATTGATAGATTACCTGCCAAAAAAGGATAGCTTCAGTTTAAAAAATCATTGAGCAAAATAGGTTTTTTATGGTGTAAATGATTTGTTGATGGCATGCTAGTCAAAAATCAGGTATTCATGAGCTGACTCAGGCAATGGTTGTAGTTGTAACTAAATAATAGCAACTATATGAATGGTTTTGAGCATTAATCTGTTCAACAGTTTTTAAAATTTGTGACCCAAAGTTGTTAAAAAAAGTTCTTTGGTTTTTTTTTTGTAATTGAAAAAACCCAACCAAACAAAAACAAAACAAAACAAAAACCCCCAAAAAACCAAACCCCAAAAAACCTAGGCACAACAATTTGAGGGAAAGAAAAGAAAAGAAAAACAAACAAACAAAAAGGAACGTAAAAAAGTCACCTGCATTGCAAAATATCTGGTTGATTCAAATAGCCAATTCAAGCAGGATGATGTGCAGAATGAATTGGAATTTAGAAGAATTAACTGATAATTACAGTTATCAGTGACTTTTAAGTATATCAAAATCAGCAAAAGTTTGGAGAATCTATTAGTTAAGTGTCCTGGTTTGACAAGGAAGTGCGTTTTCTCCAGAAGCTGAGGTCAAACCAACCACTGGTCAGATTTGGATATTGACCACTGAAGGCATTGGAGGACTGAAGGCTGGACACGCCTCTGAGAACACAGGGGGATAAAAGCAGAGAACTCCCAGGGAACAGTTCTCTTTGGTGCTGACCTCTCCTGCCCAGCCATGGGCTGGGTGTGGGAGGGGAAGCCATGCGGCCTGGGAGAGGTAGGCCAGGGTGTGAAGGGACTGGAACCAGGTGGGCCCCTGCGGGCAGAAAGGTGGAGAAAATCTGAGATGTCTTCGTTCCCCCAGCCCCAGAGGGAGAGAGAGAGAGAGAGAGAGACAGAGTCTGTGTGGCACTACCCTGGCAGAGGAGAAAGTGAAGTGGGGGCAGGGGGAAGGTGCCCAGCCGTGGGAGTTGGGAATTCTGGGAGCCAAGATTTCAGCCATCCTAGGAATCTGAGACTTTTAACCCCTTCTTGGACAATGAAAGCTTTGTGAAACATTAATCCTCCTTGATCTGAAAGAGAAGGGAGACAGCCTGGGGCCTGTGATGTCAGAAGATGGGGAAAGAATCCTAGGTGGTAGGAGATGATAGAGTGGCTTTCAGCTGGACTTTTCTTGTATAGCCATAGACTGAACCAATCTCTCCTGCAACAGAGACTGCATTTTTAAGGGGATGCAATGGTTGGAGCCAATAGAGTGACCTGTTGCAGTGATGCCAGGAGAGTGACAGGAGTGGAGTGAACAGAGAAAGATGAGGAGGGTGTGGTGGTGCCCTCTGTCTTCAGGAAGAAGAAAATCTTTGTTCTCAACTCCCTTGGCCCCAGGGGAGGAGAAAATGGGGGGCACTGTGGTCCCAAAATGAGAAACTGTTGTTCCTGTTGGTCCTTGGCACAGCATCCTTAAAAGGAACCCTGTGAGCAGCCTTGGTCCATGCACAGTGGTGAGAGCACTGTACATGTTAGGAGGATGTCACACTGGCAGATTTTCTCTGAGCAGTGCCATGTGTGGCATGGAAACACAAAAGTTGCAACTGTGTTTTCTGGGGGATCTATGGTGCAAGAGAGACTCCTCTCTCCCTTGATGGACTGAGTATTGATTAGCTGAGGGGTGGTAACTTGATTGAGAGTCCAGGGTTTTTGTCTGACTGTGTTTCGTTGGAAATTGGGTGGGGGGAGGAGGAATGTTTTGGAGGGTTTTCATTCTGGATTCAGTGTGTGTCTTTTATTATAGTGGTAAGTTAATAAAGTTTTTTTCCTTTATTTCTAAGCTCAAGCCTGTTCTGCTCTGTTCCTCACCGCATCTCACAGCACTCATTTGGGGAAGGTATATTTTCATGGGGGCACTGGCATTGCACCAGTATCAAACCGTGACATTAAGGAATTTGGAAAGTGCAAAAATGAATATTGAGTATTGTGGTACCAGTATTCAGTAAAACATATTCATGGAGTTTTTTCAATAAATGTATTGTTTTCTATTAATGGAAAATAACACATTGTCTGATTTGTAAAAGAGGCATTGTCAGAACAAACTGGGTATCGTGCTTCCAGTAGTTCTTAATGTGTTTTAAGAATAAGGAGGGAGGTCTGGAAAATTGTGAACATCATACAGCTCTTAAGTAAACACAAAAGTCACAAGTTTGCAAACCTTGAAGTATGAGCTTCAGTGCTCACAATGATTGGATAAAGCATTTGGAGGGGAAAAATATGAAGCTTCCACCTGAGTTTGATTTAATAAAAATAGAGCCTTCCAGCATTGGAAAAGAAAATTAAACTTCTCTAATCTGTTAATTTTTGCATTATACAGTTGGAAGACCTACCATTTTTTTGATAGCTTGAAGTTATCTGTGTGGGCAGTTAAGAGAAGTTTATCAGGGTCTAGAGATAAAATAGTCGGAGACCATTTTTTGACAAGTTAATTAGCAGATACACAATTTTTTTTAAGACAGCGCAATTAGTTGTCTATATAAGGATAATAAAACTTGTGCTATATATTTTAACTGTAGTAAAGATTTTGACACTTTTAAGTAATTATTTCATAGAAAAGCTAGGAAAATATGATGTACAAGAAATAAAAAAACTTGGTTCAAGAGCATCAGTAGCAGTTTCATAGCTTACTATAGATACTTCATGACAATGGAAGAAAATGCGTCAGAAGTGATGTTGCTGGATTTTTTCTTTTTTTTTGTCTAGTATAGGTGATGGATTCTAATGTGATTCCAAAATTCTGATGCCATCATGTGCTACTGGGGACTTGTGGGGTTTAGATTTGAGAGGCAGGAAGAACTTGGAGGTGATTTACAGGTAGAAGGCACCACTTCCCTTACAGCCTTATACTGTCCTTTAGAACATTTCCTGGGGGTCTGGCTAACTCTCAAAAGAGTCATGGAGGGTTGGCCTCTGCTCAGTTCTTGTTACTGAAGCCTAGAACTGGAACTCTTCCTAACAGTTTCTGTGTCTACACAGCACAGTCATGTGTGAAGTTCTAATGTAAAAGGTCCATTTTTAGTGGCCTGAGAGCTCTATGCAGCTCTGAAAACCCACAAAGCTGTAAGGAGTCTTTACACAGCAGGATTAAACTTAAAGATTACCTTGACCAAATTGTTTACATAAATAAAAGAGGAGGGGTAGAATTAAAGATTGGAATAAATACAATGTACTGTGCTTAATCACTTTTAATATAGTATGGGGAACACTGGGTTAGAAGAGGGTTCTTACAAGACTTGGTTATAAGGATGGGGAATGATCAAAGTTGAACATGAGTCAGTGATGATATCATTAGATGAAGGACTAGTGTCATACTGGATTGTATAAAGATGAATATGGCCTAAAGGACTGTTTCTTAACCCTGCTCCAGTTTGGTAAGGTTGGAAGGTGAAGTCCACTTCTGGGTGTCACATTTAAAAATTATGTGGAAAATGGAAGAGAGTTGAGAGAAAAACAATCTATAAGTAAAAAACATTGTGTATGAAAGGTAGCCTGGAACATCCAAGTTTTTTCTTAAAAGAAATGCTGCTGTGATCAGAAGGAAGTACTGTGGTTGTACATCTCTTCCTAAAACATTCTGTACATTTGCACACAGCAGTTCTGAAATGAAGATTCTGATAGTATGTGAAAGCATCAAAAACCTTTACTTATTGCATAGAATTAGCCAAAATGCCACTTGGAATTCAAAGAATGAGTGTATTAAGAAAAGTAAATCTCAAGAAAAAATTTTGGGAGATAGTAATTAAAATAAGGGCTCAGACCTGACAGTTGGAGAAGTGGATTGTCTCTGTTTTCAGAGATTTAAGTAATTTGGACTACACGTGCAGTGTACGAATTAAAAAATTATATGGATATTGAATACTTTGGTGCTTTTCTGCACTGTACCAATATGCTGCTTTGTAATTCTCAGTGTAAACTGCATATTTGTGCAGATTGGTATTTGGTTCCTTGTGCAGTAAAGAACCAGCTTTATGGCATATAGGAGCTCTAAGAATTTATTATACACCTCATGTGTTATTACTCTGATCCCTGATGTGGCCATCAGTATATGATCAAATGGACTGAATCTTTTCAGATTGTATTAATTCTAAATCTGAATTTCTGAAAGAATTGGGAACAGTTTTAACTTATATAGCACAAGTGTTAAATATTGTAAAGACATAACTTCACAAAGAAGTTAATTCTTGACTGAAAGTTTGCATGGTGTAAATTAAAGCCAAGGAGCTAGTTCCCCTTATGCTTGCAGGCAGTAGGATGGTTTTTCAAGCTATTACTCCTTTCTTCACACGTTCACCATATGAATAAAGCCACCAAAAAAACCGATGAGACAATTTTAATCTGTATTTGTATTATACAATATTCACAAGCAGAACTTCAACAATTTAATATTTTTAAAAAACTTAATGTGGAAGAGGTAGTATTATCTCATAAGTTCAAGATATCTGATTTCTTTATAAAAGAAAGACATCTAAACAGATTTGTTCCTTAGCCTGAAAAACTAATCCTATGCCATCTGAGTATTTAAGTTGTGTCAATTTTTCATTTTGGCTGAGCTAGAAAAGTTCTGTGTGAAGGAGCAAAATGATTGCTTATGTGTGGAAATTAATTGGCAGAATGCATATATCCAAATACTGCTTCAATGATGTCCAAAAAGTACTTTTTCTCTAAAGCTTATATATAAAAAAAGAAGTCTCTTGGTCCTGTGAATGACGAAACAGTTCTTGTTTCCAAGAAAGGAATCAATTGCCACAGCAGTGCATGGGTGTATCAGTGATGGCTTTAGGTGGTACATAGTTCTTCTGGGTAAGTTCCCTTAGAGAAAATGTAGGTTCTTTCCTTTATGAAAGTGAGCTTTTGAGGCCAGTCAGAGTACATTTACATCATTTAATAGTGTTGTGCAGAAACAAAAACAAGAGCTCTCTGTAAACCAGCATGGTAAATTGGACCTCAAGTATTATAGCTGCATTACTTTTGTGGCCAAACTGATTGAGCCATTTATCATGGTGTAGCAATATGTGGTGTTGATTTACTCACAGTACTTTTTTAGGATCAAAAGACAATTTGTGTACCTGCAAAACTTTAGGAAGGAAATTCTGGAAATAGATGTCCATTGATTTAAAGTGAGGCAGTACTATAGCTGATGCTTCTGAAAACAGCCCTTAAGTATCATGATTTAAGGACTTGCTTAATTTTAGCAGTACATGTTTAGATAGTTTTGTGCCTCTTCTTTATTCTGTCTTGTAGAAGGTAACCTGTGCAGTCCCAAACCACTCTGTGCTTGGTATGAGACCTATTCCAAAACAGTCTGATGCCGAAAAATTGGCCCTCTGTGGTCTGTATTTCTTCCAAAGCCTGTACTCAGTATATAGAGTATAAACTGCAATCCTAAACATATGAAATATAATTTTTGTAAATGTAATATATATATACACACATATACACACACACACATATATATATATATATATATATATAATAAAGCAAATATTGTTATAGCCTTCCACGTTTGACTGCTTTATTCAGAATTAAATGAGGAGGACCAATGGGAGCTTTTAATTTCTGTTCTTAGCTCATGGTGCCAATTATTATTCTACAGAAACAGCCACAAAAACAGGGTGTACCTTCTGATGGTGTATAAAAATTTTGATCCTAATTTCTGCTGCTTCTTCTTTTTGAAGATCTCCTAATCTTTACAGCTGTTTTGTATCAAAGATGATCCATCTGCAAGGAGGTGTTTACCTCATGCTTCTCTAGACATAAACAAACAGCATTAAATAGGTCTATTAGACCTAGGATTATTTTTTCTCTTTACTGAGATTAGAAACTTGGTGTGTTTTTTTTTTTTTAATAAAGTGTTGGTTTATTTTGTGTTGATATCTACTTTTACTAAAAAGAAGTCCTAATGACTGTGATGAAGACTGGGAAACAATGACTTCACTGCTGATCAGACCTTCAAACAGATGACAGATGACAGGACTACTTTGAATTATTTCTGCTTTTATTGTTCACATATTTTTAATATTTCTTTTTAAGAACCATGTGTTTTAGAAGCTTGATTCATAGGATTTGAATTTTTTGGGACTGTGTGTTAAAAGTATTGTAATGTTTTTCAAAATACTCAATTTTCTTTTTGGTTTAATTTTTTGCTTATGTTATGATTAGGTAGGTTTCAAGTGTCTGCCTAACTAAAGTGCCTGAAAATTGCAAAGGTTTTTTTGTATTTTACTCCTAAGCAGTTGATTTGGGAAATTTTTATTAACTTTATCTCCTTAATCAGGAAGACTATCAGCTGTAAACTGTTGGAACCTGGATAGTAGTCCAGAATAGTATTACACTTAGCCTCTTCATCTTGTCATCTATTTTTCTCTGTTTCTGGAGACAGAATATGCATCTAATGGGTCTTTTTGTCTCCATTTGTTTTCATATTTCCATGGCGCTCTATGATTAAACCCGTTTAAATATGCTTTTACAGCCCCTTTGGACAACATGAGTTGCCAAGAGGTTGCATAGTAAAATGTGAACAAGCAAGATTTGACTGAGGTGTGTTGCAGAGCAATTAAGCTTGATAGATCTTGATTGGAGGAGAAACAAAGTTAACTTGAATTTGGAGCATTTATGCTTTTCTAATAATGCTGGCAACAATGTTTTGTAACTTGTACCATACACAAAAAATGTGTATTCAAATCTAGAGTGACTGAAATATAAGTACTACAAAGCTGGATTTCTTGGGTGTTTTACCAAAATTGAAATCTCTCCTTCTATAGGCTTAATGTAGTTATGCTGTGTCAAGATGCAGAACCAAAGGTTAGTTTTCCTTCTTAGAGCACATTCTTGTTGCTGGTGGTTTATATACTGCTTACAAAATTAGCATAGGCTGAAACAAGTATGTTCAAAAGAGGATTCTATAAAATTCATCTGGTTGACAAACTTTTTGGAACTGAGAAAGAGGCTGTTTTCTATACAACAGACTTCTGTCAGCACAGCTGTGCTGGACAGGATTGTGAAGAGGTGCTAACACTGACTGGTTTAGTTGTTTTGGCAGAAACCATTAGCAAATATGTTACTATATTGACAAAACTTTTCTTTTGCTGGTAAAATTGTTCTTCTTGGAGATGTTTCTCTGTAAATGGTTTTGCATTCTAGTATGAAGTACAATTTGGTCTGGAAAGCTGCATTTGATCTGTATTTGCAGGGTTTTGCCAGGACTTCAAAAATAATAAAGGGCTCTGGCATTGACACAGACCAAACTTTTGAAATGTATCAGTAACACAAGCAAGTATGAAAAGGGTAGAGACTGAGAGGAGGCAAATTGAAAAAGGGTTACTGAGAAATATAAGGGAGCTGACAGAATCTCTTTTCTGTTGGTTGGATTGATATCCTAGCAGGATTCAGATCTGCTGCACATCTTCAGGAAGGTGGGCATTTCAGCTGAGTGACACTAAGTCTTCGACTTTTTGCTTCTTCTGTTATCAACACACCACCAGCAGCTAGAATGCATTAACTTTTTTTTTTTTCTGCAAATGATTGAGCTACCATTTCGCATCCTAGCAGGAGGGCTTAGCTGTTTTTTCCAGTATTATTTTTTCAGTCACACATAGCCTGAATGTCCAAAATACTGTGAAGTTTAGGAACAAGAAACTGTTGAAAATGAGTGCTCTTCTGAAACACTGTGTTCCCATTCTTTGTTCAGTATAAAACATATAAAAAGTTTAATGAAGCATCATAATTTTTCCTTGCTTTAATATTAAGTATTGACTTTCAGCAGTGCATGAAAGTAATGTTTTTCTTATGCCCTCTCACCCTGTTCTTCCATATAAGTAGCATTATTTTATATAAAATCAAAAACTTCAGAATTTTGGACTCTGTCCTAATGAACAATACAATGTCAGACAGAGAGCCTGTGAGTTGTAAGATTTAACACTGGGTTAGTTTACAGTGAATGAAAACAGATTAGATACTGAAAATCCTGGATATTTACAGCACAGTACAACTGTGAAGACACTTACTGGTGGTTTAATGTTTGTTTTTCAGTAGCTATTATGCTTGGACTGGTGCCTAGCTAAGTTAACAGAAACAAAGCTGGAAGATTTTAGGCATCTTCCGAAGCCATACAGCAGGCTTTTGTAAAGCAGTATTTATTGTGTTTGAGTTGTAATAATCTAAAGAGAAGATTTTGATCATGGATAGATCATGAAATATTTTGTTTGCTATTACTAAACATTTCTCTGCTTGTTTCCAAATGAGTTATTTTTCAGGGAATCTCCTGTCTAATAGCATTCTTATCTGCTTTGTCTTGTTTTGTTAATCTTTTTTTCTTGCCTGACGACTTAGTTCATTAAGATTGCTGGAGTTTTCCTTTGTTTGGTTTGTTTCATTGTTTCGAATGGTGAGGTTTTGTGATTTCACCAAGGAAGCAAGTATAACTAATTAAAACGGTGGAAAGATCCAGTGTCTTTGTTGTGCCCTTTCACGGTATTGTCTGTGGGTGTTGTTTGATTTGTAGGAAGACTGTAAGTAGCTGCTGTTGACCTGAAAATGTTTTCCAAGTAAGCATATGGTTTTCATTACTTGTGTTTTTAGAATACTGTTATAAAATAAAACACTGTCAGTAGCTAGCAAACAGAAAAAAAGTCGTCTTGGGTGTAGAAGACATAAACTATTGAAAAATAGCCTGTTTTTTGTCATTTTTAGAAACCTAGATAGTGTTAGAATGTGGCATTTTTCCATGTACCTGATCATTAACAGCATTTTGTATCCCAGTGTTTATGCCAACAGCTAAACTCATTGATCTGCAAGTTGTCTTGTAGGGAAAACTTAGACATAGGAAGTAGCGAATGTTACTGTGAAGTAAGGATGTAATGAGAATAGGTCTGTGGATAACAGTCTTGTAAGTAAAAGCTCTTCTAAAGAGGAAAGGATAATCTGCTATACATAGGACAAGAAGTGACTGTTCAAATTTCTGCAAAAAAGGATTCCTATTAAACATTTAGAAAACTTTTTAACAGAGAGGATGGCTTTCTTTTCCAGGATAGGGAAGCTGAGATAAGGATACCTAGTGCAATTGTGATTGTGTCTTACAGTGACCCGACCACCATTTCAAGAGGAAAATAGGAAGCCAAAATTTTGTAAACTCTTTTAAGAGACTACATCTTCCAAAATAATTTTATGAAACTGTAACTGCAAGTTGCTTATTCATATAAAACTATGTTTTTGTACAATAAGAAGGGATGCTATATATCATGTGGCTGCTCAGAACATATAATATATGACTGTTTGTCAGTTTCTTGTATTTCTGTAAAATTAAAATAATGATCATAAAATTACGGGAATAATGGGAATATCTTAAAATATATGGAAATGAATGTATCAATTAATTTATTAATGAATTGAACTTCTTTTAAGATTAAAACTGGAAAGAGTAAATATCTTTATTTCCAGACCATGTATTTTACCATATCTCCTCTGTTTTGTGTGTGTAGACTAAAGAGAACTAAAATCAGGCTTAAAAAATATCACTGAAGTTATTGAAAGGGTTTAAATGACAGCCTGGGATTCTAAGACTATGTTGCATTCCATATGACTTAATTCACTTTGGGAACTTTATAGACTTGTTTTGAAAATTTTTGAGGAAATTTTGGGAAAGTTTACAAAACAATTGCATACTGGTTTTGAGTTCATTTGATATGCCTTCCTAACTTCTGCACCTGAGGCACTATATATTTGATCTTAGAGGGAGGGGTCAGGGTCATAGTATGTATTCTCAGCAAAGGACATGCAACCCCCAGGGGAAGTGTTTGGTTGAGGTCAACTCCTTCATTGGACACTGCTGCACAGATTTGTCTGTCAACATAACTATGTACAGTCACAACAAATGGATGTCTGTTCAGGTAATATCCACTTTAGAACATACATCACTTGTTTCAGATGAGAAATAATCATGTAATTAAGTAATTACCTTACATTTCTGTCATGGGATCATAGATAATCATGTCCTTATCAGACCACTTCTCTGAGGCCATCCTAACACTACGCTGCTTGGCTATAGCATCATAAATATTCATAGAAAATACACCCTGTATGTACTTTTTAATTTTACATGATTGGCTATAGCTTGGCTGTAGCATCATAAATATTCATAGAAAATACACCCTGTATGTACTTTTTAATTTTACGTGACTTTTTTTTTCACTATAAGACGTAGTAAGATTTTTAATAGCTATTGAGCTGGAGCATGGTGTCTTTCTGTTGACTCCTGACTGATTTCCAGATTAGCCAGATATTTCTCACAAATATTTGCTCCCTTACCTTAGTCATAATAGTGTGGCAGAGTTGAGTAGGCAGAGCAGTCCTAGCAAAGTAGGTGAGGACACACAGAGGCTAGGACAGACAGCTTGCCTCAGTTTCTGTGCAAATTCTGCAACCTGGATGTTTTGGGTAAATGACATTGCTACACTGGTGTGAGTAATTAACTTCACTATTTTAATACTAGCTTTCACTATATAAATATTTGTAGTCCTAATATCAGCTGTATCTGTACCAAGCATGGAACAAGGAGTGATTTTTTTACTTTTAAGTGTGTTCAGCTGGAAATATTTGTGTAAACCCAGAATAGCAATGGGGAATTTGGGTGTCTCAGCCTTCTTTAAGGTGGGGGTATAGTTTGAATACCTAATCTCAGTGTGATCTAAAAGCTTTTAATTGGAACTTTGTTTTTGGAAATGGTCATCATGACACATTTAATTTCTTAGATCATATAGAAGAGTGACCCCACTTAGATGGAGAAGCTGCTTCTGTCTTAAAATTCAGAGTAACAACTTAAACTTTCACTGACTTAGCAAAAAAAAGTGATGGCATCTCTTGAGTAATTACAGTTTGAGCTATGGAGGAAAAGACTGCTTTCTTGTAACTTATATTTGGCATATAATAAGGCTAGAAAATATGGCCTAGAATTTTGCAGGCTGATTAAAAGCCTTTTGAAAACCAAACTTGTGTTGTTTGAAATGATCTGTGGCTGTGTTCCAGAAGTGTGGTTGGTGCCTTAATAGGAGTTGTGTGAGGCTCGGTACACAGATCACATGAAAATTGAATGGAGTTGAACAACTGGCAGAGACTGTTGTTTGTCCTCTTCTAGTCTTTCAGTAGCTAAATCTTAGCATAGAGTTTTGTCTTTGATTTAACAATTTTGTTCTATCTGTGCTTTCAAACTTATAACACCTGATTTCCTTCAAAAGACAGGCTTGGAATGTCTAAATCAACATGTATAAAAGGAATAAATGTTGTACTCATTTGCAATCATCAATTGGGAAATGAAACGTTTTTATCAGATTGGTCAGATTTTATGCTTGCTGACTTAAGGCTTATTTTTTTTAACATCTTTTCATCTTTCTTGACAGTTTGCTCTGACTTCACCTTTCTTGTAACCGTTCTGATCTCCTGTAAGCCTGCCTATTCAGGAAGTTGTACTTCCTTTCCTTCTGACCAACACATGGCAAGCATTTTCTAAAAGTCGTTACTCGTTTTGCTAACGCATTTGGCAGCTCTGACACTGCAAAGTTTCTTATAATGCGTCGGTTAAACTTTGGCTTTTGTCATCTCAGAGAATTGCTTGTGTTCTTCTGCATGTTTCATTAATCTTTATTAAGTAAAGATGTAAGCTGTCTTTAATTGAATATTTTCTTTTGGCAATAGAACAAGCCAAAAGGTGTTTCTCATTAATTTGTTATTCAGCAGGGATAGCCATCTATCTGGATTGAATTTGTGACAATGTTTAGTTCCTCTTTGTAGAAATGCCTATGTTGAACATATTTTTCTATGTTTTGCTCAGAATATTTTATACAGCCTGACTTTGTAATGTCGTTTGTCATCTGGGAATTGAACTACAGGGAATTGGTCTGTGTTGACAACATGTCTCTGTGTTGGTTTTTCCTATCCTTTTAGTACAACGTGTTTTATATTTGGCCTTATAAAATTTTATCATGCTATCAAATAATGAAGAAGTGCAGAAATGATGGTTTTTGGTTTTCTTGTGCATGTCATACAAATATTTTGAACACAGGTCATAATAAGAAATGCTGACCTTTCTTTTTATGACACAGAAAATCATACTCAGGCTGTCCTGTAGATTTAATTATGAGGCCATCATTAGCTTGAAAACACATTGTATTGAAGAAGTGAGAATAGCAATTTCAGGTGTTGAATGAGTTTTCATTCTCCCTTTTCCGGTTTCTCTGCATTTAGTAATTTTGTGAGTTTTTCTTCTTTCTCAGTTGTTTTTTTGAAGGTTCAGATTGTGGCCCACTATCCTGGGCTGTTAGCTTTCATGAAATACAAATCAAATACAAAACAAGCTGAGAAATGTAGAAACATTTTTGTTAATCTTCATAAAAATCCCAAATTAATCTAAACTAACCTAGGTAAAAATACTTCCTTTAGAGTGATTGTCCCTAAAGTTATGATATTGTAACACAGTAGTGCCTGTTTATCCCAGATGCCTTCAGGCAGCTCCTAGCCAAAATTAATTTTTTAATACATGTTAGGAATTCTGTCATTGTATCATCAGTAACTCCTAGGCAAGGAAATATGGTGTTCAAATGTGTGTTCTGTACACACCTTGGAATAGCTTAGAACCTACAGACACATGAAATTTTATCTGGGACAAAGTTGTTTTATTGGTCTGGCTGGTTTCTAAAAGTTTATGAAGAATGTCTGCTCTAAATGTATCTAAAAATCCCAGTGTCATCTGGCAAAAATGATAATGGTAAAGCTGTGTTGTAGCTGGCATGGTGTTAGAAAGTTAAACCTGTAAGAACACATTAGTCTGTTTTTCTAACAGAGTTCTTTCTGGAAACAGGTTTGGGTTGGGACTTTTTTTGCTAGCATTTTTACATTTAGTGTGACATTTTTGTACATTTGGCAATTTAGGTAGTAACACTTTTGTGCAGTCCAGCAACTTTTACTGTTATTACTTTTTTCATAATGTTCATCCTGACCTTTCTTGTTTCATAATATTTATTGCTGTTTCTCAGAACAGAATCATTTAGAGTGGATTGTAAAGCAAATTATGTCTCTCTTATGTGATAAATATATTGACCGTTTTAAAGTGGATAAACTAACAGTAGTTTGTTATGACATGTTATTTTTTCCCCCAAACTTTTGTCCCGTATGATGCCTGAAAGTATTATAATTTTTCCTGTGCTATGTTCCAAACCTTGAGTGCCATCACATGGCTCCTGCACACTAAGCCCAGAACTATAAGCTTTGTTGTTTTAGAAGTAATTTCCATGTTTCAGAATAATTGGCCCCCTTTCATCATGGATAAATGTCACAATATCACACCAACCCTAGAATAGTAGCTAAGCTAAGATTTATTTCCAGCTGAAGAATGTTTCTGAGTTCTTTTTTTAGTTTTTGTTGGGTTTTTTTTGGTTTTTTGTTTGTTTGTTTTTAATGTGTGTGTCTGATTTAACTAGAAAAATCTGTGAGAAATAAATACTTTTAGTCTTTCCATTTGCCAGGAATTGTGGTGTATTAATACCAATGTAATTTAATCAGATAATGGCAGCAATCTGACTCTTAGATATAATTGCAGTGTGTGTATATTGCCAGTATTCACAGGCAATTTATATGCTTCAATTCATTTTACCAAATAAATATTCAGTCAGCTACAATTAGTGTCCTGCATAAAGTTACTTCTGCAATGCCCCTAGCTAGTGATGAGTATCTTAGTGCTATTATAACTTACTGTTTATCTTGACATTATTATTTTTCAGTTTTGCTAGATAAATATTTTTAGGCACCTTAAGTCTTCTCTTGTTGCTTCATATAAAAGGTTTGGCCACCAAACTGACGGAGACGTTTTAGAACAGCTGTGAGCTGCATTATGACATATTAGCCACATTATTTTATAAAATTTTAATTGTTATTTACCCAAATACTAAAAAAAAATAGATGCAGGCACAGACAGATGGTTTTTTAATGTTACATTAAGTATGTCTCATTCTGAATATCATACAATATGTAATGCTGCAGACTAACAAGGAGTGATAGTGGAGATATTGGTTAAGAAAATGCTTTAAAACTTCTCATGTGCAAATTTATCTTTATTGACTCTATTTAGCATCCTCTGTTTTTCAGAACTTTCTAGTTAGTACTTCCTTCTTGTTTGAGCTAAGGGTACAGAATTGCTGGTGAAAAGCTCTGGCGTTTACAAAGTAAATGCCTCCAGCAAAGGCCCATGTTTCCCTTAAGCTGACAAAAAGTAGCCAGTGCCAGTTCATTCATACTTCTCATACCCAGTTAATTTTTGTTGCTCAGAAAAAGCTTCAAAGAGTAAAGGTTTCTACACTTTCTTCTGTAGAAGATAGACTTGGCTGCAGGGTCAGAACAGGAGGATTTAAGTGTGATGATGAATAAGATGTGAATAAGGTGTGAATAAACAAATAGTCCTTTGGTGGTTGTAATCAATGGCACAGGGTCTAGCTGGAGGCCTGTCACAAGTGGTGTCCCCAAGGTTCAGTACTGGGCCCAGGATTATTTAACTTGCTCATCAGTGACTTGGATGAAGGAGCAGATGCCTCCTCAGCAAGTTCACTGGTGACACAAAGCTCAGAGGAGTGGCAGATACCACAGAGGGCTTCAAAATGGACTTCAAAAGAGCCTTGAGAGAGATGGAAGAGAAGAACTGGAAGACTGAGAGATGGACAGAAAGCAGTTCCTGAAATTCAACAAAGGCATTGCAGAGTCCTGTGCCTGGGGCAGAATAACCCCCTCCACCAGTGCAGGCTGAGGGCCAAACTGCTGGAAAGCAGCTCTGTGGAGAAGGACCTGTGGGTCCTGGTGGACAACAAGCTGTCCATGAGCCAGCAGTGAGCCCCTGAGGCCAAGGCAGCCAATGGTCTCCTCGGGTGCATTCGGAAGAGCACTGCCAGCAGGTCAGGAGGTGATCCTGCCCCTCTACTCAGCCCAGGTGAGGCCACATCTGGAGTGCTGTGTCCACTTCTGGGCTCCTCAGTACAAGAATGACGTGGACCTTCTGGAGTGAGTCCATTGGAGGGCAATAAGGGCGATTAAGGGACTGGAGCCATCTGTCTTACAAGGACAGGCTGCAGGAGCTGGGCCTCTTCAGCCTCAAGAAGAGACAAATGACAAGGGACTTCATCAGCGTCTATAAGCACCTGAAAGGAGGGTGCCAAGAGGATGGAGGTGGACTTTTGATGGTGTCAAGCAAGAGAACAAGAGGCAATAGGAAGAAGCTGATACATAGGAAGTTCCCCCTGAATATGAGGATCAAGTTGTTTACTGTGCAGTTGACCAAGCCCTGGAAAAAATTGCCCAGAACGGGTGTTGAGTCTCCTTCACTGCAGATACTCAAAAACCATCTGGACAGAATCCTGTGCCATGTGCTCTAGGATGACCCTGTTTGAGCAGGGAGGTTGGATCAGATGACCCATTCTGGTCCCTTCCAACCCCACCCATTCTGTGATTCTGTGTGATTCTCTGTTTCTGGCCATTTCAGAAGCTTGCTCTGCAGATTAAATAATACTTTGGCAGATTAAATAATACTTTTAGGAAGCACTTCGAGATCTAACTGGGGGTTATTGTCTTGTACTCGGTTTCATTGTGAAACTGTACAATTTGCAGTAGAGAACGCCAGCTCATACTGCAATTATGTTGAATTCTAGATACATGATGATGTGACAGGTATCAGAAGAAATCCTATCTTCCTACTGCAAGGTATAGAATCGGGATTTTGGGAGTTGAATAGGGCTTTAGTGTGGTGTAACTTTCTTTTGCTTCTTGCAGATCCTGTTTTACAAAAATCTAAAGCTTTACATGAGATTTAGAATCTAGGCAGTTGCCTGTCAAGCTGAAATGATTTAGAAAACACTTAGTTTTATTAAATTAAAATTTAAATTCTTTTGTCTCTCTTCAATCTATTCCCCAAAATAAAAATGCCTACACTGGACTTAGAGATCTAAAATAAATTCTTTACTAGCAGAGACTGTTTAAATATTAACTGTAGCTAACAGTGATAAGTTCCACTAAAGGGGAGCAGGAGTGTAATCAGCTGCCTTATCTTACCTTCTGAGACCATCACTGTTAAATCTATTCTTTCTTTATTGAACTAGGATTATCTCTTTACCCTTAAGTATTTTTCACTGTATGTAAACTTTAAACCACCAACTACATTTTATTTAACAGGAACCTAATATATAGGTTTGAGAGTGTAATTGCAAATCTACACTTTTCACACTGAATTAAGTATGAGAGAACACAGACTATTTGGACACACATAAAATTTAGGTGGCATTTTTATCTTTAGGGAGTTATTTTATATATTTATGTATATATGTACACATGTATATGTACCAATGTATGTATGTGTATATATTACAGTTACTGTAAAATCTGTGTACCAAGCTGAGTATTTTTGAATGCAATTTTGGACTCTTCTTCAAGCTTTTTGCGTTTGGGTAGCTCCATTGACCATGAAAATAATATTCAGCCTTTGATTTTTGTCTGGATATAGAGATCTTTCATTTTTAGCAGTAGCTATTTCTCACTTAACTCTACATTTTCCTCCAGGAATCTGGTATATCCATAGTTCCTGGGGCGAAACATTTCCAATGGCAACAGATTTTGTGCCCACACTAGCTTTGTTCACTCAGAATTCAGGTCAAAAGCAGAATGATATATTTTTTTCTTTTTAATCTATTGTGACATATGAAGACTGATTAAACGCTCCATATAAGTTCTAATCTTAACAAGTAAGTAATTAAATAATACCATTTATTTTGAAACCTGGATGTTGCAAAGTGTAAAAAGGAGTTAAAAATTTTTATTTGTGAAACTTCTCTAGAAAAATTCAGATCTTGTTGCCTGTCACCTTTCCTGAATTCGGCGTTTGAGGCATGGATGTTTGTCCTTACCAGAAGAGCATTGCAAACTGTTGTATTGTTGTTCTGTCTACATACTAAATGTTTAATTTTCAGATGTTTGCTGTTTGTGAAAGAATTTGTGTGAGTAGATGTGTTGAGATGTCTTTTCTTTGTTAGTAATTGAGGCCAGTACATAGTTTCTCACTTACTTGAGTATGCTTTTCACTATTCAATTAAAGTTGTTTGGAGTACTTTTTTTAATTGAGCAAGATTTTGTTTTTGAAGTGGCCCCACACACTTAACTGGTTTTAATTCTACAATTCATTCCAATGAGATAATGGTATATGCCTAGTTAGAGCTCTTTGGAACATTTTTGGGTAGATCCAGTATATTTTATTTGCTAGTCCTCTTATATTTGAATACACTATTCTTTGCTGTAAACTTAAGAGTGTAAATATGAAAGGAAATGCCATGAGTTCTCTGTGGGATCTCAAAGTTTGTTGTTGCCAGATTTCAAATAAAACTGGGTAAACTAGTAGGTTTTTTCTTCTCTCTTGTGACTAGTGACACAGATTTGACCATAAGAAAAGTGCTGACTTTTTTCTTGCAAAATGGTTGTTTTGAATCTACACTGATAAAGTCAGTATTCTGATATTCCCTGTGACACTGAGTGTAGAAGATGAGCTCCTCCACAGCTTTGCACAATGTGGATCTCATGTCTCCAGAAAAAGATCAGGCAATTGAGATAGTTTCTAGTATAATGGGGAAATCTGTGTAGTAAGTGGATATTGTTTTGCTTGGTATGATTTATCAATTGCAGTAACAAAGTGCTTTAACTCCAGTTTTCAGTCATCATAATCCTCTTGTAATATACATTAGGAGTAACTTATGAATTATGCACATAACAGCATCAGTCCAAGTGGATGAACTGAGGTAGATTACCTCAATGAAAAATTATTTTTAATTGTGTACTTTAATTCACAAAGCCAGTGATTAGACTGTCATGCCTACTGAACAGACTGTCTGTATATAGAGAAGATTTTTCCAGGCAAATTATGAAAAGGAATTTAGGAGATTCAGAATTTTTTTACCTTGAAGTATATGTTGATATAATGTAATTCTAATACTGTTCCTACCTGTAAGAATTAAACAGATATGTTATTTTAAAACTAAAGTTAGATTAGGAATCTTATCTGTCACAAGTATCTTGTAACTCCTCCAAGGGATTTCTCTTAGAGATACCAGAAAAGAAAGCACTTAAATAGCTTTGTTTGTGCTTCCTCTTAAATCTGCACTTAACTCTGGTTATTGAGGGCTCTGCCATTATTAGAACTAACAGAAACCATCAATCAAATATGTTGCTCCTTCCCTGTTGACTTCTACTCTCTGTGACGGTGGTTACTGGTTCCAGTAACCTCCTCAGCTGCTTGTGCAAGACCTCCTCAATTGGAAGATTTTATGGTTGTTCTCGGAAGAACTATAGCAAAGTGATGAAGTTAGAAGAACTATAGCAAACTATGATGACTATAGCAAAGAGAGGTAAGACAGCATCCTTCTGTCTACAGCTGTTTATTTTAAGTTAATTATACAGCTGAACAGAACTATATTTAGGTAGTTCAGTAAAAATTCTCAGTATTTTGGATGTCATTGGTGCTAACTCTTGTCAAACAGATTGTACGTACTTGCTAAAGGCCTTGCCATTTTTTGTAAACAATGTTTGTTTTGAAGGTAGCTCTGTTTAGATGTGGTATAAAGTAACAGAAATGAGGGGGGAACACTTAATGTGTCGAAACCATAGTGTCATGATTTTAGTATTATTTGGAGTATTCAAGGTATCCTTATGGCAGAGTGGAGATAACACAGGCAAGATGGGCCCTGTTGGACAGCAATTGTAGGCCTGTAGAGACACTGTAAATTCTCTGAAATAACATCTGAATCCAACCTCAGCTGACAAAGTGAATTAAAAAGGAAATTTTATCCAAAAGGAGTGAAACATAGCAGGGATACAAGTCTGTCTAGAATTAAGATCTAACACATCCTCAACCCACAGAGGATAAATCCAACTTTACTCTTAGAAATGTGCAGGAATAAATAGCAATAGCATTCATTGGTTGTACAGTCTGGACAGCTTGTTAACAAAAGCTGAGGAACAATAATAGCTTATGTTGTACTTGTCCTTGATTGAATTACTATTTGTTCTGTTTCTTTTTTAGGTTATGGTCAGACTGGTCCAATGGTTCAGAGAGGTGGATATGACTCTGTTGCTGCTGCTGTTTCTGGTCTCATGCATATCACAGGGCATGAGGTATAGTGCACAATGTACAAATTCCATAGAATCTTAGTGCTGTGTACCAAAACTGGCTGCTGTGTGGAACAAGTCAGCTCAGTTGTAACACATCTGTTATGCAAACCCTCCTGAGTCCAACAAGAGGTCTCATTTCTGGGAATCTAAGAAAATAATAGTACTTATATACTTCAGTGATGTCACTCCAGGCTTGTAAAGAAAAATGCTCAAGAAACAGAAAATTAAAGAAAAAAAGAAAAATCCTAAATCTTCAGTGAATAAATTGGCAATTTATTCTAACCTGCTAATGTCCACTTGTAGTCACTTCAAGAGCTGTAGTAGAGACATTGTTGACAGCTGGATGATAGAACCATACCTTTGAGTGTGAAGTCTCACTAATGCTTTGCTATTCCGTTTGTAAAAGCAGGAATTGTGAAGCTATCAAGATAAATATGACAAAAACTGGGTGTTTTTCAATCATTCTGCCTACAAATAGGCAGAAAGATGCCATGCATTTCTGGAAAAGCTTTATGTGCTGCATATTCCCACTGACACCCAAGATCTTTGTTAGCTGTGGCAGTGCAGTAAGCATAACAGAAGTTTAGTATCTGAATTCTAGAGGTACACAGAACATGTGTCTTCACCTCAGAAAAATGCTGGTCAAATAAGCATTTAATTAAGCTCTCTTGAATCACCTACAGATGCAGGGAATATGGTCCTGAAATGTCACTTTTCAAGTGAAGTAGTGTCACAAGTCTGTTTTATGCATTATAAATGCTAGATACTGTTCTGTGGTGGTGCTCCTGGTACTCTGGAAGCAGTAGTGAAGATCTAGTGAGTATGATACTTGCATTTTCTAGATAAACAAGGAATTAATAAAGTTTCTGTACTAAGTGTCAGCTGTTCATGTTTGAGTAGGTTGTTGGAAGCTAGCCACATGATCTGGACACGACTCTATTGTAGGGTTGATATTCTGCCAATAGACTTATTTTCTACTGAGAACAATGGCAAACATCAGAAGTTTGTACTTCTGGCAACTATTGTAACCAGAGTTGTTCTTTTTTTATTAAGGAAAAAAGCCAAAATCAAGCATTTTTGACTGAGTAAGCTGAAACATCTTGTGCCTAGTTTCATGAGGCTGTCCATTTCTGCTGTGTTATTGGCTTGTACTCATAGGATATCCCATCTCAGAACATGAGAAGACATGACATTGAGTGCAGTTCTTACAGGCCCTTCCCTTCAAATATATAATGTATATGTGCACTAAGCAATGACTGATCACAGTAACTGTAGTGCATATAAATTTAACATTGTGTCTGTAGAATAGAGGTTAATACTTTCAATACAATTTCAGAAACGTCATGCACACCTCAAAATATACCAATCAAAATTGAAAGGGTATAAAAACTGTTAGAAGGGGGTAGATGTTGTTGTTAGTACAACATGAATGAAGGAAGGTAGATAGAAAGATTGAAAAACACAGGACTTTTGTACAGCTTTTCAATGATATGTGAATGCCAGAATAAATAATTGTTACACTGAATAATTGCATGCAAGTTATATTATGAAAATAATAGTCCTCAGTGGCTGTTATGAAGATGGATTTTATTAAGAGATTAAGGTCTACACTGGAAAACCAGATGTTCACATCACCTCACCAAGACCTGAGGTAGTGTAATCGTAGGAATCATTTAGTCACTGTCAGTTACAGCTTTGTCTGTTTACTGGGGACTTCTAAGAATTCATTCAAACTTAGTCACTTTTTCACATGATTAAAATAAGCATGCATAAATTTGCTTATTTTTCTTTATTTGAAATTGTTTATGTAGTATTTCCTCAGTTTCTCAAAGCCATTTTTGATGTGTAGATGGAAAGTATTGTTTCAAAGACTTAAGTAGTCAATGACTCCAAAGAAACAAATGTGTTTGTTGTTGTTGTGGTAGTGGAGACTTAACCAAGTGTCTGTAAAATCATAGCGTATGCTTGTTTGAATGTTATTTTAAACTACTGAAGTATTATTAATAGTAAAATTTTTTAAACATGTTCATGTGACAGAATTTGTTTAAAATTTCACAAAACTAAGTCCGAACAAAAGTAGAAAACCTTGTTTCATTCAACACATAGAAAAGTGGCCAAAGAAAAAGAATAAAAAAGAAAACAGGTATTCATGTTTTTTTTAATAAAGCATAAATTATTTTTTGACTAGATAATGTGGAATTAATGTGCTAAAAGTACTAAGTTCATTTCAGTGGGTAGACTAGGTTCTGATTTTTTTTTAGAATAAAATAAAAAATGCCAGTCATAAACTGGAAATGAAAAGAAAGGAAAAGTTATAACAGATGATGTTGGTTTTATATTTAATTGCAGTAGCTATAGATAATCAGAATAACATCATCAGTGCAAGAGTGTTCTTTTTTAATATCCCTGTCGTAAACAAATCCTTGAATGTTCTTGCAGGATGGTCTTAGAGGCATCAGGTGATGCAACAGACAAATTGAATGAATCTGAGCAAGCAGCAAAAAAACGTCTACATACATGACTGAGGTGTTGAATGTTGAGGTATACATATTTATATCAATGTATACATATTTATAGTTCCTTAGAAAGCATTTTAATAATAGCGTGTCCTGTATCTGACATGCAAAAATGTATAATCCAATAGCAGTATATATTCCTGCCTATATATATAAAAAAAGAACAGATTGCTTTTTTTGTTTCTCTTGTTTTTTTCCTGGCATCACTTAATGGTAATAACTTTAAAATGTTTCTGAGTGATATTCTGAACCTTGAAAGCAAGCTATAACTTCTGCAATATTGCAAAAATATTGGCACGAACAACTGCATTTGTGCTAGTGTTGTTTTTGCTGATTGTACATACCCAAGAATAGTAGAATAGCATCTTTAAATCATGGTTTTGAGTACAGAAACCTGGAAGCTCTAACACATGTACTTGATTACTTGTGTATTAGAAGTGTATCACACCTGTGAAATTTGAAATTCTAATTGAAATTTCTATGACTCATAAAAACAATGACTTGAAATTAATTAAATAAATTAAATTAATTAATTAAATTAAAACCAATTTGGTTACAAGTCCCCTTCCATCTCCTAGTGGATTATTATACGTGGTCTTCAATACTTGAAGTACCTTTATGGTGGTGTATTCTTTCTTGAGGAAAAAAACATTTTTGTTTTACTGAGTATGAGACAACATTTAATCTGCAATCCAGAGAGGCCGTTCTTTGGTTTAGTACCAAACAAAGTGTTATGAAAGAATACACATGGTATATATAGCTCAGAGCTGTTGAAAAATACAGCCATTGCTGGTTCATATTAGCTTCACCAATTATTTCACATCTGTAAAACTACTGGACTTAGAATGCTTTTCTTAAGCATATAATTTCAAAACAATTTTAATTTTAAATAGATGATATTTGCATTACTGATCTAAGTTTGTGAAGAGAAATTATGTCAAAGGGCAAAAAAACCCCACCAGAGTAAAGGAAGCTTCTAAAACATGTTGTGGCTATATCTGGGTGAGAATATGTTGACAATTTGTAAGGCATTTAGCAAACAGCAAAAATTATGAATAAAAGTGTAAACTATAAGATTGAGCAATAGCAAAGCACAGTGATTTAAAAACAAAAGGTCTGCTTAACTGGTATGAACCTTTATTCTTTCAAATGAGGAAAGGGCAACTCCTGACTCTGCACCTAATTTAGAGTTCAAGCCAGCCCTTGAGGCTGGATGGCAGCTTTGTTTGCTTAAGGCACATTCTCCCTGGCTAGTGATACATTTGCTCTTCCTACCAGAACAATAAAATAATTTTTGTCTGGCAGGGGTGGTGGTGTTTGAAATAACTTGCTTTGATAAAAGACACTATATAGATCCTTACTTTGCCCAGATAAATGGTATGTTAGCTACACAAAAGTACTGCTGTGCTGGCTGAAGCTCTGTCTAAAGGAAGGTTAATTCTTTGTGTATTTAGCTTTATCCTTCATGTAAAGCAAGTTCACATCCTTTGTTCTGCAGGATAGTGATAAAGTCTGAATGAATCCATTCCACAGTACTTGCACCTGTGTATCCTGCCAGAGAAAGACTGGTTTATGACACAGGAGCTGATTGAAACTGATTAAATGGTGAGACATGGTAGCTCATCATGAGTCTTGTTGGAAAGACCAAGGATGGCTATGAATTGTTTGGACTGATTCAGCATTATAGGTTGTGGGGTTTTAGGATAAAACAAAGTCAACGTGTTAAAAATAACATTGCAGTATAGTGCTAGTAGTTTTGTAGGAGTGTTCTCTAAGGGGAAATTGTGATAGTATATTTAGAAAAAAGGTGAACTTTTTACTGGGGCAGAGGATGTGTTTGCTTTTAAACACTAGATAACTTAGTACTTGATGAGGAGGGTTCTGGAGTTCATACATAACAACCTATTAAAATAATCCAAATTTCTTCATCTTCAAAATGTAGTGTTCTCCTTAAAAGGTGAAATTAATGGCACTCTGAAAAGAGTGGACAGTGTTTTCAAACTAAAAATGTTGCAGTACATCTGTTTGTAAAATCTAAAGTCTTTTTTGGTTTCTTTTCAACCCTGTGAATGTAATGAAGTGGCTGTAATAAAGAAAGAGCAATTTAACAAACTGATTACTTGCAGCAGATAATATGAGGGTTTTTTTTTATTTTGGTTCGGTGTTTTTGTATATGTGTGTGGTTTTTTGTTGTGTGGGTTTTTTTTTTCTTTTATTATTTGTTTTGTTTTTTCTTTTATTTCTCTGTGGTAGCTCTGAGGAGCAAAAGCCTTTTCATGGGCTAATTAGTTTTCTCAGTAGGCCTGTGCATATAAAAGTAAAGAACAAGCTTTCCTGGTTTTCCCCAGAGTTGGGTACAATGACAGTGGTAAATAGCTGGAACCTTTTAGTTGTGTTTTCTATAGGAAGTTGAAGTAGTTTAGTGTAGCACCTGGAGAAGGAAGAAATTCTTCAAAAAAGTACTATTTCCTAAAGCAGTGTACACCTTAATATTGTGTAGTTTATATATTATCCTATGGATATCTAGGCTATAGAAAATCACATCCTTACTGCAGTTTGGATGAGAGTACCTATTTTTTAAAATTTGCTTTAATTTTAATTTATATTTTATACAGGTTTTGTAATTTTTAGTCAATTTCTTGCTATGAATAAAATAGCAGCCTTTTCCATCTCATGTCGAAAATATTGTCCTGCTGTCTTTTATTTCAGAATTGCTCTATTAATGCAATTGATAAGAAAATAAAAATTTTAAAAGAAAAATATGATAACATATATGACTTGATATCAGACTTGTGTAAATCCTGTTGTAGTACAAAAGAAAAGTGATGGTGAAGATTTTCTTACATGAATCCAAGACACTTTTAAAAATAATTATCAGGAAATAATTCTTGCAATCTTATTTAGAAGATTACTATTACAACAATTACACTTAGCAGTTTAGACATGGCTAATTAGAATAATTTTGTAAATTCAATTTTATTTAATGTATGCTACGTTAGTTTAAATACATTTATGGTAACTTGACAAACAGTTATTATTTATCAATTGTAATGATTTTAAGTTGTCTTATGATAGGCTTACTTGGGTGCCAGAACTCTGTAAGAGTCTCATTAACTTTGCACTGCTATTTTTCTTCACAGTTTAAATACTTAAAAAAAACTCAAGCAAACAAAAAGACTTCAAATTAGGGAATTGCTGTCATAATCTGATCATCTGACCTCAAACTTTTCAGAGTAGGAAATGGAGAATATTTCAGAAGAAGCACTACAATAAAAGCCTAGCTGGGCTGAAATTAGAAATTCATTTTGCCATTGATTTCAGAGGGGTCATATATCATGCCAATGATTACAAAAGTTCTGAAACACATGATGTAACATTCTTCCCTTGATGCTAGAAAAGGGATGACATACAGAAAAGGGTATTTGAACAAACAACTTTTCAGTGACTTCATGTATTTGCATGTGTAAACAAAAATTTGTTTTTGTTTTCTTACTAGAAGCCTGGAGTGCATATAGTGGAAAATACAATACTGAGCTTTGACTTGGGGTGGGACTGAAGAGGAGAGAGAAAAAGGGAGTGAGAAGAATGAAGCAATATGGTTCTGCCTTTTAAACACACAGGCACCTGTGTCAGAGTATTGTAGAAATTGTTTAGCTTCTAGACATAATAAAATTCAGACTTTACTAGCTTCTCTTGTCTCTAACATTATCTCTTTTCTTTTTGCATTGGTGAGTTGAAGCATTATGTTATTAGGGAGAAAAAGTTGCATAGTAAATCCTTTATGATTTCAGTATGTGGCATCACAAAGTGGCAGTTTTGTGTACATTTTGCAAGAATACCTGGTTTTCAGTGGTAGTTTTTATACATCAGGTCACTCAAAGACACCAATTTCTTGCACTAACTGCAACTGAGTTGAACCATCCAACCAATTCCTTGTCTGCCAAGTGCACAATGCACGCTTTAGAGACAAGCGTGTCATGTAGGATGGTGTCAAATGCTTTGCACAAGACCAAGTATGTGACATCAGGCCCTCTTCCCAGATGTCCTTCTGCTGTAACCCCATCATAGAAGGCCACTAAATTTGTCAGGCACAATTTGCCCATAGTGAAGCTGTGTTGGCTGTCACAAATGACCTGCATATTTTCCATGTGCCTTAGAATAGCATCCAGGAGAATCTGCTCCATAAGCCTCCTGGAAAGGAAGAAGAGGCTGGTGGCCCATAGTCTCCTGCGTCTTCTTGTTCACTCTTTTTAAATATGAGGGTTATATCTCCCCTTTTCCAGTCAATGGGAACTTCCTAGGTCTACCATGACTTCTCACATATGATGGATAGTGGCTTAGCCATTCCCACTGCCAAACCCCTTGAGTCCTGCAGATGTATGTCATTGAGTCCAATGGGCTTATGCACATTCAGGTCCCTTAGATGGTCTTGAACCTGATCTTTCCCTACAGTACATGGCTCTATGTTGTTGTCTCTCCAACAGATATTGGGATGGTTGAACCCCCCCATGAGGACCAGGGCTGGTGAATGAGGCCACTGTGATCTGTCTGTCGAGGGCCCCATCCACTCTGCCCTTGTGGATGAGTGTGTGTAGCTGGATTATAATGTTACCTGCAATTGCCCTCCCTGTGCTCTCAGTCAGCTCTTCATCCATCCCCAAGGAAACTCCATGTGCTCCAGATGGTCAATGACATAGATGGAAACACTGCCTCTTTGTCTCCTTTGTCTGTCTTTCCTAAAGAGCCTATATCCCTCCATTCCCACACTTCAGTCACAGGAGTCATCCCACCATGCCCCTGTCATGCCAATAGGATCCCAGCCCTGTATAATCGTATTATCTCTGCTTGTTTCCCTGCTTTTAATTTTTTATTTATTTATTGTTTTGTTTGTCTTGTTTCATTTTGTTTTCTTTTTGTTTTCTTTTTCTTTAGGGTGGTGAGCCAGTTAGACCAGGAGTAGCAATGACAGACCTTGCTACTGGGCTGTATACATATGGAGCAATTATGGCTGGTTTACTTCAAAGGTATAAGACAGGAAAAGGACTTTACATTGACTGCAATCTCCTGTCAACTCAGGTAGGAGTTGTAAAAAAATTGCCTTTTGTTGTGTAGATGCTTGAACCTAAGAATACTATTTGTACATAAATTAATGTGCATTAGTTACTATAAATAGTAATAATGATCATTTAATAAACAGTAAAAATGATAAACAGTAAAAATGATCATTTTCTTAACCTGCCGCTCTGGTAACGACCATTTTATATGACATGGTTATTGTTACTACTGCACTAAGTTTGGTTTTCACTTTTTGCAAAGGACTGCCATGTTCTTTGAAAACACAGGTTAATAAAGGTTTATTATATCACTGAGATTGTAACAGTTGTAGTGAGTAATTGGAGAGAGACAAGCCTAAGTGGTGAAACCAATGTGGAAAGGAAGGTTTTGGCCGTGGGTAACGTTACTTATAGAGCAACTGAATGACTTGTGCAAAATCACCCAGAGTATTAAAGTATCACCCAAGTTTCAAAGTAATGTAATCCAGGAGGTCTGCCTTTTGGCTCTGGGAGTTAGAAGAATGAAGTAAGGTTGAAGATGCAGCATTTTTCATAGGTATTAAAGGCAAAGTTGTTTTGATCATGAAATATATATTAAGTACTACATATAATGAGAACATTAAGTTTCTTCTTTGAATATTTGAACACCGCTGGTGCAATGATTTATAATTTCTTAAAAGAAAGTGACATTGATATGAGCTGCATATGATCATGTTGTTTTGCTGATGTAGATACTTGCTGGTACCAATTGGGCACAAAGTACAGAGGAATTTTTGTTTACATTTTAAAATGTACATCAAAATTAAAATAACTATAATTGCTTTAAATTAAAGCAACTATGGTGCTCCATTGTTTTCATCCTTATTTAATTGTATTTTCTTCATGTTATACCTGGCACTACAGTTGAGAAATGACAGTGCCCATTGTGCTAAAAGTTGGCCCAGGTGTGAGCAAGGGGTTGGACACCTATATCATTGTATGGTAACAATGATTGCGACTAATGATTGAGTTTGTTCTAGTTTTAGTGCCTACTGCTTTTGTCTGAATAACTACTGAAATCAGACAAGAGGGGAAATCCTTGCTTAAATCAATAAAGAACTTCTCATTTATTTTGGAACTAATGTTTGTAAGAACTGAACTTAATTATACTCAAATATATTTGAAAATGTTGTATTTGTATTGAAAAATGGTTAGAAGAAAAACAGTTCAGAAAAATATTTTAAAAGTGTATTAAATGCTTATTAAATATTTTGTATATATATGGATGTAGGGGAGTTTATGTTTATGGTATGGTAGTGTTATATATTACGGCAGCTGCTCCTTGATCTTTTTAATTTCTAATTTTATACAAATACTTCTGATAATTTTTATTGATTTCAAGAGTAATTCTGGGAGGGGTATGTGCACTTAATTCTTTGTTCTAGGTTTTTGACTTTTTGTTTTTAATGAAGTCTTCTTGATTGTAATTCAATATTTTATCAAATGCTGAAAGTAGGAAGAGTTGAAGTTAGGTGTTTCTGTAGCTCTCTTATTTCAGCTTATTTTGTTACCTTATTTGTCTTTATAATATTTTTCCTTGATTAGGGTAGATTTGTCTGTGCACAGAAGTGTTCTTATATTGCAAAATTTTCATTTGAACTTCTGCATCATCGTCCTTTAGGCCACTCATGAGCATACACAAGGAAGAGAATGAAGACCTGGATAGATGGTAGAGAACAAAGCATGTTGCATGGTGTTTGTCTTCTACATGATTAGTTGAAGCAGTGCTACACATTCAAGGAAAAGCTCATTATTTTTTAGTTTGTTTTTTAATACAGTAACCCCTTCCCTGTTCATTATGAAATTATTGTTATCTAAAAGTTATTAAAAAGTAATTCCATAAATGCACACTCTCATTGAAAAATAAATGTTTTTATTTACTTCAGTGTTGGGTAAATGAAATTCAAATAATTTGGTATATTGGAACAGAATATGGATAAAAGATGTTATTCAGAAAAAAACTCCTTTTTTTTTAGGTGACTCTGTTGCTTCAATCCAAATTAATTTTAGGGTGTTGGCCCAAGACTGCAATGAGAACATGTATGAAATTGGAAGAAGTATTTATGGGTGGGGTTCTAAAGTAAAAAAAAAAAAAAGAAAACCTGTGATTAATTAGATTAAAAAGGTGTGTTAAAATTAATGAAGAAGAATATAAGTAGTAGCTGAGTCTCTCAGAACATCTAGTTTCTTGGTCCGTTTTCTTTCTTTTTGTAAGACTGGTGGTTACTTATAAGTCAGTGTCTCTACTAAAAAAAGGGTAGTACAAATCTGAAAACTAATGTAAATAAATAAAATGCTCTTGCAATACTTCTGATGGTAATGAGTTTTTTTAAATGAAGTTAGACAATTACTGTGATGTGATCAGGGTCTTTAGAGATACATGTTTCCAAAAAGATTTTGGTTTTACCTCCCAGCTAGGAATCTAAGTCTAGTTTTTCCTCATGTGATGAATGTTTAAAAAGAAGGACTTTTTGAAGTTTCTCATGGATGCTGCCAAAAAAATAAGGAACCTAAAGTTTTAGACTTTCAGTTTATTAGGTTCTTGGTGTTGATTAATGGTAGGATCTAGAGGTCAAACAGAGACATCATGACAATTTTTCCTTCAGCAGGAGTTTCACTGAAGTGTAGTAATTTTTAATGATAAAAAAAGGAATCTACTATGTGTATTAAACCACCCTATTTATAGTGTTTTGACAGCAGGGTCTTGTATGAAACTTAGTTTTGCCAGCATTTCATGCACTGACCTAATATAGCAGTGTGGTTGGATCTTTTGTTCATCCCTTCATCTGAACTGAAAATTGTGAACCTGGCCAAGACATATTCATTGTTCAGTGTTGATGACTTTGATGATGTCAGAATGGAATAAACACCCCAGGGGTTAAGTCACTCAGGCAATTAGAAAGTCTTGAAAATGGTTTGGTTTGTTTTATACAGAAAACTTAGCATCTAAATGTCCATCTGTGTCTGTGCTATCACTTTTCTGCATGCCTTGCAGAAATGCAAGAGGATTTAATTTTTTTTTCTTTTTTTTTTGTGGAGGGGAGGGCTGGAAAATGCTTTTGATACTAATTTCCTGCACAGACATGGAAATAACCAAGAGCATTGAACTGAATTCAGCTGTCAACAAAACTGATCTGAAACTTTTTAAAGAACTATCCCACCTCCTGGCAAGTTTCATATTTGTTATCTGTGTAGAACCAAATAATTGGTGAGACCTTGTTCTCTGAAAAAAATGTTTTAAAAATATCTTAAAATACATATCTTTCTTTCAAATTCTATGTTTTAAACACTTTTTACTACCAAAGAAGATGTTTTTCCCCACAACAAAATAGGATTCTAGCATTTTTTTTTTTTAACAAGAGATATGGTAAGTCTTAGGATGTGGTTTTGTAGTGAGCAGAAACTTTCTATATCTCTCATCTATAAACTTTTAACCTGTGTCATACAATTCCTTTGAAATTATGACTTTTATATGAGTCACAGTTGTAAGCTTCAGACCTTTCAGCATCTAAATAGTGTCCTTTAGATGATGCTGGTAAATAAGAAGGAAGTGGAGTTTGGATTTGGTTCCAATTATGCAATTGTGCCTTTTCTTCTGTTGTGGCTTAAAAAAATCTCTTGGACATTTTAATATCCTTCCTGTATTTAATTACGATCAGGCTTCAACAAATACTCTAATAAGTTGGTTTCATTTGGATTAAAAATCTACAAGAAATACTTTACATTTAACATTTCTGAAATTTTGAATGTAATTTTTCCCAGATTCCTCAGAGAGAAAAATATTGTTAATATTGTTTGTATAATATGATTTTTCATCAGACACTTCTCTGCTTCTAATTACTATGTTTTAGTTTGTATTTGCCATAGCAAATATCTTCTTAAAATGTTGAAATTACTCTAGAAAAACCTAGAAAGTTGGTATAAATTATTTTCTTTATTTCATTTTTGTTCTTAATTAAACAGCTAGTTTACTGAGGGAATGATGAGTCTTAGAAGCTATTAGTTTTTGTTTCTGCCTCACATTTTCCCATGATGATTCTGTTTAAGACTTATCTCTTTAAGGTGCTTTCAGTGCTATCTATTCAGGGCTTTCATGGCATGCCTTTTGGCAATTATTGAGTATAGGTGAAACTGGTAACAGTTGCATAGTGCCTACAGGACATACAAGTCATCATAGAATCCCTAAGCAGTAAGCTGGGTGGAAATATCAGTCTTGGAACTTAAATACTGCTCAGGTGTCTTGACTGTATCTTGCTGCTTCTCCACTTGCTGAGAGTTATGAGTTGAACGAATACCAAAATAACAAGAGAAAATAATCATTTTTAGAGGTTATTGCTTCTGGTGATTTTCGAGGCCAGCTATGAGAACTGTTACACAGTTGTCTTGTTTTGGGGTATGGTTTGAATAGGTGGGTTTTTTACAAGCTGATAAAGCATCATCTTTGCAAAACATAGTATTCTTAATCTCCATCATAATAAAATATTGAGCATGTGCTTCATGGAAATGTCATTTTTTTTTCATGGTATAGCTCTAATATAGAAAAATAACAAAATCTGAATTAATGTGAACGTTTCTTTAAGCATATACTGCACTTTAAACACTTCTTGGCTCGTATTCTTGACCATTTCCATTGAGGACAGCTGTATAACTAAGAACAGAATTTATCCCTCTGGGTTTTAAGCAGCCAGAATTTGATTGAATAGACCAGAAGACCATACACACATGACAGTAACTCAATTTAATATTGGCCTCTGTGGAATTTGTGTTATGATTTCTAATGATTAGTTATGCAGTCATTGGAAGAACATCCTCCAACTGGATCTTGGTTTTATGTAGAGGCTTTCTTTACTCTGTAAACAGAATACATATTCAAATTGCTAGGGAATTTCTTCTTTAAATGCTACCTAACTGTAAATTCTCTGTCTTTTTGTCTTTGCTACCATTGTTCTTGTGCTAAAGAAACCAAGCCTGAATGAGTTGCAGCTTCATTTTCCTATGTTGATCTACCTCTGTCATTAATTAAAGACTAGAAAGGAGATAGAAACAATATGCTCCTTTTTTACTAAAAAAAAAGAAAGAAGTGGAGAGTGCCTGGAGAAAGAAGAGTGCCTGAAGAAAGTGCCTGGAGTGGGTAGGGGAGAGAGTTTGAAGACATTTCTTTTAATGAGTTTTTAATTTAGATGACCTTTAAATAAGGGTGTAATCTTGGAAATGGAATCAAGATGTTTATTACCAGCAGATCAGATTTCAGAATCATGCTGAGTATTAGGAGAAGGATAACATGGGTAAATGAAAAGAAAGGGGAATGATTTAAGCAACTAGCACCAGAATAAGCACATTTACTGTACCCCAAAATCTCACCTGCCCCTCTAAAATACTGGAAGTTTCAGAAGTCATTCTATAAGTTCATCAAACTAGGATAGAGCCTTTCAACACGTGCTCCATTTTTTAATGCAAATAACAAGTAAAAGGGTTGTAACTTGATGGAAGAGGTTTTAGTTTTATGTCATGGAAAATTTTAAGTTAACAAGACAGCTGATTTTTATGTGCTGCTGAACCTCTGGAAAGCTAATAAACCTTAACAAATGTGCCATTTTTGGGTATGGTAATAGAACTCTAGCTAAGGTTTCAACAATGCTTAGTTTGATTACTTCAGGAAACACTCATTAAAATTCCTATGTAGATTATAATGTATTTTTTCAAAAAAGGTAAAGGATGATGCTGAAACACATTTGAAATAATGACTTCCTTTGGTCTAATGAGGTCCTGCTGCCAGAATTTCTCTTTATATTCAGCACAGTATTGTTTCTCTATTCATCATTGGTTGTGACTAATCAGTTAGACTGTAAACTCTTTAGAGAAGTGACCTGATTAGGCCAAAAATCATAACTTATTACTTACTATGTTATAGTAAAAGCTATAAAAATTATGTTCAGACTCTAGTTTAGGACTTCTAAACCAGGTATCCATTAAACTGTATAAAAGTCATAGAATCATCAAGGTTGAAGGAGACCCTTAAGATCATAAAGTCCAGTTGTCAACCCAGAACTACCATTAGAATCCTTAAACCACTAAATCACATCATCCAGATCCAGCCACCTCTTAGACATCTCCAGGGGTGGTGACTCCACCCTGGGCAACCTATTCCAATGCCTGACCACCCTAACACTAAAATTTTTTCTCTAGTATCTGAATCTCCCCTATGTCAGCTTAAGGCCATTTCAGCTGGTCCCTACTCTGCAGGCACAGGAGAAAAGACCAGTTCCCACCTCATTACAACCTCCTTTCAGGTTGAAAGGTAGAGCAATGAGGTTCCTCCTGAGCCCTCTCTTCTTGAAAATAAACAACCCCAGCTCTTTCAGCCATTCCTCATAAGACACATTTTCCAGACCTTTCACAAGCTTGTTGCCCTTCTTTGGCCATGCTCCAGGACTTCAATGTCCTTTTTAAAGTGAGAGGCCCAGAAGTGAACACAGTACTCGAGGTGTGGCCTCACCAGTGCTGAGTACAGGAGGGTGAGCTCTGCCCTGGTCCTGCTGGCCACACTGTTCTTCATACAGGTTAGGATGCCATTGAACTTGGCCACCAGCACACACTGCTGGCTCATATTGAGCACCCCCAGGCCTCTTTCTGCTGACCAGGTCTTGAGCCACTCCTCCCCAAGCTTGTAGGGCTGCATGGTCTTGCTGGGACCTGAGTGCAGGACCCAGCACTTCCCTTTTGTCCTCATCATGTTGTCCTCAGCCCACTGATTGAGCCTGTCCAGGTTTCCCTGCAGAGCCTTCCTACTCTTGAGCAGATCAAAACTCCCACCCAGCCTAGTGTTTTCTGCAATTTTACTGAGGATGCCCTGAATCCCCAGGTCCAGATCATCAAAAAAGGTGTTAAACAGGGACCAGCCCCAAAACTGAGCCCTGGGGAACACCAATAGTGATCCATCACCAAGTGGATTTAGTTCCATTCACCATAACACTCCAAGCCTGGCCGTCCAGCTAGGTTTTTATTAACTGAGATATTTACCCATCTAGGAGATCTAGGAGGATGCTGTGGGAGACTCTATCAAATGCTTTACTGAAGTCTAGATAGAATACATCCACTGCTTTTCCCTCATCTACTCAGTGGGTCACTTAGTCATAGAATAAGATCAGATTCAAGCAGAATCTGCCTTTCATAAATGCATGCTGGCTGAGCTTGATCCCCTGATTGTCCTGCATGTGCCATATAATGGCACTCAGGATGAGCTCTTCCATAACCTTGGTCAGAACTGAGGTCAGGCTGACAGGGCTATTCCCTGAATCATCCTTCAGCTACATCCCTTACATTTGCTAATTTCCAGTCAGCTGGAACTTCTCCAGTTAACAAGGATTGGTGATAGAGGGTTGAGAGTGGTTTGACAGGTTCTTTTCCTTCCCTCACTACCCTGGGGTGGATCAATGTGAGTGTCTAGTCAAAGTTCAGTTATTTGTAAAAATCCCTTGCCTTGCTTTGAATGAATTTGGTAGTACTAGATTTCTCTGATAAACATATTGAAGTTATTTTTATTCTAGTTTCCTCTGTGATAAAACATGCTGGGTTTTTTTGTGATACTACTGAAATACTTTTTGTAGATTGATTAAAGAATAAATTCCTTCTTCAGAGTATAATTTACAATGTTGCCACTATTTAAAAAGCATTATGTACAAGTGCCATATTTTGATTCCAGACTCATTGGTAATACTCAAGTGAAATAGAACCTTGGCCCACATTTCTCTGACTTGCATGCTGTGTAACAGCTTAGAAAATGAAGTACATCTGCAATGTGAACAGCATTAAAATACTCAAAAGAGCATTATGGGCATTGCTTAATGCTGCAGAGGCACAGAAATTATAATCTTGTGAAACATCCTATTGCAAACATTTCATTCAATTGCATGGATTTGTTTCTTGTGACATCCCTGTAGTGCATTAGCACCATTAGCACCATTAAGTACTTAATGGACAGTGAATTAAGATTTTCAGTGTTAGAACTAAAGCCATTGTTGTTCTGCTGGTAATAATGTAATGAATGGGAGATTTCAGTGTGATAATAGGCAGCCAACATTTGCACATTTCTCACACAACCAAATAGGCATGACTTATTTCTTTACATGCCTTCAAATGAAATGTCTAAAATCTACCTGTTTGCACTGCTGCAGCACAAGCTGTTGAAATTACTATTATATTTTCTTTTGTATTTGTTCACTACAGATAAGACAAAAATTACATTGTCAGTAGACAAACACACCTAAGATTCTTTTTTCCATGCAAATATTTATGCTGATAAATGTGGAGAGTAAACGTGGAGAGCAAAAAGATGAGTGATAAAAATGGTTAGATGTATGCATATTTTCATTGTAAATAGCATTGTTCCTATCATAAGATCAAAAGTGAAAAGTACCTTAATACAGCATGTTTTGGATGTTGACAACTTTCCATGGATAAGCATCCATATTACTGATTAAATAAAAAAATAATATCCTTCACAATGGATATATAAAATCCAGTTTGGAGCCTCTGGATACTACACAATTGCAAACAAGAATAAATATTGCTATTCTGATGCCTGTCTTAACAGGTGATTAAATTTTTTATGAGCAAAATCTGTTTGTCTTTATCATATTTTTATGCTTTTTTGTTTCCATTCTCAGTCATCAAATATAGCTATTATTTTTAGAATAGAAAATAATCATTTAGGTTGGAAAAGAACTTTAAGATCATCAAGTAATTCAGCACTGCCAAGTCCACCACTAAAGCATGTCCCTAAGTGCCACATCTTTTAAATACTCCCAGACACAGCAATTCAGCACTTCCCTGGGCAGCTTGGTCCAATGGCTGACAACCTTTTCTGTGAAAATTTTTTTCCTATTATCTAATCTAAACCTCCTGGGTTTAGAGGCTTTTTCCTCTTGTCCTATCACTTGTTGCCTGGGAGAAGAGACTGGCTCTCCCACTTCACTACAGCCTCCTTTCAAGAAGTTGTAGAGAACAATAAGGGTCATCTCTGAACCTCCTTTTCTCCAGTCTGAGCAAATTAAGCTCCCACAACTGCTGCTTATAAGACTTGTGCTCCAGATCCTTCACCAGCTTCACTGCCCTTCTCTGGACATGCTTCAGCACCTCAATATCTTTCTGGTAGTGAGGGGCTCAAAACTGAACACAGGATTTGAGGCTGCACCAGTTCTGATTATAGAGCACTGCCCTGGTCCTGTTGGACACACTGTTCCCGATCCAGGCCAAGATGCCATTGTCCTTCTTGGCCACCTGGGCACTCACTGGCTCATGTTCAGCTGCTGTCAACCAGCACCCCCAGGTCCTCTTCTGCTGGCCAGCTTTCCAGTCTGCCTGCAGCCCATAGCTCTGCCTGGGGTCGTTGTGATCCTGTTGTGCAGGATCCAGCACTTCTTGTTGAACCTCATATCAGTGACTTTGGCCCATTAATTAAACCTGTCCAGGTCCCTCTGCAGAACCTTCCTACACTCCAGAAGATGAACACTACTGCCCAGCTTAGTGTTGTCTGCAAACTGACTGAGGGTGCCTTCTGTTCCCTTGTCCAGTGTGTTGTTAAAGATGTTAGACAGAACTGGACCAAATCCTGAGCCCTGCAGAGCTAATGTCCAGCTGGGTGTAGCACCATTCACCACCACTCTCTAGGCCCAGCCATCTGCCAAGTATTTTTATCCAGTGAAGAGTGCACCCATCCAAGCCATGAGCAGAAGACTGTGAGAAAATGTCAAAGGCTTTACTGAAGTCCAGATAGGCAACAGCCACAGCTTTTCCCTCATCCACTTAGTGAGTTACCTTGCCATAGAAGATCAGGTTGGTCAAGTAGAACCTGCCATTCATAAACCTATACTGACTGGGCCTGATCTCCCGGTTGTCAGGGTACATGTGGCATGATGATCCTATGACTGAACCTTTAGGTGTTCCTTCCTGTAGAATATGCAACCTTCCTAGATTCCTTTGTCCTACAGGACTTCTTCCCAAGGGACTCTCTCAACCAATCTCCTAAACAGGCCGAAGTCTTCCCTCTGGAGGTCCAAGCTAACTGTATTCTCCTTCCTTCCGCAAGAATTAAAAATTCTATCATTTCATGGTTGCTGTGCTCAAGACAACCTTCCACACCCACATATAATTTCCTCTCTGTTTCCACACAAACAACATGTCCAGAGGGCTCTTTCCCTAGCTGGCTCTCACCAAGTGCATCAGAAAGTCATCTTCCACACATTCCAGACTCCTAGACTATTGCCTCTTTGTTGTGTTGTATTTTCAAGACATCTAGTATGTTGAAGTCCCTCATGAGAACAAGGATAGCAACTGTGAGACTTCTGTCAGCTGCTCATGGAGTATTCCATCTTCCTTGTATCCCGGTTGGGCAATCTATGAGACTGCCACTAGGGTATCTGCTGTTAGCCTTCTTGATAGTTACCCATGAATACTCAACCCTATTCTCACCATCATTTAGCTCTAGAAAAACAATGCACACAATGTGTTACAGTGTTAGAGAAACCTGTATATAATAGCATAAAAATTTTTTTGTCAGTTTAATTTTGCCTGGACATGGTAAAGCTGTCTGAAATACAGAACACAATGCATTTAATATTTCAGTGCATATATAGTCTTTCTTCAGAGAGAATAAAGTCTTAAGAAAATAATTGTAGAAATGTACGGCTAAAGTTGTCTGTTATCAACATCTGATTTCATTTGTTAGAACACTGCCAAAGCTTTAACTGTTTTGGCTGATTTTTCCATGTCATGGAAAAGAAAAGGGATTTGTTTTCAAAGTTACCTTAAAAATGATTCATCTGTTTCCAGGATCATGTTATGGGAAAATCCACTAATAGCCTTTTTTGGGTTTTTTCCTTTTTTTTTTTTCCTCCATGGGAAACTCATTGCCTTCAGTTTTTGGATTTTGCACCTAACTTTGGAGTTCTTGGTGTTTTTGGTATTTTTAGCCTTAATACTCACCTTAATGTGTTTTTTTTTTTTTTAAAGTAACAGTTTCCTCAGTGACATTCCTTTGTAATTATGAAGCTGAAGAAGTATCTTTCTTTATGCTTTCAGAAAAAAAAAAGACTAGTATTTTATCATAATCAAGAAAATGAAATTTATTCTTCCTTTTAGAATGTGTCTTTTTTCAACTGGAGCTAATTTAAAAGAAATATTTTTTTTAAGAAATATTTTTTGGTTTCCTTTTTCTCTTTAATGCCAGGGCTGTCTAATAGCTTCTATGGTCAGGATTTTTATTTTTCATCCTCCACCTAAAATTCATCTGAGTGTGTAGAAGTTTATTTTCTTTGTTTGTTCAATTGCCTGTTTAATTGGAGACTGAGGAGATATAGGAGTCCATTTAACATGTACTTACTCTTGAAACATACTTTTGAAATTGCAAGTCCTACATCTGTTAGTTGCATTAGTCTTTGCTATTGTTAATGCTAATTGAATCTTAATCAGGAGCTGATCTCCATGCTATGGGAAGCATCCGTTCTGGTCTTTTATAAGCTCTAAATGGCTCATTAAAAATAATTTGTAGATTAGTTCTTTTTTGTTGTTTAATTTCACTGAACATAGCAGTTCTCTGTGATGTAAATGCATTGTGTTTTTGAAGATGTCTCAGTTTCTCTATGTAGTCTAAAAAGATCAGACATCATTTTCAGGCAGAAAAAGTATTTATACAACTGTGTACCTTAAAGTCTGCTTGCTCATTTAATCTATCTTAACCTCTGAGAATTAATATTCTAGGTAAGTTATTAAAATACAATACCTCTTATTTTCTTATTGCATGGTTTGGGGTTTTTTATTGTTTCTGGTTCAATTAACACCTTCTAGCACATCTTTTGTGTGACTGTGATTTGCTGTGTGCTGTTGGTCAGGTGGCTAACTTGAATCAGTGAATCCCCCATGCTGCATGTGATTGCTGGCATGGATTTCTATACCTGCCTAAATGCCTGGTTGGAAGGTACAAGAACAGGACACTATAGGAGACCTATTTTAAAATTCTACTTATTTGTCATTAAAGATCTGATTTTATCTTAACGAGATTATAGTTGTGGCCAGGATTATGCCTTTATGGGTACTTCAGTGCCAGGAGGTTTTTTTTTTTTTTGTGAAGGGTGAATTCATTATAATTTCCTGGAATTTTTCATTAAGAGAAATCAGTGTTACTGAGAAGAAAATACTTTTTACGGGAGCACAGTGTTCATAACATGACCACAGACATTGTTCAAAAATTCTCTTTAATAGTATTAAGCCTTGGCCTACATGATAGTAGTTTTATTTTTTTTAGTTAACTTTTGCAGGCCAGACCTGCTGTTTTGATGCAGGGACGCCACAGATGAAGCAGTAGAATCCTGCTCCTTTGTGTGCAATGGCTTTGCTGTGTACTTGCAAGTGGGAATGTCAGCCCTGCCTAAAGGTGTATGCCACTCTTGAACTGATTTTTAGCTTCTGCAGATCTCTCAGTTTTGGGCTAGATGGGCAGCCCTTACAAGCCTGAATGTAAGGTGATGTTTGCTGATAGCACCTAGGAATGCTGTGGTTTCCTGCTGGACCCCTGCATGATGGGCTGCCTTGAATTGTGGCAGCTCTTTTGCCTCTGCACAAGGCTGTGGTTTCTGCTGCCCAGTTAATTCTTGCAGGAGTTTGAAATGAAATTCCCTGTGTAAAAACTGATAGAGCACCACCATTCACTGTGGTATAGTGCCACATCCTGAAACAGCTGGGTCGATGCATAAGAATTGTATAATTAGTTGGAAGCCTGGGGCTTGCCTGGTAGAGATAGAGGTTTTGGGTTTTGATGTGGGGTTTTTGGGTTTTTGGATAATGAATAAATAACTCAAGGAGCAAGAGCTGTGAGTCACTTGATGTGCATGAACATGGAAGCAACTTCTATAAGGGCAATGGGGAATAACTGCAAAAGCAAAATGAGTCAAACTTAAATGTTACCAGTGTCAAAATACTTATTAGGGAAAACACAAACCAGTCATTAGGTAAATACTAGCATAGGATCAGTGATTTTAAGAGGCCTTTAGTGTGCACCAAATGTAGATTGTACATTTTTCTCATGTAAAGATTTTTTTAATATGTTACGAGAAGTATGGAAAAGGTGTAAATGGAAGATTATTGGTCTCTGCGCAACAGAAGGCCATGGAATTGTCTAGAATGATTTTTTCCTACAAAACTGTAAATTAATAATTGTGTTACTACTTATGTAGCATAGCATAAAATAAGTTAACTATGTCAATGTAAAATGCCTGAGTCTCAAAGTTAATAAGTCCACATGCTTGCTTTAAGAAAGAGCAAACAAAGAATGAGACAGAAATAAATTAACTTGGCTTTGAGTCAAAGCATTGTTAAGATATGTGGCAAGACAGCAGACACAAAATTGGAGGGAGAAGAAAGTAAAATATATAATTAAAATGTTATTTTCTTTTTCCAGTTACCTGTCTTCTTTTGTTATTCATATACACTTGTTGAAATTGCATGTAAATGATTGATTGACTCAGCAAACTCATTGTAATAAATTATGTTTGATGTGCTATCTTGAAAAAAAATCTTTTGAAATTCTGTCTCTTTTCTTTGTCTGCTGACCTTGTGGCTTTTAATATCTTGTTTCCCATCTGTCTAATTTCATCATAATCTGAGCATAACTTTTCAGACCTTAATGCAGCTCTCTTTTTGTTCTGATTTAAGTAAGTCTGTTACACAAATATGGGATTTGGCCATCAACAGTAACATTAGAAAGGAATGTTGAAATATGTGTTCCCTTTACTAATGTGAAATAAAGAAACACTTATCTGTAGATATTTGATAATGCATATTTACAGTGCATAGATCTGTCTCTACAAGCAAATGAATACAGAGATGTCTGTATCATTGCATTACATCTGCTTTAATGTTGTAAGTTCAAAGGTTACTTTTGAGGATTATTTTTTAATTAAAGGAGAAAGAAATGGGTCTATAAGGTTTCAGGAAAGGAGTTTTAAGAATAGATTTTAAAAATACTTAGCTGAATATGTCATACAGATGTACCCAAACTCTAGTTTGAGAGATTGACTGTATTATAGCTGTTTCTACTGCAAGAAGTGTCTCTATCAGTTAGGTCCTGAGTCTTGAATTACAGGGGAGTTTGGACAAACAGGCTTACATTGTTACAAAAATTTTTTCTAAAGGATGTAATGTTTGTGAAAATGTTCATTTGGGATATCTTTTTTATGCTTGTAGTTCAGCAGTTTTCTTAACAGCTGTAAGATACAGGTAGAGCAATTCTCTGTGTTCTTTATCAATTGCATAAATTGTATATGCTGAAAGGTATTTTTGGACAGTGCCTTTTTAGTGGGACTAAATCTTTGGAAAGACCAAAGATAATGCACTTAGCCAGGAAGAGAGGAAAGGGAAAGGTATGGCAGGGGAAAGTTTCATGGGACAGTAGAAATAGAATCGTCTTTAAGTTTGCTGAACTTGTCAGACAGTTATTATGAATGTGTCAAAAGGCTACAGAGTTCACTCAATGGTGCATTTTCACATAAAACACAAAACACTGATATATTTACTTTATTTTGGTCTATATAAGCTTATTTGTTTGGTGATGATACTGCGACTAATAATTAATTTTGTCTGGCTAATTTGACTGTGAATAAGGTACTCAAATAAGAGAAGGAAGTCAGAGGAAGCCAAAAGCTTTATTCCTTCATGATTTATTGAAAAAATGAAAATAGGCAAACCAGTTTTATAGGCTAGATAGGCATATATATTCAAGCAAGTGGTCAGTACATTGACTGAAGTGGAATTATTCTTCATATTAAGTACCACGTTGAACTGAGACTTGGATATAGTCCGAGCAACTGTTAGTTCCAACATCACCATCTTTACTAAGCTCTGACTTCCCTGGCATTTTTAGTCTCTTGCTACTGAAACAAGTGTGAAGCAGATGCTTTAGAGGTCAAATGTCAATATCTAGTGAGCATTAAGTTTTAATCCCTTTTTTCTTAGTGTACTCTGAACAAATCCTTTGGAGAAATCTAGATGTGTGGTTTTTTTTTCCATTACTGAAAATATTACATTCATCTCATCAAGGAAGCTGAAGCAATTTGCAACACTGTGTTAAGAAGGTATATTTGTAGGAATAAAAGTCTTTTTGTGAAGAATTCTGTTCATGAAACTCCAATTCCTAATTCTATAGCATAGAATGTAGAAATAAATAGATAGCATGAAATCTTGGCTCAATTATATTCAATATCAATATTTTGGGATTTCTGTTTCACTAGGTTTTAATTCACTATGTCCTTCCCAGAGTTAAGTTTGATATGGCATTTCCTGTATGGAAAATGTGGAAAGTTAAATGCATATTCCTGGTCTTTAGAAGTAAAAGCTGGTTGTAATGGATGCATCTTACCTGTCAGTGAAATTTGTGTGTAATGTGTCAGCTATGTAGTGTTGCATACAAATACAGAAGAATATCTAATGAATAATATTTCTTCATCACTGCAGAGCCATTTGCTGTGGTAGAGAAAATATTACTATGGAGCATGACCCCAAAGTGAAAAATGGCAGGAATGATGGGTCAAGGCTATGTGTTACTAATAAATGACACACCCTTGTAACTCATTAAATCTCTCTATAATAATGGCGTTTCATTCTATATTGCTGAGAAAAGTTGCAGACTAGGAAAAGAATTCTTTCTAGATACGTCCAGTTCCATTTCCTTAACTACTGAGATTTTCTTGGGGACCAAAGAACAGACATGGTTCAACATTTTAGCCAAATGAAGAGACACTGGGCTATAAACAGCTGGACCGGAAATCCACCTACAAAATGTTTTCCAACAGTACTCAGGAATAAAGGACTGTATTTCTAGTTAGTATATACAAATACAATTTTTGTCAGTAGTTAGACACTTATTTGCTATGTATTTTCTTAGTTTTTCTGCTGTACTAAATCACTGCATGCGTGATTTGCAGTTAAATATTTTCTTTAAACGTGACACATTCACATTTTCTTTTCAGAATATATGGAGAAAGAACAAGAAAATTAAATGGCTTTTGATTCCTGGGAATTCTGATGTAATTCACATATTGGAATATGAATGGTGGACTCTGAATTAATTGCATGTTTTGTTGTAGACTAGACTAGGTATAAGCAGTTTGATCATCAAAGCAAATTTCTTTCATCTAATGGGAGAAATATGGAGAAAATAATATTTTTTGAAAAAAATTGTTCACATGGCCTACTGTTGAAGCAATCACTTGTACTTACTGGTGCAGCTAGTTAACAGAATAAAAAAAGTGCATTATGTCTGATGAATGAGTGATAACCTTCCATGGTAACTGTAATGCTTAATTGTGTTACTTGGCTTCAGATATCATCACACACTGTATTCCTTCCAAGAATAAAGAATAAGGAATCTACTGTGGATTATAACCACTGATTTTCATGCATTACTGCATCACAAATTTTCATTTCTTTTTCCTAAGATATAATCATACTTACTATATATATATTTATATTCTCACATTCTGATTCCTAACTTAGTATGCTGTATTTTCTTCAAAGATAATATTTTTCCAGCTATGTCTGCCTAATAACTTGCTAAATCTCTCCTTATCTTCTAATGACAGATTTATCAAGGCCCATGACTTAATTAATATTACAGAACCTGTGGGGAGCTGAAGAATTCAGAAATATTTTCCATAGCTTGGGTATGTAAAATGAGAAGCATAGGAGAAAATGAAAAGATAATCTCGTAATTGAGGAAAAAGTCTTTGTGATTTAAGCATGGGATTGAGGTTCAGGAAATGGTGAGTTCTATCCCACAAATCCATCATGCTTCCCACTAGATTTCAGACAAGACACTGCTGCAGCTGACTATTCTGCAAAATATTTAGGGTAACACTCTCTTATCTCTCAGGGTAGTTTAAAGCTACATATGTCCAGCATTACTGGTGTTATAGGGAACATATTAATTTTTGAGTTTATGGAGTTGTTCCTTAACAAGAACTTCTGTGATATAGCTATAGCCTGAGTTTTTCTCGTAGTAAAAAAGTATACAAAATATATAATGTCTAAAGGATACTCTTATGACATAAATATATTAACTTATGTATCTAGAGCACGTAGAAAGAAATCTCAGAGAAATTGTCAATGAAGTTTCAGCTTTCCTGAATACTAAACTTTTTTTTCCATTTTCAGGTTGCATGTCTCACCCATGTAGCAGCTAATTACCTTAACTGCAAAATTGAAGCAAAACGCTGGGGTACTGCTCATGGAAGTATTGTTCCATATCAGGTAAGCAGAAAGCATTAGGTTTTTTCCCCTTGGAATTAATTATTTTGTATATTATGAGCTAGAGAATTGACTTTTCCCATGATCTGTAGTCTGTAATGTGTCTGTGTAGAGGTATGACAAGGTTCTGTTGTTTATTGTCATTTCTGTATTTCGCATATTTCTTCATCAGCAGTAGATTAGTAACAGAACACTGAAATAGATCAAAGGTGTTTGCTGAAACTGGATGACTTTAAAGCTAGCATGATGACTTGATTGGTTTTCACCTAACAGAGAAACCTTTTTTTAAGAGTTACCTGACTTCCATTCCATACCAGTTATAAACTGATATCTTTCAATTTTTTCCCTCTGAATGTTGGTGGTTTTATCTTGTGAGTCTACAATCTAAATGACCAAGATAATCTGGCAGTGTTACATATTTGTAACTTTCTATTGCTTTTGCTGCAAATCACCACCTCAGTGAGACAACAGGTTGATAAAAGGAATTAAACAGAATTCAGATTTCCTCAGCAGAATTCATACTCTGCTGCATCTAATGAAGGGTTGACATTCCTTAAAATACATGACCTTCATCATATAAACGAACACAGGAAAAAAAATCTCACTGCAAGTTTTATCTTACTTTTGACCAGTATGGTATACTCTTCTAGTAAACAACAAATTTTATTCTTTTCTAGCTGTTCATTTTGTGTTCTTATATGGAGGTTAGGTCTTATGGAAACTTTTAATTAAAAAAAAAATATATTCTTTGTTTCATATTTTTTGGCTTTCTTATAAAGAAGTCAAGTTTGCATCTAGCTGGGCAGAGCCTGTATTTCTTGATTTATCTCCAGAGTCCTTTAAGTCTTAAGAGAGGCAGTTTCCAGCATTTGTTTGGAAGAGCTGCACCTAAACACTGCTGAGTATATTTACCCTCTCCTTTCTTTTTGGAGAAAGTGAGGGAAATAGTGTATAGTCTTCTCAGTGGTGAAGATCATGGTGATAATAATTGAAAGATTTGCTGCTTGTGACCATAAAATCTGAAGCAAAAATTTTCCACTATTATGCAGAACTCTTTCACTAGCTAGTAACAGCCAGACCTCCTCAGGTCTAAAACCAAAAAGATCTGGTTTTGTAAGGACTAAGTCTACTTCACCTAGGAGACTTTTTTCAATACTTGTACTACTGCACAATCAACTGTCTTATTATAAATTAGCTACAACAAATGGCAAATTGTCTCAGACCAATGGGGAGGTGTTGTGGCTCTTTCTGCAAGAACTAGTTTAGTCCTGCAGTATTCTTGTCTGCAGCGCTGCTGGTGTAGCAGTATGGGTGTGTTTTCTAGAACCAGCTCTCATGACCCAGAGTAACCAAGTATTTACACTCTGCTGTGTTTCTATGATGTGACCTTTTGGTGCAAGCCTTTTGAACTTTAGTATGTTGAAAGTATAAAACAGATCTGAAGTATCTGAAGTTTGTATAAGCAAACCCAAAAACCTGACTAAACAAAGCATTTTATCTTCATCATGTGGCATTTGGCTGAGTAACTGAAACCTGTGTTCTTTTATGTCCTTTTGGCCTTTGTTTTTCCACAGTCAAAATGAAAACCATACATTGAGTATCCTTTGTTTCTGTTTTCATAGACAGCTCTTTAGGTCTAGGAAGTTTTTTTAGCTGTATTTTTATTTAATCTTGATTAGTCATTGTGAAAGTAAAAATGTTTGGGAAAAATATCCTAATAAAATTATGGTTCCTCTGTTTCTGTGTGCTGTTTCAGTAGTAGGTATTAGAAATATTACCTCAATATTATAAACAAATTTAATCTGAATTTTTCTGTTCATAAACCAATAATTAAGGTGGATTTTTTATGGTTGGAGGTGTGTGTATGTGCTTATGGCCTAACATTACATCAGCTACCATTGCTGCAATTCTGATTGTAACCATAAGAATATTTTGGGTTTTAGAGTTTTGTTTTTTTTCCTTTACTAATCTAAGCTATACTTACATTGAAAAGTTCTTCATAAACTTGACTTGCATAAACGTGACTTGCATAAACTTCACTGTTGCTATTGTACTGGTTTTACAGTTTCTCATAGAGCTCATTTTTAATACTGTAATTTGTAATACAGAACAGATCTCTGAAATCTGACTTTCATTCCTTATTCTTCTTACTGAATATGCTTACTAAGCTAAAGACTTACACTAATCTTTATAATTTTTTTTTGTTTCAAGATATTTTATGCAAGTGAACTACAGTTTATTCAAATAACGAAAAACTCATTTCAGAAAATTGAATTTCTATATATTTCAGAACAATTAGGTGGCAGAAAACTGTTGGTTGTTTCTTCACATGTCCTTTATTTTCTTTTCTTTTGCTGTATTTTGAGTGTTTATACAGGTAATAGATTATACAATGATAGAGAGCATGCAGTCCTGTAAAAAGTGTCAGGTTATGTTAAATCATAGAGGATTGGGCAAACATGAGATTCTCTTATAGATATTAAAAAGGCAAAATCAAAATAACTGACATAATTTTTCAGTGTGAGAGATGTCTGATCAGAGTCACACTAGAGCATTGACCAAAATGATAAAAAACCCAGTTAAAATCATCCTAAAAATGTACATAAAAAGACTTTTTTTTTTTGCTTACAATTGTTACAATAAGTGTTCTATATCGAATACTATGGTAGCTTTTATTTTATTTAGCTTCACCGGAATAATTTTTTTCAAAATATCTTTGCAAATGGCTCTATTTTTTTTATATTTGCAAGGTTAAATTTACCTTTGACTGTATCTCTGTAATTTCACTGAATTTCCCTATTGCTTCTTGACTTGAAACACTAGCAGCATAATTTGTCTCTGAATGTGTTCTCTAGATTGACCTTTATTACTTTTTTTTGTATTTAAAAGTATAAAAATTAAGCATTAATGGGAAGGAAGATGGATTTTCTCCTCCCTGAAACTATTAACATCTTTGAAAATCTGTTTCTGGTCTGGCCTGAGTGTGCAAGGGCTTTCATATTCTTAAAGTTTTACTCATGTGTTGACAATGTACTGACTTTATGACATGATCCTCTGAAATGTCTGAGTTTTCAGTTCTCTCTGTTCATTACCAGAAGCCAAAGAAAAGGATGTGAACATCTTTTGAGTATGTAATGTCTCCCATGGTTCCTGTAAAACTAACTGTAAAGGTTTACTGCAGATTTTCAATGGAGGTGAAATTTGCAATGTGCCACAAAGATGAAGTACTCTAGATTCTTAGCAGCCAAAATCAGAAATAGATTTTTGAGTCCTGAAACCTTAATGAGAAATTACCTACTTTGAGAAAATCTGCTGTTTAATCAGAGCAATGTAGCTTGAATAGGTCACTCCTGTGACAGTTAATGTAATCAGATCCCAGTTTGCTTGGTTTCAAGTGTTAAAACACAAACCTTGAGTTCTGGGATGTATCTTAAATATAATTATTACAATTTTTTAAAAACCAGTTTCTATAATGAGACACCTTGTTTAGCAACAGCTGCTCCATGGTTATCCAGAGGAAATCAAGACTTAAAAGCATCCGGTTTACATACTTGTGCTGAAAAGTAAAGTTCTTACTGTCTCTCACTTGGGGTGATAAGGTCTTCCCTCATTCTAGTGGTTTCAGTAATGTAGCTCTCTTGCCTGTACCATGCATGAGATATGGACATCCACATTTTCATCTTTCAATTGACCCACTTGGAATTCATTCTCCTGAGAAAATCTATCTAACTGGAATGTTTTCAAGATGTTTCATGTGGCAGCTTGTCACCCTGCCATCAGACACCCTGGGCAACTAGGAAGAGGCAAACTTTCAGCAAAAGTTATAGAGCTGTTTCCTCTCAGGACATAATGATGGACGCCTATCTAGAAAACTGAGAAATCAAGTTCCTGCAGATACCTAATGAATATGATATTGTATTTGGTCCTAAGACTCACAGGGTTTTTTCAAGTATAGTTTACTTTATTTTCAGAATGTGCAAAGGGCACAGCCATTCTAAATGGAAATTAAAAACATGAGACAGTAAAGAAATTATTTTAACCAATTACCTTTTTGTTGACTGATCTATGCATTGTAATAACTCATCAGATCTAACACTAATGGTTTGTTGTTACAGCCTCGCTTAGATACTTTAAGTATCAACTTCTGCTTATGGTAGACGTAAAATTTCCTTCATATGAGGAAATTATCTCAGTGTCAAAATCAGTTAATTATGTTATGAAAATCAAAGTATAAGCGCACAAGGAAGTGAAAGGTATGAGGTATTAAGAAGATGAACACAGTCTTAGATAAAATATCTCTGCATTATCTTTATCATCTGCATCTCATACTTTCTGGTCATAGAATTTCATACTGTCCATGAGACTTACAAAGAAAATCCTACTCATGTCACTTGTGTCTCATCACCAGAACAGAGAAATGCAATTATGACCTGATTCATGTGGCAGAGATGCTTTTCACACAAAGGCACAATGTACACCAATTTTTCTAACTCACATCAAGAGAATCTCTCAAAACTTCAGTCTCCTTTGTTTTTTCTTTCAGTGAAGAGGACAGCAGAATAATGTCAATCATTTAGAAATTTCAAACTGCTTATTCCGTGCAAGAATGGTGATATGTACTCATTTTCTTGTCTGTCTTTATGTGGTTTTGTTGGATACTTCTGCAGTTAATGACTCTTGGAATCAAAAGCAACAAAGAATAGAACTTTGATTATTTGCAAAGTTTTGTTTTGTGCATGAGACTCTCCTTAAATAAATTTAAAATAGAAGAAAATCTTTCTGCTCTTTATTAGCGCAGTCTAGGAGAAGATGGAACTTATGCACAGGAAACATAGTAAAATGCAGATCTTTTTTTTGTGGAGAGGGAAGTTTTAAATTCAGGCAATGCAAGATGAGCCTTCTAACTCTGTGAACATTATCTACATAATACTCATCTGGACTATTTAGACTGCCTTGGGGCTCCATTTTCCTATATTTTTCTTCCAAGCAATGAAGCATATATACCACTAAACATGAAAATCAAATGTATTCACAGATCAACTGACTAGAAACTTTGTGCTCTCAAGTAACAAATCATGTTCTATCACAGTACATGGATAATATTTCCAAAGAAGAATTGGCCATCCTCATGATCAATGTTTTTACTCATATGAAGAATATCCAATACTTTAGTGGCCTTGATCTACTTACCTATAGGTTTGATTTTTAACTATCTCCTTCCTTTATGTCTCTATCTTAAAAGGCACAAGATAGAGTGAAACCAGAAAAGCTTGTGTCAAAATGGATTTTGTAAAAGAAGAAAACAAGAATATAATTTGCAGGACTTTTCCCCTTTCCTTCTTTCTTTCTCTTTGAACAATTTTCTATTTGTAGATTTTCTTACTAGATTTTTTTTCAGATGTTTCCTACTGTGGTATGATGAGGTTAACCACTGTGCCCTTTTCAAATGCAATTTGAATTTGGTCTTATTGTGAATATAGAGGACTAGAGTTGGCACTCTGCTTGGTAAAAAGTACTGGAGTAAGGATTTTTTCTTTGCCATTTCAGTAATTGAAAAAGCATAGTAATCATCTGTGGCAATCTCTGTAGAAAGCTCATAAATGATGAGTAATTAATTCTAGTTATTCAAACCTGACAACATTATACTGATAATTTTGTGGGGATTGTCCTTCAGTGTGTTGTCAAGCCTCTCTCCTGGCAGAGCAGCTGTCTGGAAACAAGTCTAGTAGATTTGCCTTGGGCAGTTTTAGACATGCTCCCAGTGTATGATACGAGATGTAGTTTAAAATTCATTCGTATATATCCTCTCTTGCCAAAGACAGCACTTTAAAAAAGCGACCTTGTATGCACACAGACAGCTTCTACCTGTACAAAGAGAACTTTCAGATTGAAATAAAATGCATTTTTAATTGAAAAGCTGACACTGTTTTTTTTTCCTGAAGGAAATCCTCCTGCACCTTTTAATTTTAAGCAATGACTGTAAGATATTTTTTTAATGTCACTTATACTTTGAATTTTCAAAACGGGTATGGGTAATCACAATTATTGTTAAGGAAAGATAGATGACAAGTGAGACAGTCTGATTTTTGATCTCCTTCTGGGAAGTGTCACAGGCTATTCTTGTGTATGTATTTGAATATGTGTTTGTACTGACATATTTATTTACACTAATTTAAACTGCATGTACATTAAGATTAGTCATCTGTAGCTTGTCTGTGGATACATGAGAAAAACTCTAATTTAACTAGGTTAGGAATACAGGTATACTCATGTTTAATGTCATTTGGTGGATATTTGTCTTTTATGTATACTGTTAATTGTTTCCTCCACATTTACCCATTGCTGGGGTGAGGGATCTAGTTGATATTATTTACAACAAACATGTTACAAAGTTACTGAATATTATATATTTGTATATTCATGTCAAATTTAGTTCTTGGGAAGAACAGTTTAACAGAGCCCTGATCAGTAGAGGGCTCTTCTTATTGTAGCTGGTTGGAAAGTGATGAAAGCAGGATCTGTGGGATTGTAGAGGAGATATTGACTGCAGCTGGATCACTACTTCTTCTAATCTATTTATTGGATCAAAGGCAGAAGAATGAACTTTGCTTTTCGTTTTCTTAACGTATGTTTCATAGTCATTGTATTACTATACAGTGCAGCCACTTATGAGCTGAAACATATTTAAACAGTCTGAAAGAGAACTCAGAAATCTGTGTATTGCTCAATGACTTCTGACATAATCATTCTGAATAAATACACATATACATATACATATGCATATGCATATGCATATGCATTTACATAAATAGGTGCTTTTTTTGCCATATGAAGCTTGTATCAGTTTTGGTTGGGAAAAGTTGTTATGGAAAGGTATGTCCACTAGATGTCATTCATGTAATCTAGTTTTTGTTGCAGCATTTATTTCTGAAGAGCTATGAAGGATGGTGGATACAAATTACCAGCATTATTAGCAGTTTTTCTATATGTTGTGCTTTTGACTTTATATACATGTGGCATGTTACAGAATAATATTAAAATTCTCTCTGTGATGGGTTTGATGCACCACTTAGTCTAGAACTCCTGTCATTGTATATTTTTGCTTACAATATATTGTTGCATGAGTAGGTGTGTTATATAAGAGCACCCAGGTGAGCTGCATGTAGTTGGTAACTCTCTGCAAGGAGAGACATGAGTATAGATGTCAGGGCATTATGTCCCAAATGAAAACAAAAAGATCATGTGATTAATATAATTCCACCCCAAATGTGATCTTTTCTAAGCTCTATATAACTAAAAGATCAGTTCTTTAGAAAAGTGCTTATCTAGTTAGGAAAGGGAACTCAAATGTCAGAAACTTACACAAATGGATTTATATACTTACATATTTTTGCCACATAATGATGCTTAAATATCTGAGGGACTTAAATAGAATCATTTTAATCTGCTTTAAATAAAATATCCTGTACATAGACAGGTCAGAAGTGCGTCTGAGTATTCAGTTAGGTGGGCTGATAGGATCTGTACTGACTGATATTAGCAAAGAGTTCTTTCACCCCTTGCCTCCCTCCACACATCTTTGCAGTACAGCACATGCTAGTAACTGCTAGACAGCTTCTGGGAAGCCATATCCATATTCTCTTTGAAGAGCAACTGCTGCAACGTTGGCCTGTGGTCTTTCCCATTTTCAGCTTGGAGGAGCTACAGTGAAACTGGAAGCTGGAGATCACAGCTTCCTCCAACCTCCCTTTCCCTTTCCATATGGAATAAAGAATTTCTCTACCCTGTATAGTCAGCCAGAGGGCAAGATGGGGAAGTGATAATCCTCTTGGAATGAGCACTTGCATGAAAAATGATAAATGCTACTTTGCATGGGGATTAACACTTGCTTATGAACTTGCTTTTAATAGAGTGATGCTTCTCTTTCAGTGATGTGAAGGTTCATTGTACTCATAGACCTGATTAAGAACCTTTACCACAGTTCAGCCAAAAGAGAGCCATCTGCCACCAGAAACTTAAAGCTATTCAAAGCTGTTTCACTCTTTTGCATGTTGTCCTCAAGAATGCAAACCACTTATTTTCACATGGCATTTACTTCCCTAAAGAAAGGCTTGTTCCCCACATCTCATCACAACATTCTTCTTTCTCCCAGCATGAGAATTGCATTTCTGCTCACATTTAATGCATATGTTCGAAGCCTGTGCTTTATCTCCATGAAACACTGAAACAGGTCTCTCCAGAGGTAGTTTAATGAATGGAGTTGCTATATAAACTATATCTATTTTCATTTCTTTGATGGAAGACTTTTCATTATGTGTTGAGGATGTTCACAGAGCGGGTCAATCTGTCAGTGGAGTTTGTGAAGCTTGTTTAGTATCTCTAGATATATTTGATATGAAGCATTGCTTCATAAAGTTTGGGTGCAAACCTGATTGCTACTTTGCAAGATGACCCCTTCTTTTCACAGTGATCTTTTCACAGATGACATTTCATCAAACCTGGTCATTAAGTTAATTTCCAAGCACTGATGCCTGGAAATAAATTTTATAGGGGCTATACAGTTTTTTTGAAAATTATTGCCTTGCTGCTACCATAAAGTTAGTTCCACTGGAATCACAACTGTGGTACTCCAGTACACTGTCACTCCTGAGAATTTAGTGGGAAGGGTAGTGAGAGGGCTTCTGTTCTATTTTCAAGAATAACTTATGAACTTAAGAAGTGTCAGTCCTGTTGTCTTTCCAAAGTATTGAAGATTTAAATGCTAAATCTGGTTATGAACATAAGCTTTAACTATGCAGTGTTTTTAAATGTTGTTTCTCGTGCCCTTTGTTGCATTCAACATGCATGTAATGTTGCATGATGCTAACACAGGTATTTTAATTATTAATTATTAATTATTAATTATTTAATGCTTTCACTAATAAAAATTGATGGCAAAAAAACCTTAAAAATTGTAATCTAAGGCTTTTTCTAGTATTAAACCACTATTATTGCCAAAATGGTTTTGATTTCCTTACTTTGAAATAAGTAGTCATTCTGTTGTATTGAGAGGGATTAGAGTGAAGGTGAGAGAAAAAAATTTTTAAAGTAGTTCTCTGTTTTGACAAAATCATACTTCCTGACCATCCCCTAAAACATGCAGTACTCACTGTCTGGAATTTACTCTTCTAATACAAATTAAGCTGGAGAAATTGATCTTACATCTGTATCCCCAAGGGAACCTCAACTAGTTTTATCCAGTCTACACCTTCACCTTCGTTCACTTATATCTAAGATAGTTTTGACAGATGTTTTTTCCAATTTCTATTCACCAGAAGTTTTGCAATATGTGCTACAGTCTTGTTTATGTAGTTTTTCATGCCCACTGAGAGGAGTAAAAGAAATAACTCTATTTTCAATAAGGAAGATAGAACCTTCATTTAGGGATAGGTTTTTGGTTATATAGTTAGTGATGTGTTATGGCAGTTGATCATCATGTTGCATCTAGCAAGTCTTTACATATGTAAATATATGTACATCTACAGCGTTGTTATTTCTGGATTATGTGAAGTCAGCTCATTCATGTTTCCCCCAAGGCTATATTTTTTAAACCTCTTGTATATTTTTGATTTTATCTCTGATATGATTTCCACTTCGATCACCTCTTCAAGTGGTGTGTCCAGATCCATCAAGTACCTTAAGTGGATTCCACATGTTTTTGAGTAACAGAAAGAACCTACACATGTGTTTAAGGCACCCAAGAATAACTTGCTTTAGGTTTTTAACAGCAACACATTGCAATGTGTCCTTCATCTAAGGTGTTCTCTTGTCAGGGCAGGAGAACAGCATATAGTTCTATGACTAAACTTTGCTGATTGCTTACCAGCTGCAGTTTCCTTTTGATTTACTGTTAAGAGGTTCTTGGCCTTCCTTTGTCTGTATTCTATATTTTTTGTTTTGTTTCACTGTGGATCATCTTGTACAATAGCTGTTAGTTATCAGGTACACTGATGACTCCAAATGCAGTGAAGCCTGCAGAAGTGAGGTTACTCTGCTGGACTGACCTCTAAGTCTGGTCACAGAAGCCAAACAAATTGCTTGACTGTGATCTTGGGATCTTGGTTTTTGTCAGCTACAGCAAGCTGGGGGTACTCAAATTTTGAATGAGGATGTCCCTGTGTGGTTTGGTGAACTTTTAAATTTTTGGCATGTTAGTTTTACATCATTAGTCATCTGTCTCTTCCTGGGAATTTCTAGGTAGATGAAGCTAGAAATTTAAAAAAGTTGTAACAATATGGAAGACCCAATTTGTGTTTAATATTTTATATTTTCTATATTTTTTGTTTTAGAAAGCTATCAGGGTAAAGAGCAGAAGTTAAATTATTTTAGTGGAAAGGCTGTTCTTTTCTAGAAAAAAAATAAAAAGCAGACAAAAGGTTATCCTTTAATTTGCTGTCAGTTAATATTAGTTGTTCTTCTTGTGGAATGGCCATAATAATAAACAAATTGGAAGCTGATGTAACTTCCTTCAAGTAGAGAAACATTAGCTGAATCTATGTAATCTATGTAAGTTAAATCCTAACATAAAGACAAGGAATATAGAATGCTACAAATACCAGCATATGATCATGTGTCTTCTCATCAGAGACATGTTTTAACCTTGTCAAATTTATTTTTGGCATATGTGGTTATGGTAGTGTCTAGAGAGTTTTGACCATGAATAATAGTTGTAACAATGCAACAAAGGCTTTTGTAGTATACACAAATTATTAACGTAGCTCATTGGGGCATAGACTGCATTTTAATTTGGCTGGAGGCTTAGAACAATGGACCCTGAGTCTTATTTTAGTGCTTCCACAAAACAAAGAATAATTTTTTTCTCTTTTGTGTACAAGCATAAGGTATTTTACTTGAGGATGTAATATAGGACTGAATGTCTTGAAGTAATTTTATGATTTCACTTTTTTTTTTCCTAATGTTACTCATTTTTACATGTTCAGTTGACATTCACCATTTTGTCAAAATTGGAAGATAAATAGGAAGTATAAATGGCCATCACATGACTGCAGAAATTAGGAGATAATCTGAGATTTGCTTAATACCTACAGTGTTTACTGATGTATTCAATCCATGAATAATGAGGAAGACTATGGGCAGCAATAGTATGTATTTTTGTATTAAGAGTCTGATCAGGTACCTTATTTAAGAGAATGTTATTAGTGAAACCTCTTAGCACTCCTGCATAATTATGATGTCTTTTCACTGTTACCTTTTCAAGCCCCTTGGATATTCCTAAGTAATTTATTTCCTGTCATTTATTTAACAGTTTTGAGTAATAATGATGATGAGAAAACAGTTAAATAGTTTATTTTTTCAAGTACCAGGTGCTGAAAGCAACTGAGAATGTCAGTGGTTTTTATAGTGGTTTCCTGTACATCTTGTGCCAAGCTTCCTTGAACTTGAGTCGTATAAGCCTTTGTCAGATTAAAAAAGATAAAATAAATTATTTGTAGTCAAGACATTGGACCAAAACTAAGAAATTTTGTTCTGTTTGCTTGCAAAATAGCTGTGTTATTTCTGTTTTGAGTGTTGTAACTTTGTTTAATGTGCCACTGATTTCTGGGAGAGTGCTCCCAATCCATTTTTAATACAAGGTAGAGCAGTTTCTTGAAATCACCCGTTCCAGATTACAGCAAGTAACAGAGTGTTAGTTATTTCCAAAATTTGTGCTTTTTTGTTTTGGTTTTTTTTTTTTTTTTTTTAATCACATTTCTGTCTATGTTTTGAGATTTGATTGCTGGTTTTGGGATTTGAGTAGGGTACTTTTTCATGCCCTTGCTTCATCCTTTAAACAGCTGATCTGTTCCTTCTACTTTTCTCCCGTTTGGTCTCTATTTGAATAGTAGGCTGTTCATAAGATGTTGAAAAGAGATGATTTGTGTCTTGCAGGCTGTGACTGCATGACACTGAACAGTGCAATGTAGAGGAGCTAGTTTCAATGATGCAAGCGAGGAACAATAATAAACAGACTTGGATGGGGCGATCCCTTCTCTATGCATGATTATCTTTAACAATATTGCTTTACAAATATATTTGCCTGACTTATTCTGGGACTCCACAACCCCTCAGGCAGTTAATTCTAGCGTTTCACTATTTGTTATCTCAGTGGCACACAAGGCAATATGCTAGGAATATTCAGATCAGTCATTAAGAAAAGATTTCTAGTAGAGAAGACACTTTCTTTCCTCTTTTCAGTAGTCTTCTATGATCTTATATGTTGGTATGGCTCAGAATTCTCTAGGCTAAATGTTCCCAGTCTTTCCTCTTGGATCACATGTTCTAGAATTTACTGTTAATCTCAGTACTTTCCTTTTGGAACATAACAGCATCCAGAAACAAATGCAGTACGTTACTCCAGTTCCATTTTCATAATCTTAAAGTACAATAGAAAGAATATTTTGTGAATCTTGTGGGTTCTGCTGATGATCTAAAATGCCACTTTAATCTTATCTTGCTGTTTCAAAGGAGCCTTTGTTTAATTCATATTCAGTTTGTGAAACACAGATTCTGGATCCTTTTCCCTTGCATATGAATTATTCATGTCAGTGAATTACTCATACCTAATTGTAGAACCTCACAGCTGATTTTCATTCTTGAATTTTACATTTTGCTTTCATATTTCATCTCCCAGTTAGCTCCAAACATTTGCAGTTCTATCTAGTAATTTTCTTCTAGTTTTGTGGATCTTCAAGTTTGATGTACATCCTTTCCTCTCTCCATCTGTGTTTATAATGAGAATATTGAAATGATCCATGAATTGATCCAAATATGATCCTTGAGTTGATAGTTTTTTTCACATTGACAAAGAGTTCATAACCCCTTTGGGTGATATCCAACCAGTTGATAATGTGTTTTCTCCTTTTACTTAAATTGTACTGCCTTTCCCTGTAGTCTGGTGTGCAGAGATAAACACCTTAGTCAACATATTTGAACTTTGGAAGACAATATTGGCTGTTACCCTTCCTCTGGTTATTTGGTGGTGAATGTACATGTGTCTTTCTGAGAGGCAAGTGCTGACATATAATTTGCTTGATTTTATTTTTTTTAATTCAATCACTCTATTTGCACATTTCTAATCCCTAGTATCTCTCTTCTGTCCCCAGTATGATAGTGTGTATCTTCCTCAGACTCTACTGCAAGGATTCTAGAAAAAAATCTTAGCAAGTGTTTTAGCAGAGCACTTGAAAAACACTGTATTTTCAGAGGTATGCTCTCAACACAGCATTTTCACAATCTAGCTCAAATCAGATTGAATGTAGCCACGCTGGTGTGCTACTGTACCCTTGCTAATGAATTCACTGAGTATGTGTTTGTGTAGTGCAGAATAGAGTCCTAGATATTCTTTTAATGCAAATACCAAGCAACTGAAATAGTAACACATTGCAGACTGTAAATAGTAGGCAGATGGGCTGCTCCTGGAGATTGTCAATGTTCATAGGAGTCAAGAGGGTCATGAGTTAGTTTCAGATTGCATTGATTACTGTGCTGAGCATCTTAGACACCCCAACTTAGGTAGCTGAAATTGATTACTGTGCCCAGCATCATAGACATGCAGACTTAGTCACCCAAATCCAATTGAATCCTTTAAAAGTGCAAGTTTAGTACAGCTTCAAGGACACATAGGACCTGTTGATTAATTTCTGTGTTATGGTTTAAGAATTTCACCTGGAAACAGAAGTTAAAACAATGATGAATGTGCCAATTCCCCATGAGCTCTAAAAATTGCTTTGGAGGAAAAAGAAGGAAGACAGTTGTCTCCTTCACTTAATTACTGAAGCTGACTTGGCAGCGTGCTAGATTTTGTCTATCTTCCATTTTAATAAAAGCTTAGTCAGTTATTTGTTTTTTGCATCTTTGATTTCAGTTATTTGAGGGAATCAAGACCCTGTTCTTGATTTAGCAAGAGCTAAAGTAAGATTTAGTAAGCAATTTACTGTCTGGATGTAAGTAGTATTTTTTTGGTAATGTATATCAGACTCACCAGACTCATCAGTAATGTATCAACTCATCAGGACTTGGAAGGAAAGGCAGCTTCTCCCTGAAGCTCCAAAAATACTGAAAGCAAAAAATGATGATGATTTTTGTTTTAGAGTGTCTCATGGCTTTTAAGCCAGCTTTATGATTTTTGGTAGATCTGAGTGATTCTCAGTATGTGGCGTGGCATAATGTAATCATTCACTATACCATCTGCTGTAATTCCATCAAGACATGCTCCCTTGACATCCCTATCCCAAAACTATTTCTAATAACATGGTTTCCAAGCTCTGCACCCATGTCTTCTAGGGAATAAGCAGACCTTTAATGTCTGAAAGGCTGCTAAGAGACAAACCTAGTATTCACTAAATTAAAAATGTGTTCAAATCCATTGTAATTGTTCTGATGTCACACTCCAAGAATGTCTTAAAACATATAAGTAAAATGGTTGTAATGAGCATTAGAAAAGCTGCAGATTGAATGTTCTGGAACCATTGTGGAAGTGGCTGCAGTTGGTTGAGTGATGGCATGATGGCAGTTTCAGCTCTGGCAGGGAAGATGCTGTGTTTGCCACATGTGAATTAATATAGTGCTGCTTTTTTACTGTTGAGAGATTAGCATAGCATTAAAAAAATATTTGAAGTATAGCAGAATAGGGGAATAGCTGAACCCATATTGCAGACAGCTGCTTTTTTGAGCTGATGAGCTAAGCTATAGCTCATAAGCTATAGCTGGGAGGCATCAAATAAGAAATTAAAACACTGCCAATGCATATGATGGGACTTTTAAAATACCAAGTAAGAGCTATGCCCTTCAAGCAAGTAACCAGAAAAAGGATGAGAGACAAGAATATCTCCCTGCCATTTGGACTAAGCTTTCCTGCTTAACAGTAATTTGTATCAAAACTATTATTTTCAGTGCATTTCTGAGTCCATACTTCATGAATAGTGGCCAGTGATAGAAAATTAAATTGTGAAAATGTATTAGAGAAAGAGGAATGCTGGAAGTGATAGACTTCTAAAAGCTCAGAATTTACTTTTTATCATTCCAGTTCTTTGTTTTCTTCTAATATGAATACTAAAAGCTATGAATAAACTCAAACAAGCTAGACATTTTTCTTTAATTTTGTAACATCCATGAGCCCAATATTTGATATTCACTTACTGAACATATCTTGCTGCAAATGCAGGTTAAGTATTAAAAAGTAATGGAATGATTGTAAAGGCCTCTTCTCACTATGTAGAAATAAAATTTTCAAATTTTTATAAGAAATCAAATTCTTGGTTGTTGCTCATGAAGCTACATATAACTGGGACTTAATCAATTTATATCATACTACATTGAGCTGTATCACATGAAATCACATGTTAGTAGTAAGGGAAACATTCTGAGGTCCATATTGCTCTTTCAGATTAATCTGTCAATAAAATTAAGAATACCAAATTTGCCAAGTTCCTAGAATAAGGAGTATATGGACTGCAACATCATGCTTAGTTCTCTTAGAAATCAAGTGTGTGGAGAAGCAATCATAAAAATTTGCCAAGCTAGGGTGTAACTCAAGCACATTGAGGCTACAGTGACTAGAAAAGGAAATTGGAATTTTGTGTGGCTATAATCCATTTTTTGACATCCAGTGCCTGCTCCTGTGTAATTTACTTGCCTCTTTTGGTCACCTGACTGGAGACATTAAGTGGGCCACAGGGTAAGCCAGGAAATTCAGCTCTTGGCTTTCCAAGTCTGCAGCTCAGTTGTTTTCCCTTTCCCCTTCCCCCCTCTCTCTTTCTTCACAGCTGGTCAGCACATGCACAGTAATTGCTTAGGGCAGGTAAGGCAGATTTGGAAAGATACATATGGAGCACATGCAAATCTGCAGTAAGTTTTTGGAATGTAGCAACAGGGTGAAGTTAATGTAAAGCAAGATTTCTTTTATGTTTAAAGTTTCTAAAACTTATATAAAAGAGAGACAACAAATTCACTTAATAACCTTTCCTTTGCTCTACTACTACTAACTGTGAGGGTCTGGGATTTTGCCAAAATATTACACATTGCTCAAGAAGATTACAAAGAAATCCCAGACATGCACTGGAGAGTTATTAAATTTAACATTTCTAAAAGATATTTTCAACAGCTAAATACTTGTTAGAGAATTGTTTTCCTCAACTTTCAAAAGTTGCCACAACTCAGTCACAGATAAGAACTTCCAGCTTTTTAATTGATATATAAATTGAATTTAAAACCAAATCCACTACATTTCCTGTGCTAAAGGAAACACATACTCTTCAGTTTGGTTTGTCTCTAATTTGAAAATCATGTTCTCAGGAAATCCTGCATAATTTTTTTACGTAAACAGGAAAAGTATTTATTTGCCTGGGGCTCTGTTTGTATGGACATGGGGGTGAGCAGAAATAGTGTAGATTCTGGAACTCATGCCTTAATGAATATATCTCAGAATAAAGAAAAATGAATTCCAAATAAAGTGATTTTCTCTCTGAGCACGGATGGGCTAGTACGAAGGGATTTAACATGCTTTATTCTCCTTTATATGTTCTTACTGTTTCTCTGAATTTCAGTAATGAGGGCAATTAAAAATGAAAAGATGACAAATTTGTAGGGAAGGTGTCTTTTTATTTCTTTTCAGGTGTTCTTGCCTTGTCTGCAAAGTTGTTTTTCGTCATCTGGAAATGAATGATTTGTAAAAAGCAATTGTAAAATTGCTGCAGGATTTCAGCCCTCACATCCTTCTCTGCTCTCACCCCCTCAAGGCCCTAAATTTACTTTTGCCATTTGTAACAGTTCAGTTGAGGGTTGAACTTCCCCTCCTGCTTCTTGTGAGCTTTCCTGATTTCACTTACTGTTTGAACAAGATAGATTGGATTTTATTTTCTCTGCATTAGTATGAACTCTGCACTTCACACAATTGATTTTGTTTTCAGTTAGAAAATAGTGTTACTCATTTTGAGTATAAATTGTGCAGTAAGTAGGCTGCTTTTTTTGTGTGGGTAGAAACATTCTGTAGAGCATTGCAGGAACTGAACCCTGTTTAGTTATAAAACTTTTGAAAGAAAAGGACAGAGATTTGTAAGGAACTATATGTGGATATTTTTTTTTAAACCAGGATGTGATTCAAGCTATTATTTAACAAGAGGACTTGACAACCTCACCAAATGCAGAGAAAAAATAACTATGGGAGCAGGTGCATTCTTGCTTTATTTGGATTTGTTTGTGGCATTTTCTTAAAAGTTTAAAGTTCAGTATATCACTCTAACAAACTGTGGTCATGAACAGTCATAGCTTCAGGGAAAAATTGGAAGCAGTGATAGTCTTAGCAGAAATGTTAACACTAAAGTTGCTCAGAGAACATAGTTTAAAGTGGAAAATCAGGTTAGTTTCCTCTTTTGTTTTCTCAGGGTAAACTGTGAGTTAAAGAAGTAACAACAAAATGATAGGTATTTCTTTATAGGTTTTTTAATTCAGTGGAACAGATTTTTTCCAGTAATCATTCTAAGAGGTATTTTAAGTATGTTAACCCAAAATGGTAATTATTAAGTGACCATATGTTGCCATGAGAAATACTTTGTGTGTTACGTTGCTGCACATAGCAGAACTTGCTGTGGAAGGGTATTTTTAGGAGCACTGAACACAGTTTGAAATGTCCACTTGGTGAAGTCATACTTGAGTTAGATTAATAACAAACATATTTGCCTCTTCTAGGTAATCTTGGAGGGGTAATAAGGTTAAGATACTACAGATTAGTTTTCCACCACACCTTTTTTTTTTTTTCTCCCTACTGTAGTCATTCTGTAAGTACATATATCTGAAAACTTTGATTGCATATTTCTATTTCTCCTGTATGATCCAGGAACAGGGCTTGAATTCTGATTGTAAATTTTTGAGACACCAACTTGTAGGAAGTAGTAGTCACTTCTTTATATATATATGGGCAGTGCCAGTTTACCTTTTCTTCTCTTTAGAACAAAATTCTAAATGTTCCATAGTGTGATTTTCATAGCTATTTCTATGGTTTTTGAAGTTGATAAGTATTCTGGTGGATAATCTTGGTGGAAGCAGAATGTGTGGTTTATATACAACTGGAAATTTTATTCAGAACCCTTGGATATAGTTCCAAAAGTAGAACTAGTATGTGTGTTGTTCTGCATGTATTTTACTTGATTTTAAACTTTGTGGGCAAATGTGGACTATACCCATGTTGTCTTTATATAAGGAAATATTAGGACTTCCAGGGAGAAAAGTAAAAAAGCATATGTCCAAATAATTAATTTTTAAGAATTGAAAAGCCTTTACAATTCCTTTAAACAAAAATGTCAGATGAGGAAAGAAATTTGTAGGCTACTGCTGCCATATGTGTTTGTAGTTTACAGGTGTGAGTAGACACTGTAGGTATGAGTCTAGTGTAGGTGTTTTTAAAGGATGTAGTGCCAAAAAAGAAGGGATAGGAATCCCTCAAACTCTTCTCAGTTTAACCTTTTTTATTTCTAATTTGTAGGCATTTTTAACAACTTATCTATGCTGTTCTTCATCACCAACAATATTGCTCTGCCAGCAAAATGTGCTGCTATTGGCAGATTTTTGAATACTGGCTTTTTAGATGAGATAACAAACTATGTTTGCTTCTCACTTTTTGGCCACTGATAATTATGAATTTCTTGTGCAAATTAGTTAATCTGTAACCACAGAATAACAGCTGTTTTCTGACTTAGCCTTAGATCAGGCAGGAAGGCTGTGACTTGTGGTGTTATAAATTATTTAGAGTTGCCATATTTTTAATAGTATGTTTATAAAGGTCTTAACAGATCTAAAGAACATAGCTTACAAGGGTTTCATTCCATTTATACACAAAGATATATATTTTTAATATTCATTCCCCTTCAATTTTATTTCTAATCTTATTTTTTGGGATCATTAAAAAATAACAACTTCTAGCAGATATTGCTAGGTATGTGGGGTGTTTTTTCAAAACAAAGAGAAGATGATAGTTTGTGAGAAGTAAAATTTAATCCACTTCTCAAAATTTGATGCAAATCTTTCTTTAGACTTCATGGGGTGCTGCAGTAAGTCCAGGACCCTAATTCTTTCAAAAACTGAAGAGCTTCTTATCTTGGAAAACTTCTGAAGTGAAACTTCTTTTCATACTCATTCTATTAATCATTATGATCTTCAGTTTATGACTCTGGCCAATGAATTCAACATCAACTACTTGTAATAGCAAGTCTCCTATGTCTTTCCCAGGATTTATATGTCATACTTCAGAAGATTTTTTTTCTATAAATTAATGGAAGAGAAACCAAACCCTCATATTTATTTTACATATAAAATGCAATTTTCTTTGTTGTATCTACTTTGATGACCACTTTACCTAGAACGACGGGTGGAAAAACAGACTTAAAAGAAAAAATATTAAATAAGATTAATTTCTTCAGTGATAAAGGCATTATAGTATCACATTTTCATTGGCAAAACTCTGGGGTTTTATTTGCAGAAAATTGGAAGAAACAACTGCAGGCAATTATGGGCTTCAATTCATCAAGGTACCTAAGCATATGTCTAACTTTAATTGACTGAGTAGTCATTAGACTTCAGGGGATTATTCATGTTCATAAAATTAGACATATGCTTAACTAACTTGGTGAATCAAGGCAATAATGACTTAATAGAATAGTGAAGACAGAACAAGCAACTGTAACCTGCACTGTAGATGTTCTTTGATTGCTCTGGTTGTTCAGTAATAGTTCTTAGTGGGTGTGTTTTCTGTTCCTTAATAAAATATCCAGGCTTAGTAACTGTATAGGTTTGTGTTCATCTACTATGGACAGTACCTTATACCCAAAGAACAGAGTCTCTTACAAAAACGTGAGTTGAACCTGTGGAGTGCTGTTATGACTTCTCTCGTATATGTTAAATATATTTAATAAATCACTGTTTTATTTTACAGGACAGCAGCTCAGGGGCAAGAGTACTGTGCATTTCCTGCCAACTGTTGTTTGTTAAATTTGCTAATTTGATTTACAGTCATGGTACATACCATGACCAGTTTTGATATCAAGAGACATACTGATTTTTCATCTGAAGACTTTTCTTTGCTGTGTGTTCTTGTGATGTATTATGTTAGATAATTCTGCCTGAGACTCTCCTTCAAGGGTTTTGTGAGAAGGCTAAACAGATTTGTTTCAGAGGGGCAACATGGTGACATTCTGAAGAGTAAGTGGTGACCAGAAAGAAACATGGGGACATGCAGTGGAGAGAAACTAGGAATTGCAAACTCAGATTATTTGTGGTTTAAAAGAGGAACATCATTTTAGGCAATGGTTTGCAGTATGTAGATCAAAAACCTAGGCTTTCATCTTGATGTGCAAAGAAGGATGTAATTTTGCTCAGTGAATTTTGTTGATACCAAAATAAAAGAACTGATAAAGAAAAAACCTAAATTTAATTGACGTAATCACTGATGCTGCACTGTTCAAGCAGAAGCATATTTTGTCCTACAAAGAGAGCTGTGTACTACTATATGTAGTCAAAACACAGGTGTTTTCATAGCATTGATCAAGTTAGCCCTTTTTTTCATCCATATTTGACTTATTCTCTTGTTTCTTTGTTTAGTACATTTTACTTTCTCCCCAATAAAATTGCAACCAGGTATTTGGTATTACTGCAGTTTAGCAGTATAATAAAAAAGCATACCTAAACCACTTCAACTTATATTTATTTTATTACTTAAGAATTGCAGGCTAGTGCTAGGAAACTTAGTCTTTGTTAGGTGATTCTAGCATCTTGACTTAAAAGTCGGTCCCTTTTTCTCTCTCATCAGACCTAAATACCTTCTTAGGCATTTGACTAAGTACATGATTCCTTTTATCATTATGGATAAGTTTTAACGAATGAAAATGTATTGCTGTGATTTGCCAGGTTTCTATGGCATTCTGCAAAAATCTGTGCATTTATAAAAACCAGGAAAACAGAGGAATTATGATTAATTATTTTGAGAACTTGTAGTAGTATTAATTAAAGCTTAAATAAAACAGGCTTACAAAACAATGAAGATTGGTTATGGGAAAGGGACTTTTTGTTATTCTAAAAAATGCAAGTAAAAAGCAAGAAATATCTGTAAGTGGAAGGAAATATACCCAGTTTGTCAGATGACCTTCAATGAGCTCATAAAACAGAAAAATTTTGCACTTTCATTTCTGTTTATTGGATAATGGGAATATATAACAAAGATAATGAAGGTAATGTGATTCAGATGTACAGGAAGGAGCAAATGAATAGAAAAGATTTACATATCTGATTTAGATAAAATATATATGATACCTCTTATTTTCTTGGTTCCTTTCACGTATAACATCTTGGTGTCATTCCAAAAAAAAAAAGAAAAAAAAAATGGAGAGAGTGCTATGGAGGTACATAATGAACATAGAATTAAGCATCTGCAGATTATCTTGTGAGTAATAAAATCAAACACAAGACATAATTTTATTGGTTATAGCAGGCTTAAAGTATTTATACTCTTTTAGGTATGGCCAAAATAATTTCTCCAAAGCCAATTTCTCTAATTTCTCCAATTAGAACAAATAGAAGTAAGCACTTGATTGAGAATTATTTTCTTATCCCATTGACATACCAGGACATGAATAAGAAGTGGCTAGAGAACAGCTGACATGTAACATATTTGAACCTTGAAGCAGGTATGTGATTCTAAAATACATTTAAAACTGCTGCTTGCATGTATGCATGAGACTTTGAAAATTTCTTTTTCTCCTGCCATACCTTATCCAATATCTTGTTCCATTTCAGATGAAGTGTTGCTGTCTCTCTGCTTTTGAAGTTCTTTTGCTTTAGTAGAGGGATGGGTCTGTAATATATCCTGTTATACTATGAATTTAAGGTATTGAGGGATACCCTGCGAGGCCAACATTGCCTTGTTAAAAGAAAGAACTGGGAAATGAGGCTCACAAGTTGTGCTTTGAAGGATACTTTTAAAGCCATATTGTTGACTATTTATAGTCATGTCTAAACCAGAATTGCATGTAGATAAAAATTTGCTGGAAAGTTTCTTTGCTTTGTAGGCTCTTTGATGAGCAAGCCTAAGTCAGGCTCATTTCTCCTCAAGTAGTATATGTAACAGTTGATGGAGATCTGTTCTTTCTTATATTCCTAAATCTAGACCTGAACTGAGGCAAGCCTAGTTGGAATGAAATACTGAAATACAAGCAAAATTATAGAAAGTGTAAGTGATAAACAGCTCTTACTCACTGGAGGAAGACTTAAAGCTCTTCAGGAAGACATGAGCAAATAAATAACTTTTTTGTTTTTAAATATGTTTTGTAACACAGTTATTTTTTGGATAAACAGAGAATGAAGGGGAAAAAAACCACCAGCAAAAAGAAAGACACAATAGGCAAATTTGAATTACAAGAGTTCCATTTTTAATAGTATACTCAGAAAAACAAACCCCCTGTACACAGAAAAACAATTCCTTCAATACATGAAGGGTCTCTTGAATCATTTATGGTTTTGCTATGTCTTTCATTATTTAACTTTCAATTGTTCTTGCAAGTAGTAATTTAAATGGTTCTGTGTATCCCAGTGGGAAGAAAGCTGGGCCTATGAAAGTGCCACAAATACTCAAATTTTTTCTTTAAATGCCAGGAATCAAAAACTAGTATATTAGACACATCCCACTGGAAGCAGGTGCTTCCTCAATTTTATCAACTATATATGTAAAAGTAAAAAGAGCAGTTGAAACTGATGGATTCCTAACCATGAGATATTTCTGAAGGAAAAGATTTTTTTTTCTGTATGATATGTAGTACATATTAATTTTTTTTACTGGCAAAAAACAGATAAAGCATGATGGCATCTGCCAGTTGGAGCATTCCACACAGTAAACTGCTTAGCCAGAACTGTGTATCAGGTACAAAGTAATGAATTTCCTAACTTCAGGAATGATTCTTGTATTACATATGACTTATAAGAAAATTCTCATATTTTGTGGAGTGGGACTGCAAGTTTTAAAGGGTTCATTTGATCCCTTAACAAAAGGTAAGTAATGTGTGGCTTTAATTTTTTCTTAAGGCTTCACAACTCTTTTTTCATTATATCTCAGAGTAACATAATGGTTTTAGATACTATGAATTTTTACAGTGGACTTGCTGATTGATCACTTACAATGTGGCAGAGGGATACGTGGATGTGATGTCAGGACAGAAAACAAATACTGTCTATTTAAATTGGAGTAGAAAATGGAGGAGTCTACTGAGGTAAAGAGAAGTACATAGCTGGAGAATATCAGAAATGTTGGAATGATGCATCTATACAACTGAACAATATTGGACATCTTTATAGAAAAGTAATAGTTATATATTATCTATTTTCAACAATATTAGTTTCTTAACAAATATGCATAGACTGAATTTGTCATTGACTTCTATAGAATGATTTCAGTTCACAGATAGAGCTTGAGGGGTAAATTAACCTAAAACTTCACATTAAATGTTGTTCTATTCATTCACAAATCAAATAGAATAGGGAAATTCAAAGCTATGTTTGAGAAACAAGAATATTTTTATCAAAAGTAAAACCATAGAGCTTTTTTTTGGTCAAATTTTCAACATGAAAAAAATAATTTAAACCAAATTAAACTGAAAGAAGGCTTGTGGACTAAAATCCCTGAATGTGGAGTTTCAGCCTGGAGTGTATTTTTTTGTGGCTAGATTACAGACTTCAGAAAAATGAGTCTTGAAGCAAAGTTATTGAAATCCTTCAAGGCAGTGATAGTACAGTTTTTCTATGACATGGTATCTGTTTGTGTGCATGGCTAATAAATTATAAATATTTTATGGACCTGGTTTTTATCAAAAGTTATATGAAAACCATAAAATTCCTAGATTTTAGATTAATGATTTATATATTTTTTCATTTAAAATCAATTTTAATGTCTAATTTCTTTGCCTAATAGATAGTTTAGATACTGCTTGATTCTTCAGTCTGACTTTGAACAAAGTAGTGCAAATTTTCTGGAAGTCCTTTACCCACATTCTGCATACCTGGTTGGTGTTGTCAGCCCTGGAAGTGTGCACACATCAGTTGTGGCAGTATTCATGTTCTTATGCTTGCACCTGCTTTAATATTGGGAACTTTTAACATGTGGATAAGATTATCCATGTGTATGTTCGATTGGTTTACCGAAAGTTGAGTGGAATAGTAACAGAGATGTGCTTTTTCTTCCACTGGAGGAGTGCACCTGTATGAGCACTTTTAAGAGTGCTACTCAGTGAGAGTATGTTTGCCAGAACTATAGATTTTGGCCATGTGATCCTGAAAATGAGTAACTGGAAAAAATTGTTTAGTTTCTGAACAGTAAAAAATTCTAGCCTCTTTTCCTAAGTCACTCAACATGTTAATAATGTAAGGACTGTATTATCTGCACTCAGTGCATAGAAACTTCACAAAAACTGAGGGTGTAAAGATATAAAGGAAGGTGTCTGTGCATTAACTTACTGGTTGAAAAGGTACAGTCAATAATGATTTGAACAAGCATCCTTATGCATCTAAACATATGGACATACTTAAATTGATTCACATAAATTCTTACTGAAGACAAGAAGACAGAGTATTTTCAGTTGAAAGAGATCTACTTTGGTTTAAGTTTTGCACAGAGCAGAAATTTAAGTTCTTTAAATCTAAGATCTTTAAATCTAAGAATTTAAGTTCTTTAAAACTCTAGATGATGGTGTGGGATTCACACTCATCTTGTTAAGACAGATAAAATGCATGAGAATTCAGTAAAGATCTTTTGAGGGAATTCTTAAAGGAAAGTGAAGCAATCACTATTTGTTCCAAACAACATGAATACTCAAAATATAACCCAGTTAATTAATCACAAGACTGGAAAACTCTAGAAACAGTAGAGTAAACAGACATGAAAGAAAAATCTATGTGAAGTTAAATAGTATGTATCAAAAAAGAAATAAGTCTTGTTTTTAAGGTCAAAGATATTTTCCTTTCTGTAGCATCATTATTATGATGTACTCATTTTTTGATTTTAAGCCAGGTTGCTCTAATTTTTGGTATTGCTGTATCACTAGGAAGTTTTTCTGTAGTGGCAGCTTGACTGCAGTCAGTACTTGTGCTGAAAGCTAGCTGAGAGTCTCTGTATTTAAACTCCAGTTTATGCCATAACTGCAGTCTCTTTCATTTATCCTGCTTATAGTTCTTTAGTTGCAGGAAGAAGGGCAAATTAAATTTAGACCTAAATAAGTGGATGTTCATATTTTGCTGTGGTAACCATAATACACCTGCTTGTTCCCAAGAAACCCTTGTCACAAGCTGTTCTGATTTTGCTTCTGTGTCATTCTTCTTAGCTGATCTATTGTAGAAAGTTGATCTGATCATATGATACATTGTTGAGATTCTTATCTCAAATAGAATATTATTTATGCTGGAGTAGTTACAATTACAAAGTGATGTTTGGAGAGTTATCTGGAAGGATGACTCAGCTTCATTTACAACCTGGACAACATCTCTTTCTTTTGCTGTGTCATTTGCTTAGATATATTAAAAGTGTCCCATCTTATTTAGATGTGGAATCTATGGTTTAACAGTTTGGCATAAACCCAAAATGGCAACCTGAGTAATGAGTGATAGAAAAGTACTCTGATTTTTGCTTAAATTTGGCATATCCAAGCTTAAAAAAATAGTACAAATAAGACTATTTTAGACTACACTTTCAATTTGGTTTTTATACAGATGGCATTAATTGCTTCCCAATGTCTCTTAATTTGAAAGCAAATGCATTTCTGTAATTGATTTTGTGCTGGGAAGACAAAAATGGTCATTAGTACCCTATATTTATCTTTATTGCCTAATACTGCATTGGAATCTGTTGTTGACTATCTCGTACTTAATCAGGTCTACATCACACAAAAGTGGTACATAGGCAGCAGAACAAGAATAACCTGTGCATTTGAACACTAGAAGAAACAAAAGTATATTTGGCATACTATAATATTTTGAGTACTCTGGCAGGATAATTCAGTCAAGAGAGCTTCCTTTAAGTCAACAACTTTAATTCATTTTTTAGCCTCTTTTGGTAACATCTGTGTTTGAAAACTGGAATTCTTCTTATGAAGCCATTTTTGCAGAGTTCTCTGGAAGAGTGTCTTGGCATCATTCATGTCCTGGTCAGCATCTTTTTCCCTGCTATGACATTTGCTTGAGTGTGTGAAAAATTTCCCACTTTATTTGGTTGCATAACAGGAGGCCTAATTTAGTGCTCACTTGAACTTTCTATGCATATGCCCTTTTGAGCTTGTTTTTCTTCCTGGAAAGCTAAAACCTGGGCCAGGTATACCAGTCTTACAGTCTTTTGCAGCAGCTCGTACTCTCAGGATAATGTGTTGGTGCCAGTATAACTAAATGTGGATCACTCTTCTCTGTGCAGTGAAAGCATTTTCCTTTGACACATGAGCATCTTCATCACTCTGCACCCTTAAAATAACCCACTACCATCCTGTCAGGGAAGACCTTTTAAGGTCTTTCTAGCTTTTAAGATCTTTTAAGATCTTTCTAGCATTTCATGTATTCCATTGCATGGTCTTACGATCCAAAAAGGACATAATGACTGAGTTAAGTTCAAAGACCATATTCAATATTCATGTATATTTTTTCATCTTGCTGTGGTTTTAAGGAATATGTCTCTGCAAATGATGATTAGCCCATCTTTTATGGGCTAATGATGATTAGATGGGCTAATGATGATTAGAAAATCTTTTGCATTGTTTTTTTGGCATGGGGTGTCAGTTTGGACTGAGGATTCTCATAGGGAGTTAGTGGATAAGTAGAAATTAAGCAGGACTTACAGTTTTGCTATTTTTGCATAGCTGCTGTTGAATGTAAATTAAATATTTATTGGGACCACTAAGCAGCCTACAGATGCTATTCAATCCTGCTCTCATGAAATAAGGTATATACCTGGTATTGACCTGCCCAGTCCATATGTGGCATGTAAATTTGAGGAGGACTTGGTTCTTTTGTTTATTTTGTCACATTAAGGATGAGATTGTTTTTTAGTTATCATTTTGACATGTGATTTGTGTTTGTTATCCTTTAAAAACAAAGAATTTTCTCATGATGGTTTTTATTATTTACAGTAAGCAAATACAGTAAATTTGGCCTTGAAGTAGATATTGCATTCTTTTGATGCTAAGAGTTTTTGGCTGCTTATATTATATAAGAGATTAAATTAAAATGTATTTTTACAGTTTTTAAATTTATGAGTTCACTCATAAATTTTGAGTTCACTCAAGTGACAAGGTCAGTTGCAGGCAAATAAGAAAGTTATTACAATGAAAAAATTAAATTCTTTTCATTTGTTTTGTAATCTCAGAAACACCCATAAGATGTATGAAAAGACATGATTTTTAATCCTTTTTAAATCTGGTGTTCACTGCGGAAAAATTACAACTGTGAAATCCAGACAAATAGTGACACAGAATGCAAATATTGTAGGGTGACACTGAAAGTTTGTGGTTCTTGTAAACCTCTTTTTTCCATTCTCCCCCCCTCTTTTTTGTATGACCTATCAGCTTTATTTATACTAAGAAATGACAGATATTTTTATCTCCCTAATAAAAAATGTGTTATTACTACATTGTTGAAATAAAATTCTTTATTCAGAATGGTACATTATATTCTACACCAAGACAACATAGAGTGTGCAAGGGACACACTGCAAAGAATGTTCAGTTTTTGATGCTCTCAATTGCTTGATTTTTTCAGGGCATAATGTTGTAAATGTCAAGAGCCTTTGAAACATTTGAAACAGATGTTCTACTGCTGAAGTGTAGCATTTGAACTCAAAATGAAACAGTTCCCTTAAACCTTGACATTAAGTCTTAACAGTTTCACTTCCCAATTGGATGTGGTATGAAGAAGATAAATAATAGAACTGTAGCAGGATAAAATATTTATTCTCCCATGAGATGGAGAAGAAAAACATGTTTAGCATTTACTTTGCAATTTTATTTGTTCTGGCTCATTTCCCTCTTATACTCACATATATACATTTCCAGGCACATGTTAAAAGCTGTAACTAGGGCTTGGCTCAGGCCCTGTGTCCTTCCTTTCCCCTTCCCTTAAAGTCTGAGTTTCTCTCACAGCTTCCTCTTTGTCCCCATGTTCCTTCTGGGAAGCATTCATCAAAATGTTTTCGCTTGTCCAAAATCTGTTCTGCTTAATCAAATGGATCAATCTCTATGGAAGGCAGTGTCAGCCTTTTCAAATAGGAGTGGCATATTTAAACACCTTATTAAAAAAGGCTTTAATTTTCCAAGTTCTCAGTACCTGCTTCTCCCACTGTCATTGGAAACAGTGTTGGTGAGAAGAGATCTCTGCAATGAAAATATTTTAATTAGGTGTCCACCATCATTTTGGAAATGTCTTTCTCCATTTGTTGTCTTGTGAACATGATGCAATTTTCTGTCTTACTTGTTAGTTATTCTACTGATCCACATATCTCATCCTATTTACATTAGTGTTGTGTGATTGCTGCCTGACTGACAGCAACATGTTATAAATACTCAGAAGCACATAACAAATTTTTAGGTCCTGTCACTCATCCTCCTATTGTGAAACCTATGGCACTAGTTTTGTGCCCTTCTCCACATGCTATACTCCTGCTGTGCCTCTGTGCCTTCTGATTAGAGATACTTTTCTCCAATGCCTCCCCCAAAGTGAGTCTATCCAAAAATCCTCTCTGCTTGAGCAATGTTGGAGGAAAACCTGGAGCTGGGATGCAATGCTTTTTCTTTAAGTTAACAGAAGTCATCACTCCTGTGGCCACTTCTCTTTTTCAGTGGATCCATCCAATGAGGAAGCATATAGGCTTGCAAGAGTAGAAGGGAAATTTAGTGGATAGTGGGTTTTTTTGTTTTCTTTCAGTACTCAGAAAAAGTGGCATGGACAATGAGGATATTATTATTCTTGTAGTGAAGAAGAAACAACCTCTAAGAAAAAAGGGGAATTTTGGTCAATCAGCACATTCTTACACACACACACACACACACACACATGTATCTAAATATATATATATAACTTTAAATCTACACTGATCGATAAATTGATAAATTACCTGTTCTTAGTAAATTTTCCCAGTCATTCCAATTAGACAGCAGAAAATACTCCTTGATTTTCTTGAGGAAGAGGTTGATAAAAGATATGAATTAAAACATCCCATTTAATGTGTTAAGTAATGGTTAAAAGGGTTCACTCTGTAAGCTTTATACAGATACGTGTGCTTGAAAGCAATGTGTACTCTTCTAAAGAAAATTCAGTATGAACATCATTAGAGTGGTACAGCATGTCTAGTATTTGTTGATTATGGGTGTGATTTTTTTTTTCCATAATAAGGTCTGTGTAGCAAAGTTGGCAAGAAATCTGGACCATGCACTTGAGTAGATCCTGGAGCCAGAATGTACAAGTGCACTTTCAGTGGTAACCTTATAAAGCAATTCTTTTAAGTGATGAGCAGTACTTAACATGGCCTCTATTAACAACTTGTACTGTAATTCTGTATGGCTTGTTGAATTAGGGCTTTGTCTGCACTGTTCTGTCTTTTAATAATCTGTCTGCTTTGTTTGGCTTCCTTACTGTGATCTTGTTTAGGAAGAAGATGATTTCTATAGAAGCTGCAAAGTAACAAATATTTTCTTCAGATCATCTTCTGTTTAGCCCCTTATAGAACAAAAAGCTTTATCTGTCACCATTCTGAAGGCTTGGTTTGCTAAGCCTTTGTGCTTTCACAATCTGTTGAGGAAGGTCTTCCAAGGGGGTAAGAGCAAAAGATTATTCAACACACAGTGTCATGGGGGTGGAATAGTGCTGTGGAATTCTGATCAAACTGTTCAGTTCCTGTATTTCCAGTGGCAAAATAATAACAAGAATTATGGGGTTTTTTTTTCCCCTTGAGGGTGCAGAATGTAAAGAAATTTGATTTGTCTTATGGAAAGGTAATTTTGTTCTTAGGACCATCACAGTTTAAAGTTAAGTGAGGAGATGCATATGTACACACAAAGCAGAATAATTTTTATGCAGTTCTTTTATATATATATATATATATATATATATATATATACAGGTATATAAAACCTTGTATGTTTGTAGGATTTAGATATTACCTATCTGAATGAGGTAAATTGAGGAGCAGTTACTGATAGGATGGTTATAGCTATGCTAGGAATTACATGTGTATGTATCTAAACATATGTACACACACACACATATATGTAATAGTTTAATATTTTAACAATATTAGTTATTTATATCATATTGTAACCATCATTATCAAAGTTACCCTTATTCCTATCACCTCCTATCTACATCAAAAGGTTCTACAGAGTAAATAGATCTCATTATATATTCTATGTAAATGAAGAAGCTGAGGCAAAAGTTAAGTAAGTTGTCAGCCACTAGGTAGCAAAAGTCTGATTAGAAGTAGCCAAAAAGTCACCAATTGACTGTTTTTCTCCATTAAGCAGCACTGTATCTCATTCATTTGGTAAGGTCAATATTTAAATAAGTTTATTCTTCATGCTTATTATGAGGATTGCTTAGTATGTTCCTGTAGGAGGATACTCAAATACAATCATATTTTCACTATGAGGATGGTCAGTGAAACAAGTTGTCTGGAGAAGTGTTGCAGCCTCCATCCTTTCAGTCTTTCAAAGACTGGTTCAATAAATCCCCAAGCCACCAATTCTGATCTCGTTGTTGTCCCAGCAGAGAATAGGCCGGAGATCTTCTGAAGTTTCTTCCAACCTGACTTATCCAATGATCCTACAATCCAAGGTTCATATAAATAAAATGTTCCCCTCTCCTCAGTTCCATTGTTAGTTGTAACAGCAGGAGAAGGAAACATCACTGCAGAGCATCCCTGTCATTATTCTGATCAAACCATTTCATAGGGAGAGCAATGCCAGCAGCAGTGGCTGACTAAAGTAATGTTTTACATATTGGTGCTGAGTGGCAAAGGCAGCAAAATTATATGCACTAGCAAAAGAGTTGGGAGTGAAGAGCAGGCAGGAATACTGAACCAACGGGGGAAAAGAAGCAGAAAGACCACTGTCTTTCACCTTTCTGTGGTATAAAGAGGGTCACATAAAGATGTCTCAGTGACATCTGCTATGGTTCTGCCTGAAAACTTACAGCAGCTGTGATCTGAGAAAAACTGCCCAAAACTCTTCAAGATTGTTTTTAAAGTAAAGCTTTAGCCTTTACTGTTTCCATGACAATGCTTCAGTCATACACTTTTGAATGGAGAATTTATAGGGAGCAAATGGGAAATAAGAATGTGACTTCAGCCCTTTGGAAAAAAGGGGACAATAAAGATCAGGAGTTACTTGAGGTGTGAGCCAAACGCCTGCACCAGCATAGTTATGATTAAGTTGTGCATCTTGGCTCAGTTTGCAATGGTGTGAAAGCCATTAGTGTAGCAGAGGTGAATGCTGCAGGCCTTCTGTGCCTCAGCTCTGCAGTGAGGAAAGGCTGCATGATGTAATGCTGTAGGTTGTATGGGACAGAGCCCTACAGCTTTAAACTGCAGGTAGAGGAGCATGGTGGAGCAGAGAGAAGAGAACTGCAAGCCTATTTTTCACAAGCTGAAACTACTGAAGTCATATTTATCTTTGATTCTGTTTTTTCCATTACTTAGCATATTTTGCCATATGAATAAAATTGAAATGGAAACTTGTTTCAAAAGGAAAATATTTAACTCTGAAAAAGTAAAAATCAGCGTTTTAAATTACTTCAACTTTTGATTTCAGTTTTGCCTAAAATGTATATTATTCTTTGAGACTTTGTGTTATAGTGAGTGTTGCTGTTGACAAATAAACATTTTTTGCACTGAAAAAAATTCAGTCCTAGAAGTATCCTGATGGATCTGACTTTGAATATATGTATGAGATGGCACCTAAGCATAGGTATCTACTGTATCTTTAAGCAGAGGTGCAGAAATAGAGAATAAACTAGGATTAGCAGGAAAAGACCCTAACCCAACATGATCAACACAGCCCCTGATAATGATGTTTAAAAAAGAAACAAAACAAAGGTCAGCTGCTTTTCAGCCATTGCAGCATTTTTCTCTCAGGTTGATAGCTCATGTATTTGAATGTATTTTTTTTTCTTTTCAGTTTAATTGCTATTTTACAAGTGCAACCAGCTTATCTAGTATAATTTAGTGTATTTCAAACAGTATAAGTAAAAAACTGTAGTAGTATGGATCCAGTTTGTGAATACTTATGAACAACTGTTATGGAAAAGGAGGAAGGTAGACTTTGAAAGCATAAGTATATTAAAAAAAACCCAAAAAATCCTGACAGCCTCTAGAACTTGTCTAGAAGTTGTTGATTCACTAGGGCTCTACAGGATGTGCCCATACTGGGGTGACAGGAAGTTCAGTTCTCAAACAGCTTAAGTCCCAGACTTACCCGAACAGGAATGTCTGAATTACTGAACTGTATATGTTTCTAATGTAGAGGACTACTATCTTCTGGGGTCTGAGGTGAGAACACCACAGGCTTTCCTCTGGAGACATCAGATTGGACATCACCTTTTCAGTCAAGTGTGTCAAGTTGCAACCTAAGCAATTGCTGTTCTCAAAGCAGTTATCTTTTCTCTCTGAATAGCTTGTTCAATTTTTTCCCCTATATGCTTTATTATTTCCAGTAGACTTCCCGTGTGTGTTTCTCATAGCTGGCCCCTTTTCTTATATGCATTTTCCTATTTTCTTTTTTCACATTTGGACACCATCATGTCTTGAAATATATTTAAGATTCATTAATCTTCTCTTTGCAGTCATTTTCCATAATTTAATTAGATTTTGTACAGAAGTGCAAGGCCTTCAGCTGCTGACCTGGTGGGAAATGCAAAGATCCAAACATCATTAAAGTCTCTGTCCCAAATTAAAGAGTCCCATGCAACTTTTGTACTCTCACAAATAAACTAAGACCTGTTAATTTGAAAAAAAAATTTGCATATAGACTTCATCCAGACTGTGCAGCCTGGTGCAATTTATTAATGATATTGTATTGCAAGAGGAAATAAAATCTGAACCTGAATTCTGAATTAATCTGACAGAGTTGTATGACCCAGGTGTTTTAGGAACAGCTGAATTTGTTAACAGTCAAGCCAGCAATGTTGTCTAGTGACATCTGTGTAGTTACAGCAGACAACAGAATGAATTTCAAAAGCATAGAAATGTTGGAAGCTTGGGTATGAAAATGTTAAATTTAAACCAGAATATTTATTGGAGAGTATAGAAACTATAGTGTTTAAACAGGAAGGAAAGAGAGCCCAAGATAAACATTTATCAAGCTCTTCAGAGAGCAATATTTTGTGGGAGAACATTATATCGCTGCACTGTAAAATCCCAAGGACTGCAGGGGGGTTGTCCAGGTCCTTGGATCTGGTTCCACATAATACCATAGCATAATTCTGCACACTGAAAATGCTGCTAAGTCCTTTCTCTACAATGCTAGTAGAAAACAGTAAAGCTCACAGTTTTGGTAGTGGATAGGAGTGACTATTCCACTAGATTTTCAATTGCTTTTATAAGAGATCATGCTTTTCATGAAATACATCTTGTTACATATTTGTATTCTCAATAGCCAGGTAAACCTCTAAACACAACTCATAAATAAATAATTTCATCTGAAGTACAAATGCCATTGTCACAGTCCTGACTGAATTGATTTAGACAGGCAATCAAATCTGACTTTTTAATCCCAGACCCAGCTTTATGTTCTACCAGGAGGGAAGTACACAGTGGTGACAGCATTTATGATAACTCTTTTCAGCCTTGTGGGAAGAGTATGCATATAGGTTTTCCAGTCCATGCTGAAGTTACAGTCATAAGTAGAGTTTCATAATATAGAAAGGAGTTCATAAAATGATGTTGATACTTTTGTGATTGATGAAATGTGTGTATCAAAGCTAGTTCATTATTCAATGTGACAGGTAAAATTTTGTTAGGATGGTGAGCATATAAATGTAATGATTTGATCCACTAACCTAATTATATTTCAAAAAACATTTGAGTCTTCACAAAAGTTTTGACAGCTGTACAAAAATCACTATCATAGATGTATTTATTATCAAAATTTGATGATAATCTGATAATCTGCGAATCTGAAGATAACTTGGGACATGAGATGTCTTGGCTTCTGTGGCAGTTCTGGGTCTTGCTTATGATTCATATTATGTGTTGATTGTGTGAGTTACTGGGCATCTGAACCTTAGTGAGTGAACCAATCTGTTTTTCAGAGCAAATAATGAGAAAAGAATGTGTAAAGGGTGTTTCAAACTCCAATTTGTATGTCTAGGCTTTTGTTTATTTAAGAACTGTAATATTTTAGCCTGACAGGTTTAATTTGATTCAATTTACTACTGGATTTTCTCCAGTGATACAAGAACTAGCCTAAAAGAAGGCCTGCCTTTCTCTTGAAATATAGTCATGAGACTATTTGGTAACAATGTTACTGGGAACCATGGAAGCAGTATGTCTGTGAAGCCAATGGAATTATACAGAGGAAATACTCATGCACGTAGGTAAATTTTGCTACTGTCTTTTGCTCGTCTGTGACTTTCTATATTCAGCATCACAGAATCAATTAGGTCAGAAAAGACCTCTGAGATTGAGTCCAAGCTTTGACCGAACACCATCTTGTCAACAAACCATCACATTAAGTGCCACATTCAGTTTTTTTTCTTAAAAACCTCCAGGGATGGTGACTCCACCACCTCCCTGAGGAGCCCATTCCAGTGCCCAATCACTCCTTCTGTGAAGAAATTCCTTCTCAGGTCCCCTGGTACAGGTTGAGACTATGTCCTCTTGTCATGTTCATTGCAGACTGCAGCTGCATAGAACTATTTTATTCTATGACACTGACACTTCTTCCATATCCTCCATGTCCTCCATACCTTCCATATCCTTTTCCTAGGAGAAGAAACATTCAGAACATTTTTCCATCAAGGTTGGTGCACATGTAAAATTTAGTGGCCTTAAAGCTGGCTGGTACTTCCATCATGAATAAAGACAATCAGAAAATCCAGCTCTGATTCACATCCCCTGTTTTTTAAATTTTTGATTGTAGATCAAATTGATTAGCCTTTTGAATTCTGAAGGACAGTTTTTGTAAGAGAACAAAGTAGAGCAGAAAACAATCAAAGCTGAAGCTCTTAATTTACTAAGATTAAAACTGTCCCAATATGAAACACACATACACAAATGTGTTGTAAACTAAGGATAATTTGAATCAGGAAATTAATCTAAGCCAGGAACAGTTGACTCAAATGTTTCTTGTAATTAATAAAAGCAAGACACTGCTAATGAAAAAAAAAAAAATACTGCCCAGCCCCTAATCCTCCTTCAAATGATGAAATGCAGCAACATTTTCCTTTGACTATTGTTCTGTATATCTTTTGTGATGTTTTCCTCCACTTGGCAAACCGGGCATTTGGGTTGACGGATCTTTAGTAAATCTCACACAAAATGGTATCACATGGACACGTGGAAAAAGATGGTCTTTGCAATTGCTCCACAAGCTAAGCTTGGCTGTACTTTAAAGTGTCAGTGGCAGAGTCCTATTGGGCAGATGTGTGGGAAACTTGCAGTTCAACTGACACAACCACGCTGGCAAAAGCTGCACTGGAAACAGGAAAGTGGGGTTGCTTTCCTGGCATATAGCTATCTCAGGAGCTCAAATAAATGATACCAGCAAAAAAACTTTCCTTACATCATAGACTCTTACTCCACCAGAAAAATTTCTTGCATAGATCTATCATAGCTCCATTGCCTGGAATGTCTTGACCTTTTTTCTTAAGCTGTTGATAGAAATGAAGTGTTAGGATATAGATAGCTTCTTAATTTCTGAGGAAACACAAAACAAAGAAAAACAAAGGAAAACAAGAGAGTGATCAGGTCTGTTTTCAGTGGTATTTCTGGTTTATAATGTGGCAGTGCCAGAAGCTCCTTCTGTATATGGATAACAGTACCTACCCCAAAGGAACAGAGATTCAAAGTTTAAACAAGAACAAGATAATATTTTCAAGAAAGAAACATTAAGTCTAATGAGAACTTGAACTAATTAATACCATTCTTGGTATAATTTCTAGGCAAATTTCTTTAAATAATTATGGAAATCTCCTTTTAACTAAGATGTATATTCTTGTACAAAATCTAAAACCTTTAGCAGAAGCAGATTTTAAAAGAATTTTGAAATTAGTTTTCCTCTAGATTTTTCTTGTCATCTTGACCACTAAGGGTTTATAGGTCCATTTATCTTAATAAAAAGAAATAATTCTAGATTTTCTGCCAATTTGGATTGCCACATAATCTGTTAGTTGTGCTAGTTAAAAAAAAAAAAAAAAGGCTGTACAAAGTTTATCCTGAAGCAGATGAGAGAAGCTCTGTTAGATTAGAATTCTTTTGCATAGCTATTCATCAGCCATTTATTTAAACATCTTTTGTTTAACGTAGCTTTAAAGGGTGACTAAAAATTTGTTTGTTTGTTTTTTTCAGGAAGGTTTCTAAATAGTGAGATTGCATGAAACTTTATGATTACTGATATCCTCCATCCTGAAAATATAGTATCTCCAGAGCTGGTCAATTAGTCTGTCTTATCTTTCAGAAGGCCTTGTGTTACACTTCTGTAGAGACAAAGCACACTTTATTTTAACATTAGATTTAGCTTCCTACATAAATAGTTACTTAAAGAAATAGAAAGATTGCATTTCACATTGCACAGTAATTTGCATTAAGAAAAGCAAATCTGTGTTACTGTGTTTTTCTGTGTATTGGAAAGCAAGGATAAAATAGGGCTTACTTATGTGGATTATTTTATACCTTAGCCTATTCCTCCAGCATTATTATATATTTAATGACAGCATATATGATCTGTGCAGCAATAATCTATTATTTCTTTAATGTTTCCTCTGTTGGATGTTTAGCCTTTTATTTTAAACATTTATGATCAAGAATAATATATTCAGAGCAATGAATAAAAATTAGTGGAAGGTGGAAAAACTCTAACAAGCAAAAAGTCTTCCAGGTCCTAATATTTTTTGTTCAAATTATTTAAAGTTTAGACATCTTCTTTAGCCATAATTTTATTTTTTAATGTTTTAAAAGACTTTATGTCTGATTATTCCAAAAGTAGGATTATGCAAGATTTTGGCATCTGTTTGGTCCCTACACATGGTCAGACAGCATTAATGGAGACGAGCAAAAGCCAAGCATGGCAAAAACAAGAGATGAGGTACTCCTCCATAGTGACAATGAATTTGATTTTGAGAGTCACACTGAAAATGGAACATGGATTTGTGGATTGTATCAGATCTGATTGCCAGTCCAGTGTTACTCTTACACATGCAGAGTACTCCACGTCCAGTGGAGCCTTCTTCTCCTGAAAGGGGAGAAGAGAAAGCACACACTGCAACTCGCCTTCTTTTTGTGAAGACTAACAGTATGGGCACCTCTAGCATATGACAGGTTTTGTATTCCTTGGATAACAATACTTTTGTGTTTCTCTGTGCATGCCATAGAAACAAGTTCAAGAAGTGGGTGCCTCTGTCTTCTGTTTAAAAATCTTGTAGGAATGGAAACAACACAGTCCAGAGACTTAGCTGTCTGCAAAATAAAGGAATGAGAATCTAAGCAAAGAGGCACCAGCATCATAGTTTTGAATCTATAAGATTGAGTGGTGTTAACAAAATTGAGGAAGATTAAATCCCTATGTAATGTACTAATATTTAATGTAGAATGAGGATCAGATAAAATAGGAAGGTGAAACATAAGGTAAAAATTTATGATTCTGAACAGTATGTTAACATTTATAACAAAATGTTATGTTTTTAGAAGCCTATCACTTTGACTGTGTAAGATGCAAGGAGGTATACTTGAAGAAGGGAATAGTGTTGGTTTTCCTGCCCAATCAACAAGAGAAGTCTCCCTTCTATGTTGCTTAAGAAAGGCCAGTGGTTTTGTTCAGGTTCCTCTGGAAAATGTGAAATTCTAAAAAAATTTTTTATTATAGCCTTTTCTACTAGTAACAGATGAGTTTAACTTTCTTCGTCATGTTAATAAATTTCTTTTTTATGCACCTATATTTTGCATGACCAGTTTTGTAATAGCACAGGCAGTGTTGTAACAATAAAAAAACAAAAAAAAGGGAGACAATTAGCTTGTGCAAATTTGTTTTATTTAATGAAATAATGTCTTGTTATTGTTTGTTGACCTTAGTAAAGTCAAACCAGTTTTCAATGACTGAAGAGAATCTAATGCAGAATTCCAGTCATGAAGTCTTTATAATATAAGAAGAACAAAGGGACATGGTAATGCTGCTGAAGGTTCTTTCCAAATATCTTTTTCTTTTTCCATTTGAAAATAACTTAGAATAAATTTGGTGAATCACAGTATTACAGCCTTTAATCATAAGCATGCCATCTGATGCAGACATGGGTGAATGACAATAAAAAAAAATTACTTTGTTAAGAATCCATTATCATTCCACAGTAAAAAAAAAAAAAAAAAGATTTGTTCAGCCTTGAATGATATCATAGCATCTGTGGTAAACAGCTAGATTTGGATGATGTGTTACTTTGTGGCATCACTCAGGGTTGTATCATTCTATGTAAATGCTTGAAAGAAAAGAGCAAGAAAATTACAAAAGACAAGATTAAAACACAGACAATTTTCTCTGGCTTAAGATCATAAAAGGGAGGAAATTCATAGTTAAGGATCCAGACCTCAAGTATCTGAGCACAATGCAGTGCCAGCCTTAATTTTACATAACTGTACCCTGTTATAAGTAGACATTGGTGGTTTGATCCTGAATGATGAGTTATATTACTTTTAGCAGCTGAAACCAGAACAATAATTTTATTTTAATACTTGGCTTTGTTTGATGAATAGAATTTTTGAATCACTTGTAATTGTTTTCTTTATGTTTTCTTGCCAATTGAAATAAAACAAATCCTAATAAATAGTTAGAGTTTTTTTCAAAAGTTATCCTTAAAACTCTGCCACATTACATTTTGCTAAAATGGAAATGGGAAATTGTGAAGAAAAACCAGTGTCATGCTTGGATTTCAGGAATGTTGAAACTTTTGCGGCAAGTTATAATGTCTATAATCCTGCAGGAGCTCAATTAAACAAAAAGAACACAAACACTTAACTGATTAAGGAAGTAGTTAATAGTACTGTTAGCACAGAATAATGAAAGTAGCACAGAGTTTTTAAAATATCTGCAATTAATTGAACTTCTACTTTAGTTCTACTTTTCTTAAAAAGTTCTACTCCCCCTAGTTCTCAGTAATTCTAATGAGGGTAGCAGAAACTGCTTTAAAGGATGTCAGACTATGTATGCAAAATGGAGATGAGAATAGGCAATAACACAGAATCTTATCTTGACATTTTAGCCTAAGGACATTGCTTCAAGGATTCCAAAGGGAAAGATTAACAATTTCCTGTCAAGGCTTGGGAAAGGCCTTCACAGCACTTTGAAAGCCAGAAATGACCTGCCAAACAGTTAAAGAATAAAAGTTAGTGTCTGACAAGGTAAGGTTGACTTGAGAGAGGAATGGTTGTAGTTTACTCAGAGTCATTTTAATTCTGTCACTGTAGCAAGAAGCCACAACAGTATTTAAGTGACTTAAACCCTTTCTGACTTGTTCCAGGTTTGGAAGGATTCACTGGAGTAGAGCTGAGAGTTGAAGAGACAAAGCCTAAAATACTGTAGCTTTCTTGCAACAAGTGGAGCTCTAGTCAGTTTTGAATAGTAGTTTACATTTTCTCTTGAGTAGAAATAACTAAAGGTATGGGAAATTCACCTTGCAGATAAACTAATCTCTAGGGTGTCTCAGTGAAATGAAAAGGGCCCTGACCCACAGTCTGAAAAATTACAGCCCATGAGATGATAGAGCTGAAGTGTCCTGTGATAAATCTTTTGTTCATCACTGTAACTGTGGATATCACTGAAAAGATAAACACGTGAAAAAAAAAAAAGTATGGAGACAGAGGGACAAAGAAAACTGCTTTGTGAATAAGAGTGATACTGCCACACTGAGCAGCATGGATAATGGCTGTGTAGAATGATAGTACCAGACTAGACCCACAGTGCAGCTCAACCATCAAAATGTTGCCTCAGAGAATTGCTGAATGAATGTTGGATTTTCACGTCTGGGATTTAGTAGTTTCTTCTCTCTTCAAGTTCTGTAATCTCTTTAATGATTGGGATTGTCTCTTATGGAAGGGAAACTGCCCCCTTTTTAATCTCAATGTCCATCATTGGATTCTTCAAATATTTTCTGACATATATGTATGGTGCTCTGTCTATGAGAATGTTTCTGAGTTCCAGGGCTGGGAGTTTCCTTCTGATTTTCTGATGCAATCTCTTTCATTTATATTAGAGTATTTTTTTTTTTCTGTTGTGACAGAGCTGCATGTTATGGACTCTCTTTCTCAGCTGCTCTCTCTGTTGATTTTGTTTTGGTTTTTTTTTGGAGGGTGGTGGTGGTTTGGTGGTTTGGTTTTGTATTTTTTTGGCATAGTTACTATAATGTGCTTTTACTATGAAGCACCTACTTGTAAATCAACATGCATGTCAGACCAGAGTCCTGTGTCTACACTGGCACTGGGCTAAGTGCATAAAGCTCTACAGGTGCTTCCCTAAGAGACATCACTGTGTGAGTTTTCTTCAGTGTAATGTGGGAAAACTTTTTGTCCACAGGCCACTATACAAAAATGTTTTTAACTTAACTAATTAAACCACTTTGATGGATTTTGTAAAAGCCAGTAGCAAGGCATGGATAAAAGTTTAAATGATGATGTTTTCCATCTGTTAGCATGAATGCAACACTCATTTTAGGAAGAGCAGATAATTCAGGGCATGACATGCAGTGAAAAAGCATTTCAAGAGTAGCTCATCGCCTTTAGAAGGCAGCAGCAAGTTTTTCCAGGTTTCTTGTGTAGATATGGAGACAGTTGATTCCCCATATGATAAGTAGCTGCAGAATCCTTATGCATCTTCTTGCATATCTGGCATGGCTTCTTCTCCAGCATGGGGGACATGCTCTTAGACCTTTCTAAAGAGCTTTGTGTGCCTGTGCATAAGACAGACATAAAGGGGATACCTTCAACACCTGTATTTGCTGTAATGCTTTACTGCTGCTTTACTGTTACTTGGTTTTGGCCAGTTATTTGCTGAGGCCCGCAGTGTGTAATTATATATTTCAGCAACTTCTTCAAAGCCAGAGGGCTGAAAAATGTTAATTTCTCTTAAATTACATCTGTTTTTTAAGAAAAAGTGTGAGAGCTCTGTTGAAGCCGCAATTTTGCCCAGCCTTCATCTAGAAAGGATAATACTTGCCTGTTAGTCAAGTTGAGGTTTTCCATATAAAAGATCACTGAATGGGGGTGTTGGGGAAGAATGTGTGATGGAGAGATAATCTGGAGATCCCATCTTTTCTATTATTTTTAAGTTTACTAGCAGATTATTTTATTTCTGCCTCACATGTGGAACCACTAAGTTTAATTTTTTGATGGCAATTCTCAGTCACCCTGCCTCAAAAAAAGAGCAGAATGTGACAACACCTGTCAGCAGAAGTTTTTTTTTTTGTGTGTTCTTAGCAGTATATAATGACATGCTGTTGGTATGACTTGGCCAACTGAGGCAAAATGGCATGGTCAACCAATTTAATTGACAATAAAGTTCCTATGTGTCTGCTCACTTTAGAACCATACTAGCTTTCTGACATATCTGAGGGGGAGAAGGGATGAATTTCATTAGGAGTAGGTTTGTGCCCATAATCTGGCTACAGGCTGTTTATGACTCTGTCCATACTAAGAAATAAGCAGTTCTAGAGCTTGTATTTTATTTCCATCTAAGTGCCAGCTGGGCCAGGAAAACAAACTGGTCTCCTATACATTTATCATAACTTTTTTATCTCAGTTTGTGTTTAGAGCCATTTTCATCTCTGAAATTATGGCACTTTTGCTTGTGCTTCTGTTGGGTTCTTGACTCTAAACACCAAAGGCACTTGTAGCCAACTTCTCCCCCAAAAGGTCAATATCCAGATCTAACTCTTAAATTAGCTGTCAGTTTTAGAATAAGTACATAATTTTTGAATCAGATGTTTGCTTATTTCTGTGTACCTAACAAAGTTTAGGAACTCCTGTGTCTGTCATTATTCAAATTGATGCTGGTCTGTATTCACAAAATACTTCCTTGCCAAACATTTGTCTTGGACATATCCAGCTGTAGACAATTGTGTGGAAAGCACAGTCTGCAGAGCAGTTAGTAGAATGATTGACTTGTTAGGGTTTGTAGAATTCCCATCCCAGAATTCCCATGTCCTTCCTTTCCTTTCTTATGTAAAGAGATGTTTTGGTTGGAATGTTGTCCAGAAAAATGTTCTAGCCCTCTCACTTTAACAATTCAGTACTTTTTTAGTCTGGATAGGGGCAAATATGATCCCAAGTACATGATAATAATGCTTTTACTTTCCTTCTCCTGACATGCCTGTGATTTCTACCACCTCATATGTGGCACATATGTGGCACACACATTTGTGACATAACTTATTTGTGATGTGTAAGTTTACATTCTGCTAACTGACATGAGAAGAGAAAGGAAAACCTAACTGTGCCCTCTGAAGCTGTTTCTCTTTCTGCAAACCACTTCTTGGAGGTGGCATTTTAACTGTGTAAATGTAATAATGATCCATGGAAATGTTCATTCCCTTCTTATTGCTGTCTAAGTTCATCATTCTTGATGTCAACAGCAGGCTAGCAGCGGGAGATTTTCAGAAACATCCAAGTAGATGAGCACTGCTGTTCAGAGGGATGTATGCTCCTGTGCATAGGTATTATTGAAATAACCCTAAGTCCCAGCCTGAGTGCTATTAGCAGTGTATTCATTCTGATCCCATTTTACAAGTCAGGAAGATTCTTAGGGTTCACATTCAGTTCACATTCTGCAACCTGGTGAAAATCAGGACAGATGTGAGGTTAGTTATCACAGAATCATAGAATGGCTTGTGTTGGAAGGAATCTTAAGGATCTTTAAGTTCCAACCTTCCTACCATGGGCAGGAACACTTCCACTAGAAGTGGAAGTTATCCTTATTCTGAGATGGCCTTGATACTTCTGCAGAGTTTCTTATAAATGAACAGAAATTGTCTAGCCTAAAACTTGAAATGCCCAAACTCTCAGGGTAGGCAATCTTATGCCACCATAGACTTCCTGTTATTTATTCTGTTTCCTCAGGTTTTAAGTCCAAAAACATTTTTAGTGGGTTTTAAACTTCTGTGAGGGAAGGTCACCCTCCTGTTTTATACATTTGAAATACACTCAAATTTTTCTTTGTATGTGAAAGGAATACAAATCTTACTCTGTAGGATCTTAATTTTCATCTGGAAGCTGAAGTCCAGCGCATAGCCATATGCCTCATTCATTTTAGTTGATTTTGCATTCTCTATGGCAGCTTAAGGTTGCTTTTTGGTTGCTCGATGTGTTTTAACTTGTGCAGATTTTGAAAAGAAAGAGACAGATCAGGTAGCTGGAGAAATACATTCTTTTGTCCAAACTCTTATGCTTCAGTACATAACTTGATGTGAAAACTGGTTTGCCTCCCTGCATAATTTTCTCTAGCAGCCATCCTTGCCACTTATAAGCACAGCTTTGTCAATGTCTAATGAGATGCCCAAGCTTTGTAACTGTGAAAGGAAATGTATATTGGAAGAAAATTAAATATACCAGAATCCCACTATTACTGAAACTATCTCTGTACTAATTAGTATAACAATTTAAATATATTTTGTTATTCTATGTATTATTTTTTGATACTATTAAAAGGAGGGTCTAAAATATCCATATGCTTTCATCAGCCTGCTGTGGGGAGGGAGTGAGTGCCCTTATTAATCCATGCACCCCTTCTCCTTATTTGCTCCTTCTTCTCCCTCCCCAGGTGAGGCAATCAGATATCAGCTTCATATAATCTAGGGACAATAACCTTTTTTGTGTGAAAGGTCATTTCATAGCCAATTCCAGAGAACAGTGGGCGGGCAGCACTTCAGCACTTCAGGCTGTCATCAGGGGTGCAAGAGCAGGACAAGCTTCTGCCAGCAGCCCATTTTAGTCCTTCCCAGTACAATGGCAGGTCTGTGTGCTGGCCTTCCTGCTGCCCATTTGATGCCAAGCCCAGTGTCACCAGAAGGCCATCTGGATCATTAGGAGACCAACCCTTTGACTTCGCCGATGCAACAGAGGGAGGAGAAAGCATGATGAAGGTCAGGTGCCAGGCTCCTCCTCCAGACTTGCTGGCACCATCCCTTTGCCATAGCCAAACTGGGGCCCTTGGCAGCTGGGAACATTTCTGTGCAAGACTCATTCACTCTTTAAGGAGATCATTCTCTCTTACAGGAGATCTTTGCTGTTTGCATGTAGACTGTAATGTGACTGTACTGTGGTGTTTGGATTGCAGTAGCTGGATAGTGTTATTTGGCTACATGTGACTAATTAATTAAACTAATTTAACTTTATGCTGTGTATATTTGCTTTGGGTTACTTTCTCTCAACTATCTTTTATGAATATATGTGAAACAATGGTGGTTTTTGCTAGTGACTCCAGCAAAAGCAGTGTGTGTTCACTCTCACTTGTCAGTTGATTGAGGAGCAGTGATGCTGTTCCAGTGTTCTGTCCTGCTATAAAGAAGGCTCTTCAAAAACCTGAGTGGAATAAGAATTTGTGAGTTTCCTGACAGCCAGTCAACAGAGAAGAGCAAGGAATCAAATTAGGACTGATGCTGATGAAAATCAGCAGAAACATCAATGAGGACGTAGTAAGTAACAGGGGTGCAAAACTGGCTGTATAAAATGTAATACTTTCATAACTTAAACAGTTTATGGCAATTATCTGTGGAAAAATGCAGTAATTTTGTGCTTTTCCTGCAGTGTTTGGCAGAGGTACATATAGTCCTTAACCTTTGAATTTACCACTTTGGTTTACAATTGGGCTTTCCTTTAGAAAAGTAAAAAGTAAGGGTTTAGATTGACAGTAAAAGTAAATTTGCTGGTCATGCCAAGAAATCGAAACTCTATGGTACTGGGTGGTCTTCAGAGTCAGAATCCTGCCCTAAGTAAGCTCAGTCTCCTATGAATCTCTCATTATTAAATCAGGATTGTCCTTTGGGTGTTAATGCTGTCATGTATGAGAAACAAGCTGTCCCTCAGCCATCCAGAAAAAAAAAATTATGGTAACATAAGGCAAGATAAAACTTCAAAATAAATGTAAAAATTCATAGGAATGAAGGGTATGTTAAAGAAAAAACATGAGTGCTTGTGAGTGAAAATTTAAAGGTTTTTTCCTTTCAAACCTGAAGAGGAAAAATATATCAATTTTGAAAATTGGAATTTTTGACTTCTCTTTTTGTCTCCTCCTTTTCACAGTTTTACTAGCATACCGATGTCCATCAGATTTTGGGGCTACAGGGGTTGCAAGGAGATTTTGTATAAAGTTGGATGTAGATTTTAGGGTGTGATAATAGAAGCACACTTATACTGTGTTGATTCTCCAGAATATGTTCTTTTGTAAAGAATAATTATGTTTGTTCTGCAAAAGTCCTTTTCAAGCTGTAGACATGAAGATCTGTGATAAAAACTAATATAGTATCTTCCACTACACAGATTTCTGCAGTTCTTTGTCGGTAGGTAATTTGACAAATTAGGTAATAGAATGAAAATTGGTTAAATATTGGCCAGGAAAATAGTAAGTTGAAAAAAGGCTTAATATTTTGATTTCTAATTGTAGTTATTTTCAAAATTTAAAAAATGCTAAATTTTAGGAAGATAGAATTTTAATTCCAATAACGTGATATTAAATTTAAATATTTTTCAGACCTAAAGGACATTGTTACAAAAATACTGAAGAAAACAGAAGCCTAAGTTTTGTAGTTTTAAGAAAACCTAATAGAACTTTACAGGAAAATTAAGAGGAAGTGGGGTTCTGGCCTTCTTTTAGACATAATTAAGCATTCCACTTATCAAATGTTATTTTTCTAATTTTTTTTTAATAGATCTCACTGGCCTGGCAATGAAATTTTTTGCGTACATTCAGGACTTCAAATAATGTGCATCCTAGATATCTGGCCAGTTCAATATTTAAATCCTTGATCAGAGATAAATTAGTGTTTTAAACTAAAACAGACTGCATGCAATAAATCTTAATGAGTCTGACTTGAAACCACAAATCAAGGATACTGAAGAGTTAAAGTTGAAATATTTGAAATCCATCCTTAGTTCACTGTGCTTTGTTTACTGAGGAGTAGATAGGATCACATAATATTTGACAGGTATATTTATTGAGAAAGATGAGTAAAATAGGGCAAAAACACCTTAGTAAGATGGATTGGAGTTTTTCTCTCTGCAGCAGCACGGCAGTTTTCAAACAGGACTGTTGTTTATTTTAAGTTACGGAAGTGCCAAATTGTGAAACCTGGCCAATTTTGCACCCCTGTAATTGTGTCACCATTGTTGTTTTTTCTGATTTTCACCAGCATAATTGCTAATTTGATTCCTTGCTCTTCTCTGTTGACTTGTTCTTAAGAAACAAATTATTTCACTCAGTTTTTTGAAGAACCTTTTTTATAGCAGGACACTAAATTATTGCGCCCTTTAAGTTCATAGCGCTGCCTACCCAGTCTGAGTTCTAGTTTACCTGCACTGGGTCATCTGCAGCTTGAAATCCCAGACTGATGGTAGGACTCAGTATGGTCCCTGACTCAGTATGGGTCACCAAATAGGTGGTCAGTATTATAGAACTCACCTTCAGAAACTGTACCGCTACAACACTTAATTTCAAAGAGTAGAGAGGGAGAGCAGACAGAAATAGTGACATAAATCCTTCTCTGATGAGTTCTACTAAAAACAGAAATGAGACCTCATTTAGAATTACATTCAAAATAGCATTTTTATACCCTCATATTTGAGTACTCAGATCTTCCAGACAGCTATCGCTTATGATTATTGGAAGATGTAAGAAATATTTGTTATTGCTGCATCACTAATGCCTGGAGGCCTGTATCAGGATCAAACTGGGGTCATGTATGTTGTTTTTCAAAATAAATGTTTTCATTGCATTCTTTTACTTTGAAAGTGGAACAAAAATACAATGCTTACAATCCCAAACTTGGAAGAAATTGTGTGAACTATTGTGTGAGAAAGAAAAAAGAATAAGGAAACATAGCTTGGATTCAGGCTTTTGAGACATTATAAATGTTGAGAAAAATATTGTTTAAAAACTGGCTCTGCAGTGCCCTTTAAAATCAGTAAGCGTCTATTTTAATTCCCATATAAGTAGTAACTGGCTGCTGTCTGTATATACTTAAATGTTGCTTGCTGTATAAGACCTTGTTTACTTAATTTCAACCTAACTGAATTTTTATGGCTGTGCTATAAACCTCTTGAAAATAGTGGCTTAAATGGAAATGCTGACACAACATTAATTACACTGGCTCCAGTGTGATACTGTGATTAAAGTTTATTTATTTTGTATGTGCGTCTGTGTGTGTATAATTTCATTGTTGAAAAACTAATGGAAAACTAATGTGGCAATGGAGAATGTGATTCTATGCCTGATATTTTTCAACAGGAAGAAACAGTTTAAATGCCAGTTTACAGTACCAGAGAATTTATTTTTAATTGAGGTATAGTTTAGGTATTTAAAATTTTAGAAGTTTGGGAAAGTGACAAGTTTCCCACTTTAAAGCTGTTCCCTGTTCTTCCAGGAGTTTTTAAATGTCTTTTTGGGTGGTGAAGCTAAATGTATATTGCATTAGAAAATTAAGAAAATGGTTTCATTTCCTTGGTAGCATATGTTCTTTGAGATAGTCTGGAGAAAATTCTTGTTTGAAAGTATGAGGGTATGAAATCCAACGTTAACATTTTATTACTATTGAATATGAAGTAAGAACTGTAAAAGTCTATTTGATAGTTTGCCTGACTGGTACTTTCAGATTACAGACCTATGTGTTGCATCTAGTCAACTGGGAAATAAACAGTGCAAATATCATATGGCCAGATGAAGAATAAGTGAGAGAGAGAAAGATCCTATCTCCAACCTGTTTCTTAGGACAGTGAGCTGGGATTGGAGAAGCCTTGGCTTCAGTCTGTTTCTAGCAGTTTATAATTCTCATATTAGGCAAGAACTGGATAAAAACCTGACATGGTCTGGAGACCAGTTCTAAGCTCTTCTGTTTCCTGAAGGAGTGTTGAGAGTAATACACAATAGTGGCAAATACAGATAAGTTTGATGCTGTGGTTTTGTGTAAACTTTGCTGCCCCTTTCAGGAAGGTGCAATCAGAGCACTTTTAGTGATTAATCAGCTTTTCTTGTAGATCAGTTAGACAACATGACTTTTTTCTAGATTCACCCATATATGGAACTTGAAGGCTGATCAGGAAAATTGTCTAATGGGTTGTAGGCTCTGTAGAAGTGAATTGTATGCCTGTTTGGTAGCCTGTGGTGTGCCTTCATTGACATCAATGTTGGTGTTCTGCCTCATCTCAGGGACCAAAGTAATCATTCCCACTCTTGCCATAAACACCTTCCCTAGGAGCTAGCTCATGATGTCCAGTCAAACATTTTTTTTTTTGGCAAGACAATTTTTGCAGATATTGTTAAAGCTAATCTGTCTGGTAGACTGACAGCTGCAAAGTTGCAAGGTTGCATGTCCTGCAACATGGTAGGGAAGCGAGAGACAAGTAGTGTAGGTTGAAAAGATCAGAGAGGAAAAGTGAAATCTTTGTGTAGAATGCTCTTCTTCAGTTTGCTCAGTGAGAACATTCAGCATTCATTAATCCAGTCCATGAAATTTACATTTTTTTATTTTTACTGTTTGCTTTCACTGGAAGAGAGTGCAAAGTAGGCAAATAGTTTCAAAGTGTGTGGTCTTTATGGTTTATATGTATTGCTCAGAACTACCAGTGACCAAACTTCTTGGTCTTGTTCCCGTTTGTTAGAGTAATTAAATATCAAGTTGTTATGAGAGGATTGTGCCGTTCCCTTGAAATAAAAAAAAGAATGTGACTCCTCCATGGTTCTGTGGCACAGCTGATGTTTTATTCAAACTAACGTGTAAAGGTAGAGAAATTATGTGCAAAGTTTATTCCATCTGGAAGGAATGTAGTGATTCTGGATCTGAAGCAAAACTGAGAATCTCCTACACTGTAGTTCATTAGGTTGGTTTGGAGAGAGAAAAATCAACATATACTGTAGATACATTTCATTAGAAGGACAAGGGGGCCTGTACAGGTCAGTCAAATCCCGAATACATCACCTTCTTAATTGTAGCCTTTAATCTGCATTAACATTAGCTAATGCTTGTTCTTAAATGACCTTTACATTAAATTGAATATTGCACTGGAAAACTTCAAGGTCTAATTGAAGACAAATATAAAACTTTGTGGTTCTAAGCCTACAAGAAACCAGCTCTTCTGTTTGACCACACCCATGAATGCCAGGGAAGTTCTTCAAGCTTGCAAACAAACACCTGTGTATGGTCACCTAGTGTCTCAATGATTCCTTAAATGAGAAAATAGAGGGGAGAGGAAGGAGTGACACTTCAAAAGTAATTTCTTAAAAAAAATGCTAAAAGTATGTTTCAAAGCTTTTTTTTGAAAATACTGCCTTGGCTTTTCCTGGTGTTATGTTTAAGACTTCACAAGAAAGTGTCTTTGTTCTGCACTGATCCCAGCTGGTCCCAAAGTTTCATTCAGCCTCCACATGAAGCTACTTGCTCCTATGTCAGCCTTTGGGGGGAGCTCAGAGGAGTGTTCTGCTGTAATGCCATCAGAGAGAGCTGCCTGTTGTGCTGACAAACACTTAACTTACAGAAATACTGCATCTAGCCTTTATACAAAGATACCATGATTCCAAAATCTTAAGCAAGCTGTTTGATGATGCCAGTTGAAGCAATCAGCCCCTTGCTCTGTAAGACCCAGAGCAGCTGGAATGCATGCAAAAATTTAAGTTACTTTAAGTCCTGTTCCAGAAATCACCACTACATACTGACTATCCCATAACCTTCAATTTTCCCCTCATGATTCATAGTTGGATGCTTTTAGGAATGTTACTATTCAAGTTTATGATTCAAAAGGCAGCACTGTCTTGAAAGACTCTTCAAATCCAAGGGTATCTAACATCAGGTATTCTGAATGAAAAGGGATTTTAAGTATCTCTACAGACCCTAATTGTTATTAGGAACACGAGATAAGAAAATTCATAAATATAGTAATACATAATTTTTACTCTGTCTGATGTAGTACAAATGTTCTGCCAAGGGGAGAATATTTCAACCATTGGCAGCCATTATCAGTAAACAGGACAACTGGTAATGAAAAGAATCACTTTTTCAGATAATTAATATCTCCTTTTAAAGCCTCTCCTAAATAGGGAATAATTCTACAATTTGAAAAACCCAATGCTTTGTTCTGTTAGTCTCTGGCCTCCAAAATCTGTGGAATGTGCAAAATGGAGACAAGTAGGTGATACATGATCCACCAAGATACATACCACCAAGAAGGTGGTTGTGCTGCCATTCAGAGGGACTGTGTCAGGCTGGAGAGTCAGGCCATCAAGAATCGAATGGAATTAAACATAGTATGAAGTCCTGCACATGATAGGAAATAATCCCATGCATCAATACAGACTGAGACTGACCTGCTGGAAAGCAGCTTTGCACAAAAAGACCTGGAGATCTTGGTGAACAAAAAATGGAACACGAGCCAGTGATGTGTCCCTGTGCCAAAGAGATGATTCTCATCTGTATTAGTGGGAAAATTGTCAACAGGTCAAAAGAGGTGATCCTTCCTTCTGCTCAGCACCACTGAGGATGAATAACCACTCAATACAGTTATGGGCCTACAACAGGGTCTAATTCTGGGGTTTTGGGGACAAGGACATGCTCATACTGAATCAGGTCCAGTGAAGGGACAAGGTCCAGTGAAGGGACAAGAAAATAATTAAGGCATCTTTCATATGATGAGAGACCTGGGACTGTGTAGCCTAAAGGGTCAGAGAGGAGGCTCAAGGAGATCTTATGAATGTATATAAATACCTGATGAAGTGGACTATTGCCATACACAACTGCAAATGTTCTAGCTGTTTTGATTACCATGTTTTGGACTCAAAAACTGACTTGGACTTCTGATAATTTTATTGGAATTTTATTCTATTGATTGATTTAATTATTATTAATTTGAATTTATTGGAATTTACTGGTCCCTTCTATTTTAATTTTTTTTGTGGAATCAACATGCAAATTGAAACACATGCAAAGATGTTAGTGTGTGAGTGCTGATTGTCATAGAACATATAGACTTAAAATTCATAAAGCGGGAAATAAATACAAAGATTAATGGTCTTTCATTAATGCCTTCAAAGCTGGCAAACTTTGAAAGGCTTTTACTTAGAGCAGTGGAAAAAAGGCTGTTTTAGCCTCACTATCACAGCAACTCTTTGCTTGCCCTGGAAATAACTTAGGTTAAGTTTGGCCTTCATCTTTTTTGTGTAGTCTATGTAACATGTTTGGATTTGGAGAATACTTGTAAACCACATAAACATTCCTGAAGGTTGATAGAGTTTATATGCCACATGTTTAGGGAAATTAAAGTATTTTATTATGCAAAGTATCTCAGGAATATATTGTGTTCTAGGATCAAAGCTAGAAAAGTGCTGAGTCTTAATAAGGTCCTGGAACATCCATTTGACAGTGTGAGGTGGTGATGCATACACATTGGACCTTGAGATCTGCCTTTGAACATGCATGTGTTGATGTAATGTTCTAGATATCATTCAATGGGAATTTACAGATTATTTTCTTGGAAACCCTCAAGTTTTTTGCACCACATTGAAAAAGCTACACCTTTGAGTGCTCACAATCTTTCTCTTCCTTTTCTATGAATAAAATGTCGAATAATTTTTTGCTTGGTAATTGTTTCTTGTCTTCACCAAATTATGTGCGATTCCTCAGGATCCCTCATGGGAGTAGCAGGTTAACTCATGATTGTACTCTGAAGAATCTTATCAGAAGGCCTCATTCTTCAGAAAAAAAGGGAAGTGAAGAAGGACTTTTGCCTTGTATGTGTAGTGCCTTTTATTGTGCTAATGTGAAATGATTAGATGTGATGGACAGCAGTTTATCAAAACAAAATCTCATTAAAATCTGTCTGCACTTTGCCCTTACTCTCCTTTGTATAATAAGATTGTGAAGCTTTCTGTGACCAGATGGTAACCTGTGGTAACCTGTAGTGTGTGTACATTGTGATGAATAAAACCATTGTCACCCTTAAATGTTGGCATCAATATTGTGCTAGTAACATTTGGAAGTTTCTGCTTTATCAGCAGCAATGACTGGCAAATAATCAGCTGTTTTGTAATGGGAAGTTTAAAATAGCAGCTGAAGACATTCAGTTAAGCTTCATGGAAAAAGACTGCTGCATTTATTATGATACCATTTTTGTTGTGTAAGGATGACATGATTGTTATTTTAGCTTTTTTTGACATACAGTGCAATTAAGAATAATCAGTTTTCCCACACATTCCACAAAGCAACTGAAGCACACATGCCAATAACCAGGCCCTTACATTTACAGTGACTTCCGCTGCTGCATGAGCAGCCCGTGGGTACAGATGCATGCTTCACAGTGGTATGCAGCAATTGTGTGATTGCAGGCTTCTAACTGAGACATGTGTCTCAACAGAAGTTGCTGATAAATAATAAACTCTCTAAGATTTGTCCATACTACCAATATAAATACATTTTGGAGTGCTGAAGAGGGGATATGTACATATGACATATAATTTGTAAGCTGTAGCAGCATGTAGACTAGAAGTTTAAAAGAATGTACAAATGAATTGTGATTTGTGTTTATAGGAAGCAGTAGGTGGTTGCACCAATGAAAATTATTCTGTGTTATATATGCACACTGATTCATACAGTTTGACCCATAATTTGTGTGACTTGCATGATGCTGGTTTTAGTACACTGAACATCAGCAAAGGCAAGTCAAGATTTGGGCAGGGTGTTCAGAAAACAGATTCTGCCTGTAACTAAAGGTAGTAAGTTTATACAGATAGTTTTAATTCAGTATTATTCCCACTAAAGGCCCTTTACTGGGAGGGACAGTCTCCTATATTCTTTTATCAGGGTCTGCCATTACTATTTTAGATGGAGGTCTTTATGAACAGATTTAGCTAAGAAGTGTCTTTTTTTGTATTATTTTCTCCAATCTGTTTTCTGTGCTTACTACTTTTCTCAGCATGAGTAATCAGCAACTTTATATTATGTACATTACAAAACTTCTACTGTATTGGGACCAAGTCAGTGGTACTTTCTTGTATGCCTGGGGCTAATTGTTTGCTGAGTTTTATCTTTCCTTGCTCTCTTAGACTAAACTACTTAATTAAATGTGTGAAAAATTAATTGCTAAACTTATGACTGGACAATACTATTTACCATGAAATGAAACATAGAAAGAGCAAACAGGTGCTATTTTAACTATGATGTGCAGTTATCTACATTTCAGAGGACATGATTGTCCACATACAATTTTAAACTTTGACTATACCACATGGTAAAAGAGTCTTCGTGAATGTATTTGTACCTATATGAAGGATCGTAAGTTGAGATAGCATATTGCTCTCTGCGAAGAAGAATAAGCCACAGTGGCATGAGAAGAATTTGAAAGTGTTTCCATTCCAGGACTTGCATTTGTGAAAATAAAAAAAAAAATTAAAAAAAAAAGGTTTCTAGGAATGGAGGATGCATTTTGCTCTCTGCAAGAACAAATTGCAAGATCTTGCCACCATTAGTGCACCAGCCTATGCTGGCATCTTACATTGAAGTCAAATTAATGATGAAGGAATTTTTCCTAAATGGTTCAAAAAATTGGGCTGGTACTATGTATGACTGAAACTGCAGTTATAGACCTTTGTATAAGAGAGAGGTGTGGCGAAAAGAGGAATTGCATTATCCAGTTCTAGAAGATGCCCTAACACAATGGAAAAAATTGAGGATGTTGCCAATTACAGATTTTCTTTTTTCCAGTGAAAATCTAAGTGAGATGGTTTAGACTGAAATGAAAACTGTTATGTCCTACACAGTTCAATGTTGCGTTCACCATGAAATGTGTCACTAAAGCCACTGTAATGAAGTCAAGAGTAAAAATTACATCTTTAAAGGTGTGTTAGGCAAGAATACAGAAACGTGTAATAGTTTTCATTCTCACTAGGAAAATTAAGATGCTGAGATGCTGATTAGTTTGTGGTTTTTTTTGTTGTTTTTTTTTTTGTTGTTTGTTTGGGTTTTTTTTGCAAAGAAGTCCCATTTCCTCCATGAAATATATCGTGAGACTACTGAGGAGACTACTAAGGAGATAGCCTTATCTCCAGCTGAAGAGCTGTAAAGGTGCAGTCTATCCCTTTCATTCCCATGGGAGTTCGTAATTTGTATTTACTATTTGGCAATTATTTTTTTGGTGTGTTTGGTCAGGATCTGTGACATTTCAGTGCAGCTGTCTGCTCTGAGTCAGGCTAAGAGTGAAGCTGAATAAATACTTCCTGGTAAGTAAACGTTATCATGGTAATCCTTAGTCCTGTGAATGTGGGACACATTAAGGGTGGCTCATGACACATTTTTAGCAAATAAACTATTAACCAAGATAACTTCTCAGCTCTAGAAAAAAAATTCAAAAAGGGCCTCATCCATCTTTGTGAATTGATGACTTTGAGCCACTTTTATAGAACAAGAGATTGAGTCTGAATAGAAATGTTTAAGGAAGTAATTTGAGCATTATTTCAAAGTTTCACTTCAAAGGTGTGCTAATATTTTATAGTTTAGTTACAGCTTATCACCTGTCTTTGTTCTTCCAGGCATTTAAGACCAAGGATGGCTACATTGTGGTGGGAGCTGGAAATGATCATCAGTTTGTCACTGTGTGCAAGGTGTGTTAGGCAAGATTACAGAAATGTGTAATAGTTTCCATTCTCACTAGGAAAATTAAAATGCTGATTCTCTATTAATTTTTTTTTCTTTATGGAAATAAGGGGTGAGTATAAATTCTAACCCTGCAGCTGTTTTGGCCCTGAATTCCGAACACACCAGTTCTGAAACTTGTATGTACTCTGCTCCTTTTGAAGTCTGACTGAATCTACATATACATCTACATCTACTTAAATGTTTACCTAAACATATTGTCCTTTATAGCACCTAGCATGTGCTGATCTGTCCTCACTGAGAAACTTGTGGACTTCTTAGAAAAGAAGTGGTACAGGACTCTCAGCAGATTTTGGAGTGGTGGAGTTTGATATTGAAGAACAATCTTAGAAAAAAAAATTGTTCTAATTGAAATATATCAACAGTCCAAATAAAAGACCCTAATAACATGCAAAATGGAACAAGAGAATTTTTGCATATAGCATTAGACAACATTTAAAAAAATTACAATTCTAGCTATCTTGGCCATTGTTGTTTTTGTTTTTCCCCTAGGAACTTCAATATTTAACATAAATTAATGACACTCAGGAAACTAAGCATTATTTTCCGTTTGTTCATTTGAGATAGTTTACATTCCTGTGGAAGTTCACCACTAATAACTGGAATATGTAGTAAAAGGACAGTGCTGTTTTGATTCTCTTTTAGTACAGTTTGGGGTATGTATTCTCACCTCGCTATGTGGAGGGGTTCTGCTTTCACTTTGAATTGGCTCTTAACCTCTTCAAAATTTGCTCAGTGGGTTTTCTTCATAAAGGTGTCTGACCACTACAGTCATCGTTATCTTAATATGAATGAAGGCTAATAGCTGAATAAGTGTCTTCCTGGCACAATTCAGTTTTACCAAAGACTTATTATCCCATAAAGGAAATCTTTCCAGTGTCCCAGGACATAGCTGTGAATGTCTTCTTGGGCCTTTATCATCTAAAGTGAAGAATTATATAGCAAATACTTGTCATCCTTCCATCCTTTTGTAAGACAGAGATGAAGATCAATCTCAGTAGGTTCTCACATCTTGATGTGAGCAAGCAGGCACTAAATCTTTGGATCATGCACTTTACCTGACTTTAGGGTGCAGGTGAGAGAATTACGGTGTGCCTTGTTGCTATATATTCTCTCTGTATTCATTAAAGAATGAATGGAACCCCAGAAGATGAAGCAACATTTTAAAGGTTTGTGTTACCCCAGAATGTATAGGATAAATATTAAGTGAGATTAATATTAGCCCTGGTCTGCAGGATGTTTTTTTTTGTTTGTTTGTTTTGTTTTGTTTTTTTTTTTAATCCTGATAAATGTGTTCTGGTGTTCCTAGAACTGAAAATAAGAGGTACAGAGCATGGAAAAATGATGTTTGCTTACATTTCAAAGGGATTAAAAAAGCAGAAAAAGTAGTTTAAGTTTTGAGTAATTGTTAGATTTTTCTATACACCAGTTATCATATTTATTTCTAAAAAGAACACTTTTTACCCTCATCGGGATATTATAGGTATGGATTTGGGCTATTACATTGCCCAAAAAATAAAATTATGAGGAAGTCAGTAGAATGCTGGAATGAATACCCATTAGAGATACACTCTCTGTTAAGTCAAAGGTGATTTGGAACTTAAAACACTGTGAAGAGTGAAAGCAAATAAGGGAAAAGAACTTTATTACAGGAAGGCCTGCTACACCCTAGTGAACTTTAGTAAATACAGAGACAACTAATTCAAACACTGGAATTGCTATTAGAGAATCTTTCTGAGCTCAGTTGGTGCTGAAAATATAGGTTGTATGGAAGCTGTTGCCCTGAAGACACATACTCTAAGAGATGTAACCGCTGGCTCAAGCTGCAAACAATAGCAAACGTTCTGCTTGGACTGTATCTTTTCAGGCAAGCAGAAAGGAAAATCTGGAACAATTCACTGTGATATTTTCAAAATCAATGACACCAACTGTAGCTTGTTTGAGGACTTGGATAATTGCAGAAAAACTTGGTAACACTGCTGGCTGAAATGCATTTTATTGTGGTCAAGTTTAACAACAGCACATCCTGACCTGTGGCTGATTTGTTCTGACTAGGAATACTGAGCGAGAGTCTTTAGAAGACTGAAGTTTTTTGTACAGCAAGGGAGATTTCAAACAGATTTTCTAGAGTTGCAGGACACAAAACACCAAGTGTAAGCACTAAGTGTGCATGTAGAGCTTGAACAAGGCCTCAAACAGAGAGCACCATTTTAATTCTAAATGTTCACAGTGAAATAAAGAAAATAACATTGGTAACATGATGCAGAAAGATGAATGGTACATTAATGAATAACTTCTCAAATGTGCATTTGTTAGTCACAAAAAAAAAAATTGAGAAGAACATATATAGACATGCAGCTTTACACCAGATGGACATTAAGTTAAAGCTGAAATCAGTAACATTAATTAAAATAGCAGAGTGAGCAACTCCATATGATCATTTTTCATATAACTCATCAAATGGAACCATAGCTTTCTGATTAATTTCTTGGTTTTTAAATCTCACACAAGTATTCACTATCATTTAATTTGAACAACCTTACAGGTTTTTTTTCCCCTAAAGCAGTGATTTGTAACTCCAAACAAGCAGTATTTAAAAAAAGGAAATAATTTTAATGCGTACTAATAGTATTTATAAACTTCCAGATAGAAAAATTTATCTATTTTCTAATGCTAAATTATGATGTGTTGTGATTTCCATAAACCACATTATATAAATGCAGAAGGAAAAAAAAATATGCTGTGAATTAAGTATTGATGGAAGATTCTAGATTGATGTTTTATGTTACCTTGCAGATAAAAATCTGCAGAAAAGTTTTGTAACATCACCATTGTTCTAGAATAACTTACAGATACCTTGCTTCCATGCTTAGTTTTGTTACTCTAGGTGAAAATTATGTCAAAGATGACTATCTGTTTTTAATATCTATAAATACCTGTTGAAATAATATCTATTCTGCTAATGGTTTTATGTCATCAACAGCTATTCACTTGTAAAGGAAGCTGTATCCTTATTCACTCCAGCAAAGTTAGGAGTCATTAAATGACTGTGGCCTTGGTCTAAACCAGTGTCAGAGGAATTAGCAGAATGTTATGTTTGAAGCAAATATCAGAGAGATTGACACCAATTTACGTATCACTTACATGGGGTAATACACAGGCATATGGATTCAAAGAGCGACTGAACATGCAAATAAAACATAAATCCATTGGTGATTGCTAAATATATAGAAAACACATTCAGCTCAGAAATGTCCTAATCAAAAGAGGAATGAATATTAAGGATGAATATTAAGGAAGTTATATGTACTAACCCTGTTCTTAATCTCTTCCTAAGCATCAGACAACAGGCAGAGATAGAATGATGGGCTATAGGAATTTCAGGTTTGTGACACTGTATTTTTTAAGCCATCTTAGAAATGGCTCTATAAAAATGTAGCATGTTTAGAATTATTACAAGACTCATAATAAGAAAAACTGAACTTTATCGTGTGCTAGTGAGTAAAAAAACACAAAGAATATGTGACAATCTCTTTATAAGATTCTATGCTGCCTTTCTCTGTACCTGATGTAATTGGTGTAATTCTAGAACTCACATTAAATTGTGTTTATTTATGTTCTATAGAAAGTCATTGTGGCACAAATAGGTAAATTATATTGATTTTCCACACAGCTGCTTTTTATAATGAATGCCTGTACAAAATTCTAAGACTCATTCTGCATATTTAATTCTATTTTTAATTCCATTTTAATTCCCTTTTTTATTCCATTTATAGTATAATATACATTGTCTTCACATGTTGTTTAAAGTTCTAATGTGACAGGTGGAAGTTATGCATTGAAGATGTATTTCTCTTTTCTCAGAGGCTATACCACCACTTTTCTATATTAATTCTTCCAGAAAAAAAATAATAAAGAAGACAAATGGTGTTTCAATAGAAAAAGACTTTTTTTCCTTCTCTTTTCTTTTTTTTTCCTTTTTGACAGAGATTACTGAAATGGAAAGAAATAATCTTAGACATATTTTTCTCCATCTAGCGTATGAAGTAGAGACATATTTCGTATTCTGTGGCATATAATAACTTGTATATAATAATAACATGTTAATAATTTACTTTTTTAGTGTTCTATGGTAAGAATTTCTTCTGGCTAGTCCTGAAAGCTGTTAGCTAAGATTTGGATCTTCAGTCTGATTTCCCTCTTTTTCTTTACTTGTTATGTAACATCAACCAGGAGGCTTTTTACAAAAAGGAGTAGTAATTAATTTTAAATTTATTTGTATTATATGATTGATGATAAGTAGTGATTATTGGAAATTAGTGATTTTTTTTAAAAATCAGTATTTATTTTGTTTTATATATATATATATATTTATATATTTATCTATCTCCTGTCAAGCACTTTTCTTACTTACCTTTGTTTTTACTTAGATCCTGAATTTGCCTGAAGTTAGTAAAGATTCCAGATACAAAACTAATACACTCAGAGTCCAGAACAGAAAAGAACTTATTGACATATTATCAACCCGGTAAGCTAATTTAAAGGGAAGAATCTACATTTAATCTGTTAATGTAAAGAGTAATGTATAACAAACCTTCAGCATGTGAAAAGTTTGTTTTACTGTTTTGAGATACTCTAGTTTTTGTAATAGGTATTGCAAAAGCTTACTGATGTTAAATAGTCTGCCTTTTGCACACAGACTATAGTGTGAACTAAAGAAGCCAGACCACAGATTTAAGTTTTCAGAAATCATTTTAACTTCTTTTTAACATTAACTTGAATTTTAGCAAAACCAGTGCTTTCTGCTTTCCTGGATGCATGTATCACCTGGAAAAAAATGCTTGGAGCACCGTTTGCTTTTGCTGTGGGATTTTCAAGTTTTCAGTGAGTGTTTCTGTATCCAAGGGAGTTCCACTTGCTCTTCTCCCTTACTGCTGATTCTGTATTGTGGTACTCTGTGCCACAAATTCTCCCTGGGCTATTCCTTTTGAAATCAAAAGGCTATGTGTTTAGTTTTCTGTTTGGGAATTATCCTATTAAATAATTAAGTAATTTTTTTAAAAAAAGAGTTAACTCAAAAAAGCCTTGTATTTGAGAGATTAAAATAGCTTGGTTATCTTCCTCATTCTGTTTGGGAAGGACCTGTGGAGTGCTCTTTTGTTTAATGGAGAGGATGATAAATTTATGTAATGAAATAAAAATCTAGTCTGTGTATACTTTCCCAAAGGTGGCTTTACAGCACCTCATACTTCTGGGGATGAGCACAGGAGGTGGTTAATTATTCAGGAAAAGTCATACTATCATGCTGTCATTGGCCAGTATTAGTCTTTGTCAACAAATGCATAACAGTTATCACTGAGGCAATTTTATTGGGGGGGGGGGGGTTTAGAAGCATTAAGTCAGTTGTCTCCCCTTTTCATTCTATCCATGAAAAAGAGTTTCAGTAGCACAACCACACCCCCACTCTCAATGCCACATTTTTTGGATACTGAGAACCAGAATAATGAGTGATTAAATAGTGTAGAGAGTTATTTTATCTGTTCTGGTTGCACTTGTACTTTTGTCTCTGTCATTTTCAGATGTCCTGCACCTGGTGAAAAAACAAAGTATCAGGTGACTACATTTTTGAATAATTATGGTGCAACTGTCCCTGATTAACTTTTGGAACTCTTTTACCTTCCTATAACAAATGGATTGTGATAGTGCAGACAAAGCCACTCTTGCTATATGTTTTGAGCCCCTGAAAGACCATACTTTATCTTTTGACCTGGCCTTTTGACCAGCTCTTACATTATCGATGCACAGTTTTAGTTTCAGAGTTGGTTCATGTTGCTTTATTACTTGGACATCATTTAGTATGGAATTGTCTGATGTACTCTAGTACTGTGTGAGAAGGCTCTTTGGCCATCCATAGATCAGCTACTTGATAGCTTGTTGCTTCTGGTTAATTTTGGAAGTTATCTTTTTTTTTTCCCCTATGGGCAAAACCTGAACAAGAAGATAAAGTTCAATGAACGTTTGTTCTTCGAATTGCCGGAATTACAATTTGTTTTTCTATCTGTAGCTATTAGTTAATCAAATTACATTATTGCTCTTCTAATTACTACTTTATGTATTTTTTTCTCAGAGTTTGTGTTCTGTTTATTATTATAATAATAATTGTGTTCTGTTTGTTATTATAATTTAGGCTGAATCCAGGCTGAATGTTATATGCAAGTATGTAAACATATACACACTTTTGGAGCAGACATTTCTAAAGTATTCTGCTATGTCATATGTGAGTTCATTTGGCAATCAGTTATAAAACACAGATATAACAAACACCTTCAGTATTTTAATGGAAGTTGAATGTGTTTCCACACACATTCCATGGTAACTTTGCTTTAATTCGCTAATGCAGAGTTTTTTGTAAAAATATATGTGGTTTATTTTTGAAGTTACTTAGAGAATTATAGTTTCTCAGTGCTGAAAAATGTCAACCCTTGAGAAATGAAGGGAAATGACAAAATAGCAATGATAGAATTTCACTGAAAAATACCTTAATTTACTCACTGATTGCTTGATAGTATCACAGCTTCCAGCACATGGAAAATATAACCCTAAGGTGCATTACTCGGACAAAAACACCTGCAGATTCTTTCATTCACTCACTGTATGTGCACTGATGTCCACTTTAAAATGAATTTGTGGAGATATAAGATGGAGCAGCTTAGAAGACATATTATTCGACATCAATTTTCTCAGTCTAGCAAGTGAAGTACAGTAGTTTTGTTAAGATGAGCCACTCCTTTTTTTGCCCAGACTCTCCTGCTGCCATTTTCATTGTATACACCCTTTCTGTTCCACTAAGTCATTGGTATTTAAGCAGCATGTATGGCAGATACTTAGTACTCTGCAGTTGCTTACATATAGCACTGCTGTTGCACAGTAGATATAAGCATATATTTATTTCAAGCCTTTGATGCTGCTCTAATCCTAAAAAACCAAGGCTCCACCAGAGCCTAGAGCAGGTTTCCATTGACATATCTATCCTGTTTTCTTGCCCTTATCCTTTTTGAACTGTTCTGGAGCTGTGTTTCACCTTTTCTTTTCTTTTCTTTTTTTTTTTAATTTTCAAAATTAACTACCTGTAATTAATTTCTAACTTCTGAGGATTCAGTACGTGCAAAAAGAAGGATTCTTCACTCCCTCCTCTTAAGAAAAAGGGTTTGCCAGGCTTTGTATAGCAATAGAAGAAGGTGTTCAGATCTACTCATAGGGTCAATAACTCCCTATGAAGTCTTGAGCATTTAATTTGCTTCATGTGTAGAACTGAAATTTTCGAAAGCATCTGAACTCTGAATATCAAGGAGACACTTGGTGGCTTTTGTTTGCTAAAAACTGAGCAACTGAGGCTCTTTGGTCACAGTTTTATTTCTATATGTATGCACAAAGGAAACATTGGGACAATTGGTCAGTTAAGGAATGCTGGGTTTTTTGAGAAAAAGGCTCTATCCTGGGAATTCTTGACTGACTCGTGACCTCTAATTTAGATCAATAATTCTTACTCACCACCTGTGGTAACCATGCCAGATTTCAAGACAGTCAGGTAACCATGGGGATTATGTAGCACTTAGAAGAAACTGACCTTTAAACATAAGACTTTTCAGAAGGGTATGAAATGATATATTCTTCAAAGTCAGATATACTGAAATGAGTGAGAGTACAAGACAGGCATGAATATGACTTCAGACATATATGCAACTTGAAACAACAGCTCTGAAAGGTGTGAATTGCTCCAATTCATTTCAGAAAGAATTTCCTCATCCTTTCTTCTCCGACAGAAATGAAGAGTGAAACATGCCTGTCCTTAACTCTTCAATCCAGCTTTTTCTCTGCACATCTCAATTCCATCTGTAGGGCACAAATGAAAGATAGAGAGGGAGAGCAAATAAGGAAGGATAAATTCAGTATCCACAGAGAATGCTGGATGTCAATAAAAGTGACAGGAAATGAAACCCCTGTGGAAGGGTATGCTGCTTCTAAGAGGGCCTGCTCTCATACTGAAGCAATAGGAGGGATTACAGAAAACAGTTCCATCTTGAGATATAAAGTGTCTTTAGTTCCATAGTCTATGGGGAAATGAGTAAAATGCTGCAAGGACCACTGCTTCATACGATATTTACAGGGAAGAAGGATATGGGCCTATGGGGCATTTTGAACTTGTTTTGCTACTGATGGTGTTGTCCCTTTCCTATCTCTGGTCCTCTTCCTTCTATGCTGGTTTTTTTTTTTTCCTGTTCCCATCATCTTCCTCCACTTCCTACAGGCTTCCTTCCCCCTCTTCATCTTATTTCCTCTTTCTCCTCCCACTGCTAGCATTTGTACATCTACTCTTCAGTTAAAAAAAAAAAAAGAAAAAAAAAGTTTTGGTGCCTTCTGTATCTGCCGCTTTATTTAGATTACGTTTTCCCCAAATGACAAGAAAGCAGAACCCTGACAAAAGCAAATTACCTCTGCCTTCCTTTCTTGTGTATGTGCCAAGAGACAATTTAAAATGACCCTACCTGGGTGGAGGTCAGGTTCAATGGCTACCACTGAGGCCCCTGAGACTCCCAGTTTATGTGAGAACTGACAGACTACAGAGCACTCTATTTTTTAAGTTTCCAGTGAAAACCTCTGGTTTGTGAGTTAGATGTACATCTAACTCACAAACAAGAGAACCAAGTTTTAATTGTTGCTCTCTTCCCCTTCTACCTCCCTTTCACTTTTACTTCCACTAGCACACATTTGTATCAGACACAATGCAGATTATTTTGTATGTGTATATATAAGCACGCATATGTCAAGACACACATATAGACTGCACACGAAATTTGACATCTGTGCAAAAGCTAATATAATACCAGTTTTAAAAGAAACTGCTTTGAGAAAGGGGGCTTAATTTCTTGACCTTCTTCTTCAAATTACTCCAGAATTTGAACATTAATCCCACCATGCACCTCAGTAATGTGGACACATTTTAAGGGCTGCTAATGTGTGCTCCAAGGTACTTTGGGAAATTAACCTGTAAATGGAACAGAGTGTGTGGGGGTGTATAGGTGTAGGTGGAAGGTGAGTAGCAGTCATGCCCTCAGCCTTTAAATTGAAGCAGTTTCATGTAAAGAACAACACATAAATTCAGTATGATTAGTGCTCCTGCAGCTCTAACTAAATCATTGTAGACTCAGAAGTGTTAGGGCTGGAAATGATTCAGAGTGGAACTTCTATTCCTAGCACTTATATTTTAAACCCCTTTTTCTTGACTGTACACTGCAGCTGCATGCTGTGTATGTAAGTGCGAGTGGAAAAGGAATGAGCAGGAAGGAAACACAGAGGAACTTGATCCTCAGTTAATAAAGTCGTTGCTAAATGTGTTCCACCTAGTAACAGAACACCTAAAAGGAGTATTGTAAGACGTTTAATTTGCCTGATGAGAAGCATTGTTAAATTCACACTTGTTGAGACACACCCAGTCTTTGTAAATCTCCTTCCCTATCCCTGCCATTTCCTTTTCTAAGCCAAGAGCCTTGCTCACTGAAGTCACTGTTGACGACATTACAGGAATCAGCATCTGGTTGTTTACAGCTTCACCAAGACAGGTGTTTGAAGTTTGAAAGACAATTGACTTCAGTGTGGCACAACTGGTAAGGTTTACTTTCCCATCACCTACCTCACCATCAGCACATAGAGGGTTGTGTAGACATCGGCTACTGAATTGCCACATTTTGCTTTAAAATGCTTTGTTTCCAATTGTTATTTTATGTTGACTTCTGTGTATACAAATGAGAGAGAGACAAAATGTCTTACGCATCTGATTTTTGGACTGGGTAAGCTAATGTGTATTTTCTATGTTCTTTTCTTACCTTTTAATAATCTTCTAAGACTTCTGTGTGAAGTTCAAGATCCTTTCTGAAAGGAACTTGCCATCTCTTTTCTGATGACTTACATTTTTAACTTCACACTACTGAAATCACTGATTTTAATGAACTTTTAGACCTGACCCTTTAATCCCCTTGGGGTTGAAAGAAAATCAGCAATAAAATCCATGTAACTTTTCATCCTTCTCAATGTGCTTTTATTGATGTGTGTTTACCTAGCTTATTTTCATTTAATTTGCACTTATTTTGTCATGACTATAAAAACTTCCGATCCTTTTTTGCACTTGAGTAAAACAGAGTAAGGTTGGAGAAAAGTAGTATATTTCTAATGTGCGTAGCTTAACATTATCTGACTACAAAAAGAACTAGTTCTTTTACATGCTGGAATAACCACTCAGTAGCCATAAGAAATACATTTGCTAAGGTAGATGTGTTTCCCTCTGGCTGGTATGCCATTCTTTAAAAAACATACATAGTTTTAAAGCAGCATGCAAATCTTGATAGAGGAATGAGGAGAAAGTCCATTAATGTCATGCACAAATTTTTTGCATAAGGGTGAAGATTTATTAATAGTTCTATAAAACTGGTAACAATATTTATAGTATGCAGAAATATAAAATAATTTTCATGGTGGATTTGTTGTACCTGCAAATCTCTGGATAGTATTTTTTATATAGCTTTTACTTATAATCTACTACATGTGACATCTTTTAAAGTATTTGAAATATCACTCAGCAAAACCTGTACAATCATGTTGATCACAAATATTTTAATATTTTGTCCATTGTGGTTTTTCCAGTGATTCACCAGTAACAGAAAAGTAGATAGTTAACAGAGATATTTACAGGCTGAGTAAATACTGTAGTATTCACTTTGAAAACACTAATTCTATATTCACTGTACACTAAAAGATAATGCTTCATTCTTTGAATTTTCCAAACAAATATTTTCTAGGATTTATGTTTAGTGGAGCGTGTTCCATAGATGCTAGTGTAAGAAACTGTATGAAATCTCTTGCTCATTTAACTACAATTAAAGAGGTGTTTGGTAGTGAAAAGAAATAATATTGTCGGTATTTGTGAGTGAAGAGACTGTAGATAGAACAAAATTAAACAAAAAAAAACTATGATGCAGATTTGGGTTGTGCTAGAAAACACAGAAATGCTCTTGTGGACTTGAGTAAGAACAGAGGAACTTTTTGTGATTGACCACATGTAGAAAGCTCTTACCAATCCTAGAGATTGCTGTTCCCTCTGTGTTTGGTAGCTTTCCAAATTACTTCTCTAAATTAATTGCCATAAGTTTCCTATTGAAAAGAGCAGTATTTTGCTTTAGTAAAATTACTTTGTGTGGAATTGGATGGTTTTATCCATTAGAGAAACATGGTTGCCCTTCCACATTAGCAAGGATTGAAGGTTTTCTAGGAAATATAGAAACTGGAATACACACAAAGTAGATTCATTCAAACTTTTTAAGTCTTTGTTTCATTGAAAGACAAAACAGTGCTAAAAAAAGAAACAAATTTTATTTTAATAATTATCAGAATGAGAAATTTAGTAACACACCCAAGTGCTATTAAAATAATGAACTCATTAAAGCCATTCATATAACTTGCACAAGCCAAGCAGATATTCTTTTTCTGTTTTACATGTAAAGATGCATTTCTTACTTTTTAAAAATTAGAATTTGTAAGAAGGTAAAAGGGAATGTAGATCCTGCTTTTCAAGAAGCAAAACTACATTTGTTTATGTAAGAAAACAAGGTGTAAAACTTTTTTTATATTTAATTCCTTGCTTTTTGGAGTTTTTTTCTTATATTGTGCTGTAATTTTTTTATAAATTTGCTGAGTGTATAGTTTAAATGTAGATGTTTTCATTTAATGATGCCTGCTAGATTTACTAATTGAAGAAAAATATATTTAGTTGGATTTCTTCCCATTTCAATTAGTTCAGCTTATGCCACACTTTCTATTCTTAAAATATTTTGAAGCATGAAGTTTATTTAATGTTAAATGTTCTGGAATTTGATGCCTCATTTCAATACTGCAGCTTTAGTATCTTCATGAGTGCTGTGTAATTTAGTTTAGAGGAGGCTTTGAGTATTGCTTAAAATGCAGATAAGACATCATGGAGACTCTGACCTTTCAGGAAGTAAGCCTCAGTTCAGGTTTTGCAGTAAATGTCCTACAATGGGTTTGTTCTTCATTGGGGTACGTATCCTTCCTTTCTCAGAGGTGCTTTCAGAAAGAGCCTGAATTTGAGCTTCATACCACAAAGTAGTACAGTAAACAGCAAATCCTTTTGAACTTCTAAAATACTGGTAGTAATTGCAGAAAGCTAAGCTACAGCTTTAAAACATTTCTATAACTAAATCATAGGTAATTTAGAGGGCGTTTATGTGATTATCTATATATATGTATACATACATATGGCAGAGGGAATATTTTATAGGAAAAGGGACTCCTTTGAAAATAAATGAAGCTGTAGTGTGAGCAGTGTTACGCTCTCCTGTAGTCACTGAGTATCTCTGAAGTAAAGATCCTTTTCTAAGTGTCATGTTTCAGAGTTCAGATTTTCTACAGTCTTGGATTCTTTTTTTACCCTATTAGCTCAGGTTTGGAAGATGGCCCATTGTTTAGCCTTGTATGTGTTTCCATCACAGTGATTTTATTTATGTATGTGTATATATAAAGAAAGTCAATAATTTATTTTTCCTAACTGAAAAATATACAAAGTAGGATATTTACTAAAAACAATGAAAAAGCACAGAAAGACATTTTAAAATATGTTAAGAGAAAAAGCATTTCATTTTCAGGAGAGAATGTTAGTCTTCTATTTATTGGAAGTTTTTGCAGAGGGTCTTCTCTTGTTATTTGGGAGTGCTGAGCATGTTATTAATGGGCACTTAGCAACCTAAACATCAGCCCTTCTTTACCATTTACCAACCATTACTTTAAGTAATGGTTATGATACTTATTTGTATAAGTATTATCACAATTTGTGTTCAGTTGGGTGAATAATACATACAGGTTGGTAAAAAAAATAAGTTGACATTTGTACAGCTGACATCAGAGGTAAAAATTTATATTTTTTCATCCATGGCTTATCTTTTATCAGATTTTGAAACAGTATTTCTCCCTTAATGATGTACAGCAGGCGTTTCAATATCTAAAACATAGTTGAATGAGCAAAATAGTTCCATGCTGTTGCTCTCAAAATCTGAATACTAGACCTTTACTGGCAGTGGTGGTGTTCTGTTTTGTTTTTAAACAGTTTTCTTAACAATATGTTCTCAGCAGCCTCTCTTTAACACAAATAAAGGAAGTTATTCTACATCAGTTAGGCAGTTTCAATTTCAAGAAGAAATGCTGTGCATGTCCCTTGAGGATAATAGAGGATAATAGACAATCTCTCATTTTCTACAAAATTGTAGGGGTTTTTTATCTGTAGGAAGGAAAAATCTAAGTGCAACATTAAATTGTAGAAATTCATACAGAATCACAGAAATTTTGCTTAACATATATATAGATTCTGCAACTGACATATACAGCTTCACTATATATTGAGTCACAATGGTGTAACTGAAGAATATATATCTTGAAAATTATTCAGATTTACCACAACATCAGGAAGTAGCCTACTGGTTATGCAGATATAAATTATAGACACGCCCGTTGAAAAGACTTCATTTTATGCACAAGTTTTTTGTTTTTTAGACTCAGGAAGATATTTATAAACTCTTTCTTAAAAAGAAGTGCAGGACTAATTACTAGCAGATCAATTGAATGTGATATATACGTTGAGAATTACAGTAATTTCCTAGTGATGGTCGTCATCACCATGGTTATGAAGTTGAGTCTAAGATTTCTCTTGCACTTGTCCTGTCTTGTTAGAAATGAGATAGTAGAATTTGAAGTGTCAAAAAATAGTAGCTGAAAAAAGCTTTCCATTTATACAAGGGATGTAGTGGGCCATGAAATATGAAGCATCTCTGTTGCTTGTAGGGAACAACATCATCTTATATGAACAGCATTTGTAACTGAAGTGAAACTGAAAAACTGAAGCTTTTCATGCAAATCTTATTTACATTGTGCAGTAGTTTGAGCCTCAAACCTTAATGCTAGATGGCTATGAATAACAAGAATATACAGATTATGAGAATTGTTGTTGAATGGAAAGTACTGAAGGGAGTCACGAATTTTATTTTAGACTAAAATAATGGTTAATAGCTGCAATCACTGAGGAAGGAAGGTTATCTGCTTCTCTAGAGTTACCTTTTTCTGCAATGTACCTGGTTGTAGGTATGGCTGCAACAGAGTACTAAATTGGATAGATCCTAGATGAGTCCAACAACAGCACTGTCTTTATGACTATATCTTTATGACTATATCTTTACCATGAAATCACTTTAATATTTAATGAAGTACATTGCAATATTCTTCTATCTGTTTTATTTAGAAGCTATGCTGCATTATGCTTCATTTCCTCATGACTCATGCTTCATTTTACAATGCATTTTGCACTTTTAAGGCCTTTTATTTTGATTTTTCTTTTTTATTGCTCCTTCAATTTCTTCTGGAATTGCTGGTTGACTTCAGAAATAAGTCTGCTATCTCTGAGAAAGGTCCATCCATATTTTATGCTAGAAGTAAAGCGGAATGTTACTGACATTGTTCCAAATTACTCTTAAGGAACAGCAACCTGGTAGCTATAGAACACCAGTAATTGAGTGTCCCTTTTAAAGGTTTCTATTAATTTCATTTCCATCAAGTCTTTAAATCGCATCTAATTTCTTTTCAGTGTTGGGTATATCATAAAGTCAATCTTTGATTTCTAATAAGCTGGTAAGACCTCTATGGTATTTATCTTCCTGAACTTTAAAATACTGTCTCCAAGTAGGTTCACCTTTGATTCAGGATCCCAGATGACTGGAAAATACCATCTCTCAATGACTGGTTTTGTTTCAACGGTGTCTTTTCTTCATGTATGCAACTTCAGTAGGCAGATGAGGAAAGAAAATCTATCTAGCAAAACAGGGGAAATAGAGTGGTGTTGATAGTTATGAAATGGAATGCTTAGAAAGAAATTAGCTTTTTTGCATGTGATACAAGGACCTAGAGCAGTGTGTTCACTAGCATACAGGCACAGTGTAGTCTGAGCTGTGTGTTCTTAGGATAGGTTGTACAACCATACAACAAATAAATATGTGATCAGTCTTGTTATCTGACCTAAAAATGTGGTTTTTAATCCTGATGTATGTTTTTGGTGGTGCTTTACATCAGCTTTTAATGAGCAGTATTGTATGGTACTTGCACTATATACTTTTGTTGTTAAATATATACATAATGGGAAACAAATGTGAAGCACATTAGTATAATTAAGTAAAGGTGGAAACCCACTGATCCTTATTTGAAACTGATGACAAATTTAGCTTTTCATCATTCCTGCATTGCTTCAATGATCAGATAGAAACAGAAGTCAGTTCAGAGACATTCCTTCCCTTATGTTTTTGGGTTTTGCATTTCTGAAGAACATAGGTTCTTCAGAACGTATATATGTTATTATATTCACTGAATATAATAACATTTTTGTTACTATATTCACTGACTGGGAAGAAATCAGTGGAGAGGACTATAGAAAAGAAAGAGTGAAAGACGAGGGAGACATGCTATGCATTCCTTAGAATCTGAAAGTGCAGTGTTTAAACCATATTCATTCTTACTTGCTCGTAGGTTTTCAGAAAAAGCGACAATCGAGTGGTTGCAGCTCTTTGAAGGGAGTGGGGTTCCATATGGCCCAATCAACAACATGCAGCAAGTGTTCTCAGATCCTCAGGTTGGTCCTCACCAAGTCTCTTCTGTACATTATTACACGTGTCTTACAAATACTGAGTCATGATCACTCCTCCTGCCACTCAGACCTGATTTTGGCTACTTCAAAATAGGGTTTGAAAGGTTTATGATGGATTGAGTTTCATCCAATAGTATGTCATATTAAGAAATAAATACAGAATCTTTAAATGAATTATATGCTTGGGAACTCAGATTTTGTCACAACAAATTAAACCATAGGTATTGCATATCTCACATGAGAGTCTGTATTTCAAAACTGGCTGGTAAAACAGAGAAAGAAACAATAATATTGTATGTAATTGGATTTTATTGCATAAATATGCAGAAAAGCACCTCTTTTTGGGCCCTGAAGGAACTAATTTTTTTGTATGGAGTATAGATAACCAAAATCTATTCTGTTTGAAAAAAAATGGGCTATGTTTTGACTGGAAAAAGAAACATGAAGCAGAAAATCCATATAAAGAAAGAATCTTAACCTTTTCTTGACCTGGTGGTTTCAGTAGCTAAAACCAGTTCATCTCAGTATCTATTTTAAATATTGCACTGGATTACATCTATGCTTAATTAAAAACAATATTTTTATATTTTAGTATCTGGAGAGTTATATTATCTTCATATTCCCTGATGCCTTCCCTGCTTTTTGACTCTGTCTTAAGAAGTGTTAAAGGGCCCAAGATAAACTGAATTATACTGTCTTGAGTACTGCAACTGAATATTTTATGGCTATTCTAGTGTGTGATGCATCTTCTCTAAGATGACTTTTACTAAAGAGAGTCGCAAGAAAAAATGATTGATCAATGACTATTTTGGTATTTTCTTTTGATTTTGTACATGCCCATGTCTGCTGTTAGAAGTGTTTGTTGTGACTGTGATTGTGGTGTTGGGAAAATAAGATCAGGCAAAGCAATCCCTGTCATTAAAAAAACGTTTATAATAAATGTTTGTTATAAATATTTTTATATTTTAAAGGCATAAAATAATATTTGTTAGGTGACTGCAGGGAAAGAATATTTTTTAATTAAATAAATACACTCTTTCTCCCTAAAATGATGTAGTATCATGCCATAAAGTATCCATGGGCCAAATTTTTCACTTCATAACTTTCACAGGGATTAAGATTGGGCTTTGAAGAACATACAGCAAGAGTATTTTACTCAGACTTGGCTCTACTTGGGGCAACATTGGAAAAATATTCTGTGCTTTTTTTGATGCTGTGAACTTTAAGAAGTTGAGTCTACTCTGAAAGAGACTGTTTTTAAAACATTATATGTCATGGGCTATTACCTCCCAAATTGGAAAGAGGTTATCTTGGCTACCTTGCTCTTGTTAGAATTCACCTAAATAACATTTTCATGTATATATTATTTTAATTATATGTGTTATTTATATCTATGTGTCAGGTTATTACTTGACATAGTTAGCCTATCAATAAAAGGTATCATGGTGCTTTGCAGTTAGATATGGCATGTTTTTTGAAATATTTTTCTGTAAGGGGCATGCTAATCTCTTCCTTATGAAACTGCTTTAAAGCCTTCTTTTCTACACCCTTCTCCAAAATACGTGGCACCTGGACATTGCTACTGGAAATTTAATGACAATGTTCGTGCATAGCTGCATGTTATACCTTTATTTCATTTCTGGAGAAGAGTTTTCTCACAGGTAGTTTCAGTTCAAAGGAAGCAGGGGAAAAAGATTGAGACTGTCTGACTGGGGAAGAAATGTACCACCTGAGAGATTGTAATCTAGGTATCCTTACACTATGAAATCCCAGATATCATAGGAGAAAACCAGCACCCACCAACAAGAACATACTCTAATCACTGCAAGCATTTTTATAGAATAATAAAATACTTTGAGTTGGAAATGACCTTTGTGAGGTTATCTCAATGAAATCTGCAGGGGTATCTTCAACAAGATCAGATAGCTCAGAAGCCCCATCCAGCCTTGATCTTGAATATTTTCAGGGATGGGGCATTTACCATCTATCTAGGCAACCTGTTCCAGTGTTTTCCAACCATCATTGTAAAAAAACTTTATTATAGCTAATCTAAATTAACAATTTTTTCAGTTTGGAGTCATTAACCCTTGTCCTATCATAACAGGTCCTGCTAAAAATTCTTATAGTCCCCTTTTAAGTACTGAAAGGCCACAACAGGGAATCCCCAGAGCCTTCTTTTCCAGGACGAACATTCCTAGTTCTCTCAGCCTTTCCTCATTGCTGAGGTGCTCTGTCCAGCCCTCTGATCATCTCCACTTCACTCCTCTGGACTCCTCCAACTTGTTCCTTCCTATACTGGGGACCCCAGAGCTAGACACAATACTCCAGGTGAGATCTTATGAAAGCAGAGTAGTAGGGGAGGACTCTCTCTTGATGGTCTCTTGATGGCTGGTCACATTTCCTTCGATGCAACCTGGGGCACGTTTCACTTTCTGGAATGCGAGCAAACATTTCTGGCTCATGTCCAATCTCTCCTCCACCAGGTCCCTGTATTTGTTCTCAGCAGGGCTGCTCTCAATCTTCTCATGCCCCAGCCCATACTGGTCCTGAGGGTTGCCTTGACCCTGGTGTAGAACTTTGGGCTTAGCTTTGTTGAACTTTGTGGTGTTCCTATGGGCCCACTTCTCAAGCATATGAGAGTCCCTCTGGATGGCATCCCATCCTTCAGGTGTGTCAACTGAACCACTCAGCTTGGTGTCATCTGCAAACTTGCTGAGGGTGCACTTGATCCCTTTGTCCATCGTTGATGAAGATGTTAAATAGCACTGGTCCCAGTAAGTGCCCCTGAGGAACACCACTTGTCACCAATATCTTGTCTCACTGAGACATTGACCCATACCCTCTGGATGTGACTATCCAACCAATTCTTTATCCACCTATTCATCAATCCACCTACTTTCTTATGTGTAAACCTGAACCCAGATTTTCATCAAGTATGAAAACTTTGTAATAATTCTTCCCAGTGCTCACATTATAATGGGGTTTTCTCAGACTCAGTTTAAATCAGAAAATATAGTTCTAAGAAAGATGTAACTCAACTGGCGTATGATAGCCATGCATGCTGATACTGGTACTGATGTTAAACTTTAATTTCACTAACACTGTTTGATCATAGCACAGTTATCTGCTTCTCGTCACCATTTGCTCTCAATCATTGCAAAGAGTTCAGAAAAACATTAAACCCACTGATAGTTCAATTTCATCCAACTCTTATCTAAGTCTAATAGATAATACACAGCCTTCACTAACATCTTCCTTTTTGTGTGTTACCATCAAAATTGGATCTAAACATTTTATTTACTTCATTTATTACCATTATTTTCCTCCTTCATATTTGAATTTTTATATCCACAATACAAACACCTTGCATTGTAAGTGTAGTCTTGCACTGTTAGTGACCAAGATGCACTTCATGGATGTCAGCTCAGCTGTCAGCAATGCCTTAAAGGGTGCTCTAGGCTCGTACCAGATGAAGACAGAAATCTGAGGAGGGGGCTGGGATGGCTAGAACCACGTGTGAGAAGGCAAGACAACTATAGGAGATGATTGAAATGGTCTAATGGAACTCAATTGGCTACAGGCTGGTTGTGCTTTCAAATTTTATTTTAACTAAAAGGATCACAGAGCTCCAAAGGCTGGGAGTGGCTTATATAACTCCTTCTATAAATGGAGATAAAACAACATATTTTTTGATCCCAGGGCATTTTGCTAATATCATTAACAGCTTCAGTTGTACTCCAAGTGAGCTGCCAAAACCCAGGAAATTTCTTACTAAGTTGGAGTGCCAAGTGATACTGTTTTTCCATGAATGGAGTTAAATGTCCACTTTTCCCACTGATTATAATCTTTTATTCATTTGTGAAGTTAAAATGAATACCACAGGCGATTGTACTGGTAAGTCAATCAGTCTGTGGAGAGATGTACGCGTGGACTTGTGTATATTTGGATAAAACGGCTGAGAGGAAAAGGAGATTGGCTTGTTAAGGAAACAAGTTTCTTAAAAATACGAGGGAGAAAGCAATGATTGTGAAAGTTCTTACAAATGCTTACAAAGAGAACAGTATAGACTATGAAAATTTATATAGTGAAACTTTTAAAAACTTTTTTTAAAAAATGTGCTCTTTTAACCAGGCCAAGATAGTACAAACATTAAAAGAATTCTTAAAACATTTAAAAATCTTACGAGTGACCTCAGTATGGTCCCATTTTACATACCCTGGGGAATATTGTATGAAATACAATGTGGTTTGAAGCTTTCCAAACAAAACATACTTAAAAGAGAATACCATTTTTAATAGAAACTATTCAAATTCTCCCAAAAGATAAAACAAAACAAAAACAGCTACTCACTGTACTGCAGCTAAGTATGCAAGAACAAAGATCTTTGCTGGTTAAGTGAGGTGAGTGAAGGGTTTTTTTCCTTCTTTTGAACATTGCCTTCACCTTTTTTACACTGTAGTTTCTTTCAATATTCTTTTATAGAGTGTCCTTACTTTAATTAAATAGCTGGCATAATACAGGAAGCACCAAAACAACCCAGAAAAAATTGGCAGTATAATAAATGGTAATCTGGTGTTTTAATATATTATATCCATTCATGTTGATGAGTTTTACTATATGAATGTTGTCAGCTGAAAATAAAATGAAAGCCATGCAGTGGCACTTCCCCCGTGCCCCCCTCAACAGTTCCAGTCATACCACACAAGTTGAGTACATCAGGTGTAAGACATCATCCTGATGCATCACTTCTGAGAAATATGGGGAGGGAAATATCAGAGCTGAAATATCACAGCTGGCCCTGATTTCAGCTCCTGCCAAACACCTGCAGACTCTAAAAGGATACCATAACAAAACTCCACCCTGTGGCAAGAGGCCATCCCTTAACAACCCTTCCCTGACTTTGCATCACTATAAAAATTAATTTAACATTTTTTACTGAAACCTTAGTCTTCCTGTCCCAGATGGCCATTACAGTTCCTTTAGCCATTTCTCTGAATATGCCTCAGAAAAAAAAGTCACAGTAAATTGAGTATTGAAATATCTGATAGCTGGCAATTATTTGGCGTTTTAAGTTTGCTATTTGTGAAAACTTATGAAGGTGGTAGTTTATTTTTTTTTCATTAGCCTTCAGATTGCCTCTTATTTTGGAAGTCATTTTGTATGCATCCTGGTAAAAAAATTTGCTAGCATCTGGTAAAAGCTTCTACACTCAGTATTGTGAATATATAGAAGAGCAAAAGTTATAAAATATGTAGTATGTTTTTCCTTTAGTGGTGATTTTTTGTTGCATTTTTTTTAATTGTGTGGGTTTTGGTGCTGGTTTGGGTTTGATTTTGGTTGGGGATTATTTTGTTTGCCTTTTTTTTTTTTTAATGACCATTTCAACCATTCTTTGTGGAAATACACTTTTGTGGCATATTGAGGGCTGTCCCAAGACGAATGAAATTATATTCATGCTCATAATACTATAGGGAAGTATTTTACATGTAGAGGTTTCTGCAACTGAAAAGAAGCTGATTGAAGGCCTAAGGCAATATGATATTTCTGGAAGTAATTTCTAACAGACAAGAGAGGAATTAAATTTTGCATGTGTCTATTAAATAAGTACTAAAACTGGTTGGAAATCATACGATGGAATGTTTTTACATTTAAAGATGCCAATTCATTGAAAGTGAAACAACCCCATGAACACATCTAAAATTAAGCGGTACTTTGAATCAGAAATTCAGCTGTACTCATGCTTCTCTTGCTGAGCTGAAAATGTATGCTGCCTGGCTTTGGTGTTTCAAGACAAATTTTTACTTCAATTTTTAAATTCTCTGCAATGAAAAAACACCACACCACCAACCATACCCAGGCCTTTAATTTTGTCAGAAGTAGCTCTCTTATACTGAATTACAAATGTTTTCAAGATTTTGGCCTGTGGGAACTTAACAAAAGCAGATTCTGTTCTAAAGGGGACTGGATTAAGAAATGGAACATATTTTGAATAAGTAAAATGGAAAATCCAATTCCAGTACAGTTTGTAGTATGTGATTTTTCACATATACACAATTATGCAGTATATATGTAGTATGAGGATTCTATATCCAGATGTTGTAGGAAAGTCTCAAAATGAAACAGCACTTGTATTTTTGTATGAGGAATATTGTAATAGGACGTGTGTTTTAAATTTTGGCTGTAGTGAAATCTGGTCCATGACTGTGCCATGTTTGTGCACTGCCTCTCTTACAATGACATGTGGAGAGCTTCTGGTGGAGGAGTCTTGTAAAAACCCGTATGTTTATGTTAATGTTAAGGATTTTGTCTGTACACAAAATTTAATATACAACTACTGTCTAGACAGTACTTAGTACTTATAGATAGTCCTTTAAGAAAAATAATAGTAAAGAAGTAGCTCAACAATTTCTATTATGAGGTTTTGTTTTTGTTTGCCTTTAGCTTTACAGAATTTCCAGTGCTGGCTGTCTGCTTAAATCTCAAGTACATTGGAAATATTTCTGGTAAAATGACCATGGGGGTTAAAAAGTTTCCAGAGATAAGATTTTTTTTTTTTTACCATACCGACATATTCTGACAACTAGGTTTTGCCGAGGAGGCCTTCTGCTCCATTTTAAAGAATTAATTCTTTTTCCAAGAGACTTGAGCAGAAAGGTAATGGCAGTGTCATAGATATGCTCTTTTTTGTTCCATGTTTTTAAAGTTAGTGGAAAGAAGCTAGCTGTTAGTAAAGAGGGCTGGAGTCCCACACAGTGCATGCTTTCACCTGTTGCCACATGTTCCCCAAGCCTTTTATGAATTTTGTGAGCCTGAAAATGCCAGTTTGGCTTGAGACCTAGATAAGAAACTGTCTAACTACATTAGATCAAATGTTTAGGGTTTTCCATGCATGAATTTTGATATCTATAAATGCTACAAGAAAATGCCAACATGAGAACTCATTAACAGCTTTACTGTCGAACCTTTAATTCATATGCACTGTGATATTTTTAAAACAGGAAATGTCTTTCTGCTGTACCATCTTCCTGAAGCAAGCAGGATAGACTTGACTGATCATTAGGAGGGCATTGAGTCTGCCTTCTGAACCAGGTTGTTGTCAAATTCTTAATTCATTTGATTCAGAGTATAAAAAGAAGTGAAAGAGGTAAGACCTAGCAGAAATATAGCTTCCTTTTTATAGAAGTTGTATGTCAGACAGGAATCTTTTCCTGTATCTGCCACACAGTTTCCACATAGTTTTGGATAAATCACTTCAATCAAAATATTAAAAGGTCATTTCATGTGTGTGCCTCATGTTTTGAGTACCTGCCTTGTGATGCCACATGCTAAATATGTAGAAGTGCTGAGTCCTCATGGATGTAAATGAAACTGTTGAAAGTATTATTGGAGCACCTGAAAAATATGATGTTGTTGAAATAGCTGAAAAAACTATCACAGTGGGTTTATTCTTAATTTTCTCTCTTTTGGCTTCTTAGCCATGAAGTTGGAACTCGGAGAAGCGGTGTTGTAAAGATGCAGTAGTTATGTTTCTGTAAAGTATAACTTCTCAAGTGAAAGTACCAGAGAAGTTGGGAAATTGAATTTTTTTGTCATATGATTTAACTGATGTATATTAAAATAAGGTCTTATGAGAAGTAATATCACTTTTGCACATCTTTACTGAATGATGGAGGAGCCTGACAGGAAATAAGTTGAGCATGCACTTAGATTGCACTGCATTTTCTTTGTGCAAGCAAGTGATGCTTATGAGCAACAGTTTTTCAGTGCCCTTTTAAGTGTGTACACAAATGAATGGTATGTCTTTAGCTAATACTATTTTCACTGAAAAGAGCATGATCCAGGTATTTGTGGGTTATGAAGAATATTAAGTTCTCAAAAAAGAGATCCATTCTCATAAAATACTCAGTTGTCTTTAAAGATTACATTGCAGTCATGGCCTTTCAAGGACATGAAGAACCACCTAGCTTTTCTGGGCATTTCCTTCTAGAAGGACGTGTCAAAAATCCATGCTTGGGTATGAAGCATAGAACCTGGTTTTGAAACCTCTCAGTCTTTGTTAGGAGCCTAAACACATGTCCCTTGTGTCTCATACTCTTGGATTAGTTTCTGTACTTTCAGGAGTTCCACACTGCTTCCCTAATCTTGCAGCTCATCGAAGTGGCATCAGTTGGTTTCAAAGAATTTGTATTTGGTGTCACACACTACCAAAGGATGCTCAGGATAAGGCCATCAAACAAAAAATTTACTGGGCTAGATGTGTGAGTTCTGAGAAGTTCCCCACAGAGTATGAGCCCAGCCTTCATTTCTGTTTGTATAAACTGCGTAACTGTGGGGTCAAAAGAGAGTTTTTAATTAACCCAGTTGTTGCATTTTTGTAAAGTTTGATGAGTGTCAAGACTTAGATGTATGGGAAAGAAAAGAATACAAGCATAGGTCTGTCTCATTGAGTCTCTCAGTCTCAGGTAATGCTGAAGTAATTGATGTTTTACAAGTCACTTTTACTTTTTTCTTAAATCTGAGCATTCACTGAATCATCATTACAAAGTAAAAGTGAGGTTAAATAGGCATTCTTTGCTTTTCCCACAGTATGGGAATTGTGAGACTATCTATGACTATTAGTTGCCTCACTTAGATCAAATAAGTATATAAAATCTAGTAAGAAAACAACATTGTTTGTTTTGAAATATTTTTCTAAGGTACTTGTGACTTCATTTACTAAGCAAATTTTAAATAGACTCAATAATAAATACTATTATTTCAGATTAAATTTTAGGCATGCTTCAGTATAACTTGAACATAGGATTGCTTTTAATGTTTCTTACAATTTTTTTTTTCAAAATAAATGCCACCAAGTTCTCTTGGACTTCGTTTCAACATAGCCTGCAGACGTTTTTTTGTGTCTCTCAGAGGCCATAAGGGCTAGATTTTATCCTTGGTCTTTATTACTTATATTGATTACAAACTAATCTATTTATAAGTAGCGGGGTGAAGGTTTGTAGCATGAATTAAGTTTTGTAGGCATGAAAATATTAAAGATGTCTGAAGAATACATATTTCAGAATCTCTCAGATGATTGCAGCTACAGATGATGGTACATGTATTCCAGCAAGGAAGAAAATAAAATGGAAAGTCCAATGACAACAACAGAAGTTTTGCTGAAGCTGTGCAAATCAGACTTCATAAATAATTTGGTTTTCAGATGCTTTACCTGAGTGCTTAGATTGAGTAAAAAATCTTAGCTCAAGCCATGACGTTGGCCTGTCATCCTGAAATGACAAGATTTCTCACACTTGTTAGCCTAAGTTCATCTTGGAGTCCCAATCACTGCTGAAAAAAGGGGTGATTTTTCAGATGAGATGCTAACATGTTTATTTTACACTGTAGTTGTGCAATAACATTTAAAGAAAAAGTACTAGTTTAGTTTTATGCCTCTTACTAACAAGGAGAAATATCTGAGCCATCAGAAGACAAGTGTGTAGGCTGAGTAGGAGTGGGTATTTGAAGACACAGATTTCCAACCAACACAAAAAGGCATTAGTCAGGTAAGCCTTCTCTGTCATTGCCATTTTCTCTCTCATCTCTGAGTGGTTTCATGTAAGTTTCTATTATGATTCAAGTAGACAGTTTATGAGGAAGCAGGAAGTGTTTTCTCACTGTGCATGGCCAGTCAGGCCAGGAACATAACAATTGTTCTAAAGAATTCATTCTAAGTTTAAAACTGCCTATAGCATTCAGATGTCAGCACTTGCAGCAGCCAGCTATGTGCTGAAATTTTCTTCACACACTTTTACTTGGATAGTTAGCAGCTGTAGCATTGAATGAGAACAATTTAAATCAAAAATTATGTGATTTTGTAGTATATGATTTAAATGTGAAAATTCTGTTGAATTACATATAAATCTTGATTAATATTGTTGATTGGTGATATTCTTATAAACCTTTTCTAAGCCCTGAAAAACAATCTGGATTTATTGCTAATTGAAAAATGCTAATCAACAAAAACCCAGAGTTTGATCAGATTTATAGACAGAACTTTGGGGGACCCAGCTGAATTTTAATTGTTTAGGATGACGCCTGAAACTCCTCATAGCTCACAGAATAAGAAAATTAAAATTAAATAACATGAAAGGTCACTGCAGTATGAAGCTAGTGTAGTAAAGGTGATTAACAGTTTTATTAAATATGAGATCCTGATTCACATGTGAGAGAAAAGAAAGACAGAAATCAGGAATCTGAAGCCAGGTGTAAAAATGGTAAGAGAAAAACAAAATAAGAAATTGAGATGCCAAGCAGATGGTATTTAGACTATGGATCCCAGTTTAATTTCTAAGAAAATACCAGTAAGTTAAAAAAATCCTCTTTAAAATGAAACAAACATTTCTAAGTTACTCTCATGTGTTTCTACCAGTGTTGCAAATACTTTATTCTTCTGTGATGGGCCGTAAGAATTGGTGATCAGAGAGTTTTGAGAGACAGGCTAAGAACCTTCAAGGGCCATTTGGAGGGATTGCTATGTGTTTAAATGAGCTGGTTTTGGAGAGAAGCTTCTCCTAAATGTAGTCTCATGCTCTCTTGGCATAGAACAGGCAACTGTAATGCATTCTCCTGCAGTCCTCAAATCACACCCTAAGCAGACCTGAACAGAAATGTCATTTTGTATCTGCACATCTTGTTCTTCCAGATACTGTATTTGCACAGGTTCACAAATGAGAAAGAGAAATTAGGATTTCTCTACGCCTTCCTGTGATGCTTAAGACACCTGTTTCTAGAAAACAGTTGGTGTCTGTGCCAGTCATCAAGATACAGGCTTTGAGGTTGAGAAACTCTTTAAAGCAGTTATGTAATAACAGATTTTGTAAAATTATCCCTTTTTGTCCTGATTCCCCTGAAAAACTGTGAAGTGGAAAGATTTACTGACAACTTGAGTGTGCAAACTATCTCCCTCTTTCCCCCCCACAATTCCTGTGTTGTTATGGTCCCTTAGATTTAAAAGACTTAGGAATCCCTCATCTTTCCATGACTTTACTGAACTGGTTGTGGTTATGTTATTTCTTTCATATTGAAAACTGCAGTAGCAAATTGAACTGCCTATTATTGATTCTTCTGAATACCTTGATACCAAGATATGTTAAAAAAATACAAATGTTTTCCTACTACTTTCATGGCCTTGCTTTTCATCTTTAGGCATTTTTCTAACTATTAACTCTGTTTTTGACATTTCCCTTGTGAACTTCCTATTAAATCTATTAATCTTACTATTAAATGAACAGTCTGTATAATATGTATTTTCTGGATGTAGCATTTATACCCAGCTTATCCTATTGCATGGTATATTCTAGAGGGAACTTAAGTTCTGTTGATACAGTATTCTGTATTGCTTACTCTCCACCACAAACTGTTATATTTGAAAAGAGTTATACTTTGCATGACAAGCCCTATTTATTGTAAAAATCTGTTGGTTTTTTCAGTGTTGCACATTCTTATTTTTAGGAAAAAAAGAATATGCACTTAATAGGAGTGCATACTTAAGCATTTCTAAGTCATGTGTTTTGAAACACAATATATATCTTTTATATAGACTGGTGTTTCTTTAATTGTCTTTATTTCTTAAGGCCTAACTTCAGTAAATACTTTGCTAAAGCTAGCATAAGTTATAAATATGTGTTATTAAAAGAAGGTGGCATTTAGTATCTCCACAGTGAAATTTCAAAATATTTGGAAATGTCAGTAACATGCTTTCATGTCTTTATCCTCTGAATATACTCTTTCAGAATCTAAAAAATGAAAATGATTCTCAGGCAAAGAACCATTGTAATTGAAATTAAAGGCACAGAAAGACTAAGGCAATTGCTAATCAAGTAGTTATCTAACTTTCTCCTTTATTGGGAGCAGGTTTATAAAAGTAAAAGCAAATTATGGGTTCTTGTGACATGTTTGCTCTTCTACAAGACTTCAATCCATGAATATTTCCTATTTTAGAGAAAAATGCAAATGCATTCATTCTCACTGTGCATGTTTTACTTCACTTTTTAGATGAGTGATGGAAAAATAAGCATGAAATAAAAGCACATGGAGATAGTTTATATCTTCACAAGTCATCTAGGAGAGGGTGTAGAAGGAAGTGTCCCTGTGATTTCACAATATAATATACTTTTTCCAAACTTCTTGGTGGTTTTGAGTGAATTTTTGTTTTGAACACACCAAATTCTGTAGATACAAACCTTCTGCTGCTTCAAAAGGAAACACACATTCACTCCTCACACTATAGTTGTATTCTCTTTCAGATTGTTGCCTTTGCATTGGTTTGGCCTTTGTCAAATCTAAGAAGCAAAAGCCAGTGCTGCAATCTTCTTAATTCATGTAGCTGTCTAACTGACCATCTAAATAACCCCAGAACTCAGTGGGGTGATGGGTGAAACTGAAAAAAGTGTTTACTTAAGTATGAATACAATTTGTTTTTTGCTATGTCATTAATTGAAAATTAATATGCAAGCCAGGTGGATGTTGAAAAGACAACAAATTGCACTAGATAGCCAGTGAGTTTGGTTATTTCATTGTTTCCTTTATTTCTGATAAATAAAGGCCAGCCTTTGGGTCGCTGGAAAGAAACCTCAACAGGAGTATTTAACATTAACAAATTCATTTATAGAGGCTGCTACTTTACTACAGGGAGTGTGGAGAATTTAGTGCTAATTACTCAGTCTTGATTTCTCGGCAGATCACAACAAAAGTCACAGAATTCTTAAATAGATTTTAGGTTTTTGTAATAAAGGTATTTTTCTGTGTTTGTGTCAGGAATATTTTTTACTGCTTTTTGTAAGTTTTCCAATGAAATGGGAAGAAATAGATGTTATACCAAAGTATAAATCTGTAGATAGCAATTAAAGGCTTGAAATTTATATAGTATAATTAGGAATTATTTTAAAAATTATAGAACAAGAGACGATAGTCCTACTACAGTGGAATCTTGCTTGTTGATTTTTGTGGTTGCTTAATAAGGCATCACATTTGCCTGAAGTTTTGAGTCAGAAATTGCATATAAAATAGATTGCAGTTTGATTTAACTGGATTAGAAATTATGAAAGGGGATAATGTGAGATTTGTACTTAGAAAACATCCATCTTTTTATTTATGCTTATGAAGTAAGTTATGATCTCCTCAAAGGTATTGTGCCCCAAATTCCTGTTTCATGTTTAGTTTTAGGATTTGCTCAAAGCCTCCAGAGAGGTTACAGAAAGTAATAAAAGTGTGTAGGGGATTACAGTAGCTGATAATATCCATCATGTTTTCTCTGTTTAGTGCCTGCACATTTTAGTTGGTTGAGTTAAACAGTGAAGTTCTCCCTTCTCAGTCCCCTGCATTGGAGTCATTGCAGCTGTTCTCAGGAGAGTAAAAGACTAAGCATATTTGCTAATCTATCAATATTTTCTGTTACCAAAGGAAAGAATTTTTTCAAATGTGTGTAGCCCCATGCTGATATGCACTTTTCCTAGCAGAGAAGTGTTTGACAGATAAACATTTCTTTCCTGCTTTCTTGAAACACTGATATTATGGACTGACTTTGCTCCTGTTAGAAAAACATAGCTTAAAAGCAGGTAGTTGAGCTCCCCCCACATCCCCCCCTTTTTTTTTTAATAGTCTCTGTCTTAGGATTTTACTTCTTTAGACAAAAATTATGCAAAATAGAATGCATCTAACTTTTTAAATGAATCAATCACTAGAATATGGTTTTGGGAGTGATAAAATTATTTGTAATTTATATCCAATTCATGAAATAATTTTAAATATTGTCAAAAATTTAAATGTGGATCAAGTAGCAAGGATAAAATTAAGCACTTTTAAAAAATACTGTATCCTAGATTAAAAGTGAGATCTGAAGAAATGTTTCCCTTCACTCAGATGGATGCTCACTAGCATAAATGTTATGATATTCTATTATGATTGTGGTGACTGTTAAGATGTTTGGTTTCTTTTTCCCCTTAAAGAGAAATGATGTCAGTCCTGAGGCTAAATTAATCCAAGCCATCTATTTTTCTGATCCATTGAGCTGCCTACCAAACAGCTGAAACTGGCAAGATCCCCAGCAGTTGGTTTCGGCAAGTGTAGCAGGAAGAGGATCTGTCAAAGGAGCCTGGAAGTAGTTCACAGCAGAGACATATAAATTATTGTCTTTAGTTCAACTAGAACATCTCATACAAACTAGATCTTTTTCTTCATGCTGAGAAGATGTGAGGTTGGTTATCAATTATTTGCCTGGCTTTGGTATTTAGAAACTTTAACTTCATGCCAAATGTCAAGTTCATCTTTTTAATAAAATCTACCTCACTTATTGCCCCAAATATATTTATGAGCATTCTGACTTTTCATATTCTTTGGAAGGTTTATGATAAATTCTAGGTTTTTGGTATCATTTCACTTTTAAAACAGAAAATGTTTAAGGCAAATTTGACTTCTGACTGGAAAATCTAACTTCATAGTTCCCTTTTTGTATTGTGGAAGTAACACATGCTTTTGGAACAGTTGAAATTTTTTATAACAGCTTACTTAAACTAAGGTAAATGTCTTACACATTTGAAAACACTTCTCTATTTTTTTAAAATTGTTGCTGTTTTATACTGCCATAAATCAAGATAAGCATAATGATGAGTAACAGCAGAAGGCAGAATAGAAACACCTTTATTTCATCTATATTCATTTTGAGGCAGAAGGCTCTTCATAGATTGGGTCAAGTTGGTTGTCTCCACTAAGTTGATGTTCTAGAACTTCAGCTTTAAAGTGTGGCTAAGTTCACAGCTTTGCATGCAATGGCAACAGTTGAGTGTTGACTTGTGCCTTTTCTTGCTTTTAAACACCTGTGAATCAGTTGTTTCTACAAGGAGTGTTCTGTGAGCAGTTTAGCATAGCAGAGCTTTGGAATATATTTTCTTGTTGCTAAAGAAACTAAGTGCCAAGAAAGAGATAGCTACAATAGATACAAGTTATCTATGCATTTTTCAGAACAAGATGGAGTCTTCACCTGCTTGCACTTACTTTGACCTTTTCCTAAACTCTCATAGCTCCAGGGAGCTGAATCTGAAAGGTGATGAGCATTTTTGACCCCAGTCCATCAACCAATCTCATGCAATGTTGCATTCACAGCAGTGTGATTATTCATGCCTTTTTTTTTTTGCACTTTACTAGTCTACACTTTACAATGTTTAATTATTTCTATTTCACTATTGAATTTCATATATTCTTCCCACATATTTTAAGTTTTTTTTTTGTTTGTTTCTGTTGTGACTGCCTGCCTCAAATGGTTTGCCTATGTTCTGCATGGATGAAAAAGTAGGTGGTGTTGCTGGGTTGCCTTTTTTTGGAATTGTTTGCTGTGATGTTCATCCCTATATGCCTAGTCTCTTTCCCTCTGCTGGAAATACCGTCTGTTTCTCTTGCTGCTATTTGCAATGCAAATTCATTGGGCCTTTTAAAAGATACATGTATGCCTTTAAGTATGTATATTGCCTATTTTTTGCAGAATATTGCAATTTTATCATCTAGATGCACTCATTTAATTCTATGATATGATAGCTGATACACTACACTGTTGTTTCTTTTTCTCATGTATTTTATTGAGATTTTAAACATTTTTTGTGTGAAGGGGTGTGCTTCCAGCATTCATTTACATGCCTCATTTCTCTGTAGCACTGAATACCTAGGAACAATACCAGCAATGTTAATTAAAGGGTATGCATTAATGCAAAAATGCGTAAATGCAATTATAATATAGTGAAAATTCTAGCCATTGTACTATTCTCACTAGCACAAAATTATTTGTCCAATTTAGTGAATTTACATATTTTTATTAATTGGAAACTTTTATTTCATGCAGCGTTGCATGGATCATACAATGTAGTTTGTGAGTTCAGCCTTTGTAAACCCAATGGTCTGTAAAATACTGTCTGTTTCCCTGGGGTCCCTACTGGGGCCAATATTGTTTAAACTCCTCATTAATGACTTGGACAGGGGACTGAGTGAACCTCAGCATGTTTGCAAGTGACACCAAACTGGAGAAAGAAGTTGATATGTTGAAGTGTAGCTGCTATTCAGAGGGACTTTCACAGGCTGGACAAGTGGTCTAGCAGGAACTTAATGAAGTCCAAGAAAAGCAAATATGGAATCCTGCACCTGAGGCAGAAAAGCCTCGAGCAGCATTACAGCTTAGGAATTGACTGGATAGAGTGCAGATTTACACATAAAGACCCAATGTCTTTATGTCTTCATAGCCAGCAAGCTGAGCAAGAGTTAGCAGTATGTCCTTATGAGAAATGCTAATTCCTTGTTTCACTAAATAAGTAAATCATAGCACCAGAAGTTCATGTTGACATAACAGGCAATGGGTGTAAGTTCCAGCAAAGAAAATTCTGATTAGATATAAGGAAGAAAAGTTTTCCAGTGGTTTTAGTTAGGTTTTAGATCAGATAAGCTGCAAAATTCTCATCCTTAGAGACAGTCAATACATGCCTGAACAAGACCCTGAACAGCCTCTGCTTTACAGGTAAATTGGACCAGAAGACTTCTGGAGGTCTGTGATGATCTACTAATGATGTATTTAAAGTATCATTGTTTCAAAGACACAAGTGTCTTTGAAGACACAAGTTATGAAAGCTCAATTGTATGACTATGCAAATGTTTCCTAATAGAGGATTTTGAGTGCAAGCAATAGTTAAAATGGAGAAGGTATAGGACTGTCAGTATTCCAGTAGTTTAGAGGCATGTTCAAGCTGAAATTTCAGTGGGTCTGCTTTTATTTTTTTCTTCTTATTGGTATCACTTCTGCCTTTTTCTTCAGTGGATGATTTTTTACACTAAGAAATTGGATCAGTTTGCCAGCACCTGCAGAATAAGAAGAAAGAGATTTCCCTGCCCAAGAGATATATTTCTGAATAAGTCTTGTTTTTTAAGTTTGAAGAAAAGAAAAAAAAGGAGGAAAGAAGTGATTTTAGGGTCCACTGTGTTAGGGAAAAAAAAGGGAAAAAAAAAGGTGCATAAACCAGACGGTTTTATTTAAAGAATCCAGAGCTGATAAGGGAAAAAATGGAGATACAACACACAGGCTGCAAATGCAGTTCTCATGATTTAAATCTGGAAGGCTGTGCAGTACATCTGTTTAACATCTTGCAATTTCAAGAACTGTGCCTTGAAAACCTTCTGTCACAGTGACACATTAAATAAAAGGTTATGTTATGACTTTCAGATGCAAACCTGTAAAAGCTTTATCTAACAACATACCATCTTTTATTAACCCATTGCTGCTGCTCACCAATAACTCTCTTTTGCTAGTGATGTGAGAGATTCTACTGTATAATAAATGTCAACTCTGCAACAATAATTTTTTAATTGCATCAAATTACAAAATTGTTACAATTGTTTGTTGTATGTAAATGGAAAATTTACGTCTCTGTATCTCCTCACTTGTTTTCTCTATTGCTCTTATTATTCAGCTATATATTTTTTTTTAATTAAAGAAATGGAACTGATTGTTCTATTTCTATCATAAACTTTGAGAATGATTAGAGACTCAGAATAATTTCAACAACCTCAAGATTTGTGATGCCATAAGGGATAAAATATTATAATACTTAGAGATAGTATTCTTTATTCAGAGCTCTGATTTTAAGGTTATGAAGTTTAAATAAGTAAGAGTAGAATAGCTGCCTGCTCATTATTTTTTGATACTTCTACATTGAGTCAAAGATAAATGAGGGGCTTTGTCCCCCAGAAATGCTTCATACCTTTCCAGATCAGCTTGTACAAGCTTCCATCTTGTTGAATTCTGGAGGTTCCAAAAGTAGAGTCTGGAGGTTGATCATAATATTTGTCAGTTCTGTATTTTTTCAGAGTGACCTTGGTTAAAATATTCAGCTAAGTAGTGCTGTGTTTTCCATACTTAGAAAATATGGAGAGTAATATTTACCTTGCTGAAACATGCTTTATTCACTATCTGCCAAACACTTTAGAGGTCTTTGGCTGAAATCTCAATGAGTGCTGCTATTTAATATGTTGATGTATGATTTGTTGGTTTTCTTTACAAGGCACAGATGGTCCCCAAGAAACAATGGGGATTTCTTTACCTCAAGGAGGTGATGCCATGCATACAGCAGAAACATCACAACAGTGAGCTCTGCTGTGTGACCTACACTGAGTGGGTGTGTGAAAGAGAGAGAGATAGCATTTCCTTCATAGACATACACACCCTCTGACCCAGACTAGGGAAGAATCTGCTTTGCAGAAGGTTTGCTTCAAGGGATTTTCCACATGTATTTTATTATGTTAAAGCTGATAGTGGTGACAAGTTGCACATTAAGTAACTGTTTCTTCAAAAATGTCCTGTTTATATTCTCTTTAGGAAAAGTGATGTAATACTAAGTTTCTCAGATAAACAAAGTCATTTGGTTATAGAGTATGTTACTATTGCATATGAACCTTGCTCTCATCTGCCCCATACCTATTCATTTTAGGCCTCTGGCTTTGTACAATGATTACTTGCATATTTAGGGACAAATGTATTCATATTCACTAAGTTAGTAGCCAGTGGTTTTCACCAGGGAAATAAGTTTAGTATGCTGTTAGTAATTTGGTTTCAAAAATATCGGCAAGGGCTTCAACATAAGAGTCAGTGAAACATGTGGTCTTAATCATTCCCTTAAGAAGGAGACATGGTCTATTTTCCATTAGCAATGGTGCTTACAGCAAATGAATAAATATAGAATGAAATTTACATGTGTATTATAACTTTAGGGTGTGTGTATGCATTCAAACATGCATGCGCATGTGTATGCTTAGGCATACGCCCAGTGAGTGTAAAATGATGACTGTTGTAACAGAGCCAGCCTTGGAGAACAAGTTGGTTGGTAGATGAATTGGAAAATGCTTTTGTTTACAAATTAATTTCCCCTCCCTTCCCCAGGCAGCAAAGTTCAAAACCTATATTTGCATCATGTAACTGGCATGAAAGAGCTACAGTAAAGTTCTTATAGCAGTGTTGGTCTTCTAATATAGCCCTTACTCAGGTATGTAATGACAGAATTGCAGCCTTCACCCCTTTCAACATTCTGTTCCAGTACACAGAGACCAGCTTTAGCTGGACTGGTCACATAGAGTATGGCACTGAGAAATGGAATTGGAGACAACTGCTCGTAGGAGCTGTTTTATCCCATTAAATCATGAGTGTACCAAGAGTCTTTCTGTTGATGCTTTACCCATATCCTTCTTAGAAGAATTGCCATAAGAGGGTATATTAACTGGCAGAAATTAAGTCCTGTTTCTTCTTTGCCTTCTTGTAACATTCTCACTGCTCTGCCTGGGGCCTTCCAATGGCAGAGCAGCGAAGCAGAGCCCTATTCTGCATTCCTCATTGTTAGATTCCTGTGGGACATTAGAGCTGGGACCCGGATTTATTTCCACTTTCTCTGGTTTTAGTTAGCTTTGTCATTCTTGACCCTCTATCATGTAAAAGGGATGAAAACTAAGGGAGAAAGCAGTGCTTGCTTCTGCCTTGAGCGTATTTTGAGTAGACCAGGTGTGAAGCAGAATGTAAACTACAACTCTTTTAGTGAAGAATTCTGCCTCAGCTTTTTCTCCCTAAATTTGTTTCTGAGGTAGCCCATTCAAAGACGACTGATAAATTCCTCTCCTTATGCTGCCATGAGCAGCATCTAACCTAAAGATGTACATATAGATTGGGATGACAAAATGTCTATGAAAGGAGACAGCACTCCATCATTTTCTTCTAGGCTTGGTAATGTTTGTGTTGTTACATCAGTTTTGGTAATTTCTTTGTTTTTTAATTTGCATATACCACTACTAATGATCTTGATAATTGTTAACTGGGAGCTGACTCAATAGTATATCTTAAAGATAAGAATTCACACCGATGAATGCTAAAATTTGATTCACAGAATTTTGGAAGTTTTTGAATAGAGAAAGTTTCCTTTCTTTCATAAGCCCTGAAGCTACTTCATATTTGACTGAAAGTAAGTCCATGAAATGGGTTTGCCAATAGTTTAATTTATTATTATCATAAACTGTTTCTTTAGGGTTTTTTTGGTCGTTGGAATACAGACAGAGTGCTTTTCAAAAACCTGAGCTTTTCAAATTTTTTTTAAGATATTTGAGCTAACTAAAATTATGGTTTTAAAGAAGAGATAAATTTTTCAAATATCAATGTGGATTTTTGTCATTTTCTCCTCTCTTGTGAGCTTTTCATTGGAGATTTTATGGCATACTGAATCTGGCATCCTTGGAATGGCCAGCTCCAAGACTGCAATAAAAAAAAAAATTTGGGTCCACTGCCTATGTTGTGACTCCTCATCTAAAACAGTTTTTTGGCACAGATTCCAAGTCATGTAATGGGCCTTGTTTTGTTGTGGCCTTTTCCTTCTCACATACTATATTTTGCCTAAAGGATAACTCAAGCATTTTTTCACTTTGAGCCTATTACTCGTGAATCTTCATTGCTGCAGTGTAGTGCATTTTAAATGTGAAAGGAGTTACTCTGATAATAGATCCTTAAATTGGTGGCATATATAATGCAGTTCCACAGCTGTCAACTTAATGTTTACCTACTCCTTAGTACTTGGGTTTCAACTTTGAGAAAGCAATTTCAGTGTATATCAGTTCTGTCTTAAACAATTGTAGAGGCATCATACACCCTGGAAAGGTACTATTTTTCTCTGAGGTAGTTTAAAGATAAGATATGTTTATCTGCACTGGGAGCTTCAGTGTGGACATGCACTCCCTCTGTCACATTTTGGAGGCTGAAGTCATTGGTACCTTAAACATTCTCTAATTTCTGTTAGTACATTTATGTAAAATCCTGCATCTGTCACTTTTGGGACTGGTTGCAGATTATCAAGATAAATCTCTCCTGTTTCCTCTGCTGTATTGTCACCACTTACCTCCAGTCTTGTGTATTATTCATGGTCTTGTTTTCAGATGAGGGAGGACATTAGTTCACAAAAGTAAATATATTCATATAAGCTTCACTCAAGTCAAAATTTTCCATTTAAGAAAACTGCTTGGGCAAGTCCATAACTTCAACGGGACTTTCAGCATGTACTTAAAATACTTAAATGTTTAAATGGAGAGGCATGGACTAAGTCTTTCCTGAATCAGAGCCATAATTTCTGAAGTGTCAGTTACACAACCTATTGCAGAATATGCTTTGACAGATGGGTCTAGGTAATGTGAAAGCCATAGAAAGACATCTTTGTGGGGAAGTTGTTATTTTTTCTTATATTTCATTTTTTCCCCCCGTGTTCATCCTGGGAATAGCAATTACTACTGCTTGCATTTTATATATATTATGTGTACATATATATATATGTGTTTATATATATCTACTTATCTGTGTTTGTATACATATATATAAAAGTAAATTTCTCTATTTGCCTTTTGTTATTAGGTCCTATAGCAGATTATTTTTTCCTTTTGCTTCTAGCAATGTAAAATGTGTAATGAACCATGATAATTTTTAAAAAAAATAAATTGCTGTTGTGTCACATTTCCAGAAAGAGTAAGACTTGAGGTAGAAGCCTTACATGTTCTCCTACACAGCTGGATGTTGCTGCAAGCATCTCATTTGAGTGTCTTTCCAAGGTTATACTATCTGTCTCTGGACAAACTGGAGAAAAGGATCAATAAAAAGTTAAGGTATACAGGAGGAAACGTGAACTGTTATCAGTCCTAGCTGCTTGGTAGAAATAAGTGTTCATATATATATTTGTCCCTGAAGTTTCCAAGATTCAAATGGTAGGTAGTCTGTGGAAGAGCAAAAAGTGTTCATCTAAATATCCCAGTTAAGGTAGTTCAAAGGCATCTGAAAGAGGTTGAGCACTTTCAGAGATGACCTTCAGAGGGAAAGGTCATGATTGTATTAGATTAGTTAGGAAACTAGTTAGTTTGAGGAAAATATGTTGCTAGTCCCTGCTAAAGTCGGTAGGAGCTGACAACATCTTATTTCTCAAAATTAGACCGCAGTGTTGCGTATTAAAAGACAGACACATTCAGAGAAAAGATGCTTTGGGGCAAATGCTCCATGTGGGCAATGTGTTGTTGCCCTTAAGATCCTTGCTACTGTACGAAGAAATTTAAAAAGAAGAAAACGCTTATAGTAAAGTATATTACTCTTGTAACAGGACCTGTTTTATCCACAGTTCCAAAAGATGCAGTTTCCTCCACCATTTTTCTGCTTCTGACATGCAGACAGAAAGCAATATTTCAATTTACTTTGCCTGGTTGGTATTCAGATTACAGTTATAAAAGAGCACCAAAAGACAAGGGAATTTCTGTTGTTGATAAGTGCCATTGGATAACACTGACCACATGGGAAGTGCAGCTGTCCCAGCTGGTGGTGAGAGCAGAACAGGTGTTTGTACTCAGCACCTCACTTTGCCCTCTGAGGAGTTTGATTGTTTTCCTTGTATCTAGAATGGTATGTACAAAAGTCACAAAAAGAACAAAAAATTACCTTGTACTGCAATAATATCAGTCTTAAATTTAAGAACACCTTTTTCTTAGTCATGGTTGTGAACTCGGAAACCAAATTTTTAAAGCTTCCAAGATGAAGTCATATTGAGAAGTCATACAGTATTACTAAGTAACCAAAAATATGGGTAGTTACTGTAGACAATTTCAAGGATGAAGTTGAAAGTACATTATATACTAATTTTTCTTGTGATCAAATGTTTGCTCAGTTTCCCATTTGACTGTTTCTACACCTATATTTGATAAGTGTATACTTTAAAATGAAATAACCAACTCTATAACATCAGTTTCTTATAAGTGCATCTCAAAGCTTTTTTGCTGAAGAGATAAGTAAGTGTCAATATTCCTATGTACAGGAAATTGAAGCACTGTGGCACTGAACTGGCTTTACATCCGTTGTATGGTAGTCAGAATAACAAATGGTATCTCTTGTGTTATATTGCTTAATTTTTTTTTGTAGTTTAAAGATACTGGGAATATAATGGATATTTCAAAATTTTCTTTGCTGCTATGAGTTTTTTGGTTTTGTTTGGATTTTTTTCTACAATGTGACCAGTGTTTAAACCAGAAAGATTAAACTGCTATGGACTAGAATTGTGCCAAGTATCACTGATTGATTGTTAATGTAGTAAAAAAACATGATGATTTAAGTTTGGGGTTTACCATTTATTTTTAAGTTTTCTTGCGTCTGAAGCTTGAAGCAAAACAAGAGAGTATAAAAAAATTGGCAGAAAGAGTGATTGGGGAATATAAATACCCAAGCCTCACTCAACTTTATAGTATACCTTTCTGTTGGATAAAGAAAATGCAAGCAGTATGCAAGTGAATCAAAACTATTCAGCAGAGAATTGTGTTCTTGGTTCATGCCATTAAGAAAATGAAGAGAGAGAGTGTGTTGTGACAACTCTGTCAAGCAGTGATTGATTTTCAACTGGTTTTTTACATTTTGTTTTATTCTTTTACTGTATTTGAATTTAGACTTTCAAACCTGCTTTCCTATGAAAACCACTTTCTCAAAGAGTGGAGCTGACTGCCTAACTCTGGAGTGAAATGAGAAACCTCTGCCTGGCTTTTTGCTAATACATCACACAGTGCAGAGATGATGCTCCTGTCCAGCTGGAAGTATTCAGTTCATTGTTCATCCATCGCCATCAGGATATGTCATGGGGGTTGCCCTGTTTGTTCTATTTTTGCTTTGCTCCTTTTGCCTGCATGGTTTAATAATTTTAAATGCATAAATGATAACCAGGACTTCATCCTAATACATATGTTTGTGCAATGTTTTTATCAGCAACACTCTTTTAGGGGGAGGAGAGCAGAACATACCTCATTTTGAATCATAGTCCAGCTTCCACTGGGTCCTGCTCCCTTTTCTTCTCCTGGCTGTCTTATTTTTTTCCTTTCTTGAGGGGTTTATTTTCCAGCTTAACCATGCAGACAGATCTTTACTGCATGCTGTGGTATCTGATGAATTAAGCATTAACCTATCCAGGAATATTATGGGTTCCAATTCAGTTTTGAGGATGATGTATTGTTTGGCATTAGGAAATTCACTTAACATCCTGAAAGGTAAAAAGGTGTGTTAATTAATATAAGAAAGAACATATTGAACTTAATTTATGATGTGATGCTAACTGAAGATGTGTCAGTTTAGAAATTTTTGTGTTGTGATGGGAGGAAATGTAAAATAAATGTGAAGCATGATTCTAGGGTTGGCTCATATCATTAACCAGGTACCACTGGTAGAATATTCTTAGTCTTCTCTATGTTTTTTCCATGTGTTACCTACCATTATGAGCAACTGGAATGCAATAATACTATTCTTTGTGATGAGCAACTTCTGTGAAATACAATTGTCTCTTTGGAAAATAGATATAGTACTTAATCTCTATGTTGTGTTTTTAGAATTTATAATTACATATTTATTCATATGTGTATATAATACTATAGTATTATATAAAATTTGTATCAAAGAAGAAGATACTAATTCCTTGAACTGAAGGCCTCTCAAATTCACTAGAAAGGTGATTAGTTGGTGTGGTGTGGGTTTGGTTGGTGGTTTTTCTTTGTTTGTTGGGGTTTTTTTTTTAATAGCTATCTTTGTCTTATTCTGCTTATAATTTTTTCATTTTTATGAAATAAACACATTCTTAGGAAGTATGAAAATGACTACTTTTCATTTAATGCAAAAGATAGGTCAGAGAGCACATAATGGTCTTACATAACTTGATTCCCAAATTTATTTCCTCTGCAAAGTACTGATTGGTTGTAAATTTTCTTTTTTCCTAAGTAAATGAGCAATTTCCTCTACAATGGTTATCTATGCTAAATCTTGGCTTATGAAAAGCACTCTATGAGATTTTGGTATTAACAGTTTGAACAATGTCATGCATGTGTTCACTAGCTGGATAAGATAAAAGAAAGGAAGCAGTGCACAGTTGCATACTGAGTAAGAAAATAGAAGAAAGCTGTACAAATTAAAAATGTGTGGCTTGTGCCAATTTTTTTTTTTGGTGAGAATTTAAATGTATTATTGATCACTAACACAGATTTAGAACTTAGTTGTCCAACATTGTATAGAATAATCATGTCAGGAAAAGTGCTAATTATTAAATGTTTCTAGCAATTTGTAGATGTAGCTAGCATAAAAAAATTTCAGTGGTAATCTTTTTGACCTTTTACTTTACTAATTGCTTTAAATCTTTAGATGGAGATTTGATTTATTTTTCTTGTTTTTGGAAGAGGAGCTTAATATACTGCCCTGGTGCACTTAGTAGCAAATCAGCTTTTGTTATGCTTTGTAATATTACATAGAAATCAACAGAAAAAGGAGGGATATTTTTGGTAAACATGAATAAATGTGGTTTTAGAATTTATGGAATTTATAATTGATTAGGTTAAATGAAAATTGTTTAGATTCTGGTGGAAGTTTCTGTAATCTTCTAATAGCAGTAAGTACAGTTTAATTACTAATGCCAAAAAAGGAGGCTGAACAAGGAAGGGAGGGAATCTTTCTACTTATAACCACTTACAATTTTCTAAAAGCTATCCATATGGGTCCACTTGGTCTGGACTTATAGGCGAATTGGTCTCTAGCCAAATACTCCATCTCCTTGAGCTTGCACCTCGCTATAGAGCTCTAATGTTCCCCTGAAGAGTACTTTTTTTTTTTTTTTTTTACTCTCTAATTTAGATTTGGCAGTTGAAGCATGATGGCAATTGAATGTTTTGGGAATGAGCAATAAATAAAGCTTTAAAACTTCTATTGTTTTGTCTTTCGGTTGCTGTGCTATGCAGTTGCATAAGCATCTGTAGGCTAATGTAGTGGAAATAAGATTGAATTGCATCTGCTAAGGTCACATTTTGGTTAAGATTTCTTTCCCTTTTTTTTTCCCCTCTCAAAATCTCCAACTATCCTCATTTGTATCATAAATAGAGAAATATAAAGGGGGAGTGTTTTATTTTATTGAGCCAGTGTTCAACAAGGAATTGGTTGAATGAAGAAGGTAGTTTGGGTAATTTGAACAACATACTTGTAATGAAACATGATTTCCCCACCCTGTTCCCTCCTCCAAATGAATACCATGTAATCCTCCTCTCTTCCTGCACCATGGTAACCTGTTGCTGGGCCTCTGTCTGTTCAATGTTTGTTATACATGTCAGATGTCTCTTTCAAGCTGTGCAACCCCAATAAACCTCAGAGATCTGTGCATTTTTGTCAAACCAGTCTAACAAGGCAAAAAGCTACTATCTTGTGGAAAACATGAGGTTATAGTGTGCTCTGCACCCTCCTGTGGTGCTTTGAAGGCAGCAAAGGGGAGCATATGGGGTTTTTTTGACTGTATGGAGTAAAGGTAGTTGGGTTACAGACTCACACCCAATAGCCTGGTCTTGATACTGGGATTGTAACAAGGATGGGAGTTTGCAGAGTATAGAGCCAGGGCTGAGAGAAATCACATGTAGATCACTGTACAGGATGTTGACTTAGAACATCCAGATGAAAAACTGGAAGTTTTGTGGTTTGTGTTGTCTTCCACTCTCTTGTGCAGTATAGTTTTTTATGTAAATATCCAAAACCTGAAAAATGCTGGAATGACATTAAATCTGCAAAGCAATTCACACAAAGCAGTGTTCAACTAAAATAAGATTACAAAACTGGGCACATGCAAAATAACTGATACACTGCCAAGTAATCGCTAAACTGTTTATCTGCAGATTCACCTGGAGAAACCTGGAAATACACTTAAAATGTAAAAATTAATTTTATCTGATTCAGATTCAAGATCTGGAATGACCAGCTTCCATCTTTATTATTCCCTGGAATACTTTAGTGTATTTATTCAACCCCCAAATGGGGGTTAAGTATTGTTATTATTATTAAAAGTTTGGATTATATTAGAAAATGTTTGGATTCTACAAAGTTTGTAAAATCATACTGGAAATTTCATAATGTACTTTCTTGTAAAGCATCTGACCTTTTCTTCCGATTGTTCTTTAACAACTGTTCTTATAGTATTGTGGGAATGATCTTATTTGTTTTATTTAGGAGCAGGAAATGCATCTTATTTTGAAGTGGTAATGATTACATTTTTTTGAAATTTCAGAAACAGCTCAAATTAAGGTTTGACTGAGATTTTTCTTTCTTTTTTTTTTTCCCTTTCAAGACTCCAGTTCATTGGAAACACAGTTTGGTGTTGGAGCAAATTATGGCAGCAGAGACAAACTGTCCTGCAATATAGAGAGGATAGGTCAAATGCATGCTACTGCATTCCCTCATGCATTGTGCAGACAAATGCAGCCTTCATCCTTCCCACCCTTTCTATCTCTCACCTAGATACTACCCAAGGGTAGCGTGTTCTCGATGCTTTGCTATGTTTCTTCTTCAGCCAGCATTGCCTGTGCTTTCATAGTTTGATTGTGGCATCTCTTCTGCTTTTAGCCACTGTGGACTGCAGAGTGTTCTGAGCATCTTGAGGTTAATTATGTGTACAGTTACAAATTCTGCTAGAGACTAAATCTGCTTTGAGTTAAAACCTTTGGATTTTTTTTTTCTGTCAAAAAAAAAATCCATTGGCAAAAGAAGTGACAGTAAAACTTCATAAGTGTTTCATTCTAGCATGCAATGTGGATGATTTATTCTCAAAGGCAGCCATTTTGTGGTTTTCCTTTCAAAGGGACTAAGTGGAACAATATAAAGATGTACTCTTTGAAGTAAGCGGTGGGAGCTACTGGTCAGTAACTGCTTTTGTGTATTTTGCCACTTGCTGACCTTATTCCTCAAGCCCTAAATCTTTGATAGCATACCATGCTTCATCTTTGTAAAGGAGAAATTTTAATTTATTTCTCTGTCATGGTATAGACTTGACCTCAGAAGATTTTGCCACCTATGGGCTTGACACTTGTTTCATTAGCACTACCTACTGGTAGTGACCAAGTGGGTTGGGTGAAGGCTTCAGCTATGTCAGTGAAGTCATCTGGTCACCTACATGTCACAAAAGTGTGTTTTGTCTTAATTGCTGAAATAGTAGGGGTGAGTGTAGGGCAGGAAAACAACAGGATTGCTAAGTGTGAAACATCTGATGTGCTCTCAGGTTGAATTGATATTTCCTTTATTTCAAGCCTAAAGAAAAATGGTATCCCCTGTAATTTTATTGTCTTTGTGCTTGATTATATATTTAAGGAAAGAATATGTCATTCTCCTAATAGTTTTATATTCTTATCTTTATGTGAAAGGACCTGTGATAAATCAAGAGACCAATTAATTTTCACTTTGTGATTTTAAAATTGCCTAGGAAGGATGGATTGATGGATATAGGCGATCACTGTTGAACAGATGAGAAAAAAAAAGCCACATTTAAAAGTGATCCAAGGACTCAGAAAAGCTCCAGCTTTACTATCTAAACTCTGTGCATGTAAATAACAATCTTTTGTTAAAGCTCTAAGGCTGCTATGTAAAACCTGAAAATCCTGATAGACTGGTTATATAGTTGTCAGAATAGATGACTATAGACTTGGAACTGAAACATTTTAGTTGTCCATTAGCCGTTTTATCTTTCTTAAATTCAGAGAAAAAGCAAGTAAGAGACAAAAAATATACTATGAATAGTTATTTAAATGTAAGAGGCTTTTTTCACACTTTGGAAATGGCTTTGAAGAATGCTAGTATCAGGCCTTACTTTAGGGGTTCCTGGACTCTATACTACCCTCACAGGGTTTTATTTTTTTATTACTGTATGCAAAATCTCCTACCTTCTTTTTTCTTAACTGAGAACCTTCCAATTCAACATTAAGCAAAGCAGTCAACATCCTTCACAAATTTTTTGTCCTTTATCTTCTGTTAAGGAAGAGATTGGTGCCTTAAGAATAATGTACGATTTCATATTTTTGATTTTGGATGTGTTTATTTTACTTTAGCTGTATCTTGGGACAGTAAGGTCAAATAATTTTGTTTCACATAGTAATAGAAAGTGGTGAAAAGAGTTCTGCAGGGTGACTAGATTCCATCAACACCACTGAAAACTTCAGGCTGCAATTCTAATTCTTCATCTTCATGTCTTCTGTCTCTTTTAGTTCAAGGTAAAACAGTGCTGAATACTGCTTCAGTGCAAGAAATTTGTAGATCTTGGGACAATCTAGAGCAATGGAAACCCGTGGCTTTTGTGTTACAGATCCAAGATGAGAAAAAGTGGCACAAATATAATTCAAAATATCATTTAGATGCTGCTTTAGGCTTATAGATGTGACCACAAGTTGTGGAGCTGACTCAACATCCAGTTGTTTGGAGATGGTTCTGCTTCTCTAAATGCCAATGCAGTTTTTTCAGCAAGCTTTACATAACAAGGGCCATTCCTCCAAGAAGGTCCCCAAAGTGGACAAAATTAGTTCTCCTGTAGTCTGGGGTTTCGATTGTACTGCTTACCCTGCTTCTTCCTTGCAGGATGCTGGACATCATGACCTCACGGTCACTGCAGCCAAGGCTGCCTCCTCACTTCACATTTCCAACCAGGCCCTCCTTTTTTGTTTGAGCTACACATCATTCTTTGTTGGTTCTTCTAACCACCTGTATCAGAAAAGTATTGGGAGTACTTTCCAGGAATCTCCTGGAGTGTTTGTACTTTGCTTTGTGGCTTCTCTAGCAGATGTCAGGGTGGTTGAAGTCCCCCATAAGAACCAGGGCCTTTGTCTGTGAGGTTGCTTCCAGTTGTCTGTAAAAGGCCTCATCCATTTCCTCTTCCTGATCAGGTGGCTTGTAACAGATAGCAGCTGTGGGCCCCTCATCAATCTGCACTTTTACTCTAATCCAGAAACTCTTGAGTAGTTCATCATCCTCCCTAAGGTGAAGCTCCATGCATTCCAGGAGCTCCTTTATGCAAAGGGCAGCTCCACCAATTCTTTCTGTCCTGTCTTTCCTGAAAGCATGTAGCCTTGCATTGCAGTCATGCAAGCTGTCCCACCATGTCTCTGTAAACGTGATGAGATGAAGCCTTGTGATTGCACACAGATCTCCACATCCTCCTGTTTGTTTCCCATACTTCGTGCACTGGTATACAGGCACTTCTGAGAGGTGTCCGAGCACGCTCGTTTCCCAGGAAGGGTGCATAACTGTTGTATAAGACATCTCTTTGCAAAGTGGGAATGGATCATGGAGCTGTTTGTTTCCCCTGAATTACCACTGCCCTACCAGCTATTGCCAGAATCTTTTTAGTTCAGCGCTAATACAGGATTCTGAATGGATATTTTCAGTTATGGGTTTGTACAGAATATGTGACTGATCAGACCTTTCCCCCCACCATATTCCTGTGATACAAAAGTGATACTTTCTTCAACATAAAACAGGAGGGCAAAGCTAATCAATAGCAAAACTTTTCCTAAAAGATGTATATTTTCCAAATGTTTATGGATATGGAGCTGCATTTAACATAAGATGCACCAAGGCAATCATTGACTTTGTAACTGGCTTTGAGGTACAGGATATGAAACCAATATATTTCAGGCTGTTGTTTTGAAAAGGTGAAGCTGGATTTAATTCACACATAGCCTGCTTTTAATTTTGTTTTTGTTTTGAAATAATTTTTGTCAGTGAAAACTGTATTTTTGATAATTTTTTAAATTTCTCTGATGGAAAACATAATTGATATAAGAAGCGTCAGCCAGAAGTATGTAAATAAGTTTCCCTGCACTCTTTCCTAGTAAATTTTTCAATCACTTGGAAATGGAAAACTTTCCCCCAAAATCTGAGTATTTAAAAAGTAATCTAGCAGAGATTATAAATTCTAATGCTTCACTGCCTCAGGTGTGATAAGCAAAGCATTCCTTCAGAAGGCATGATAAATCTGTGTATCACCCTGCTATACAAGTCAAAATAAGTGAAAGGAGATGGGATGTTATTGTGTCCCACTTCAAGTTAAAGATCCAGTTGATCTATTTATGCTTTTTTTGTGCCTTAAACTATGTTTCTATATCTGTTGCTCTCTGAAGAGTGAAGAATTTATGAAATAAATTTAGAGATAAAATAAAATCTAGTCAACATTTTATTCAAAACTATTTGCTAAGGGATGGAGTGCTGACAGTGGCCTCAAGTAGCTTTATTTAATAGCACAGCCATACCAAGTGTAGCTTTGCTGACAGGTGTGATACCTCCGCTCATGCTATGTATGAAATTAAAAACTAGAATATGCCTTTTAACACATAAGGGGCTGGCCCTTCATGGTCATCTTAAGCAACTGGATTTCAGAAGACTTGCTTCAGGTTCATATTATATACTGTACATATTTTGTAGATATTGTAAAATATGTTTATATTGTGGTCCAGAATTTTTTTTCTGAAATTCCCAATATGATTCCTTCCAATTCATCTCATAAAATATTGATCATCATCTCTATATTATGTAAACCCTTTTCAGCCTTGAATTAATTCAGTTTCTGACAAATTACAATAGGTAATTAGTTTGCATGATAGGTGGTGGGTTAGGAGCTGAGAATGAAATAGCATTCAAAACAGGGAGATGAAAGGGGGAGAGTCAGGAGAATGGAGGAAGCGGTGTACCTTGCAAACTCTGTTGGCTATTTTGTAAATATTTTGTCAGTGTAATAAAAATGGCTTCTCTGGATTTAAGAGTCTTAAACCAACATGTACTTCTAGAGGAGAGGCAGACACTGTGAAATTTTATCCTAAATTACTTCCAGCTCAAGAGGTGACCTGTAAAGCTAAAAGTTTCTGTCTTACTTCTTTAAAGTGCTGTGCTGTTGCCAGTTAAGCAGATTTATACTGCTGGATACTACAGCTGTTCTGTTCTATTACTTCCGCAACTGAAATTTTTTTATTGTAATCATCGTTTCAGTTGAACTATGGTTTAACTGGAGATTGGTTTTTGATAACATTAATGCATAAAGGCAAATAATTTCATTTTTTAAAATAATAAAATATTAATTCTTAATTTTCCTTCCTGTCTCTTGTGCCCTGAAGGCAGGAGCAAAAGAATTTTAAAATCTTTTATTTAAGTAGCAGAGAAATGGAACTTCATTTACCTGCTTTTTTTAAAAAGTTAATTTTGCAGGCATTATGGCTATATCCACAAACTGTTCATGTTTGCCTTTTCAGAATGTGATTACTGCTCATAAAAGCAGTTTTAATTGAATACTTATGTCATGAATGACTTGTAGCATGCTTAAAACTACATGCCTCTATTTATATGACTATAGTTTATTTTTTAAAGCTCCCTGTATAACAATACTTGGAAATTACTAAAGGATTTTGCTATTCAGCTGGGTGATTTTAAAAGATATTGCTCTTATACGGGACTATTGGCGTTGCTGCTTAGGAATAAAAAGCTAAGAAAATTATCCCTTCCCCCTTTCAAACAAAGCCGCATCTAAAAAGGTCACTAAAGGAAACACACCATTCAGTTAATCTCCTTGCTGTATCTAAGATTAACTTGGACACAGATGGTTCAATTTATAGTTTGATCTGGCATAATACATACATTTAACAAAATCCTGTTTTGTATTGCTTCTATAAACACTAACGTCTGATAAAAGCATGCTGGCTTTTCTGCCATCAACTTGAATCAGAAACCTCTGAGCCAGTGCTTAGAAAGCAGGAGTCTGACATTCAGAGACCTAAGTTAACTCTTCTAGCCTTTGGCTGCAACTTTTCTTAGCTTTATCCCTGACTTTCAAAAGGCAAATTCATTTGTCATTTTCTCAATTTAAGCTGCTGTGGATAATTATTAGGCTTTGTTTTTGCTGCATTTAAAGATGAAGTGATTCAATGCTGTTCATTACAGCTCATTTCCGGGCCACACTGTAGTCATTAAATTTCTGAGATACTATCTGAGAAATCACTGACATTGTTCATATACCAAAATTAAATGTTTACCCCTCCCTGCTGTTTGCCAGGCACTAGCCCACCTGTCTGTAAAAGGAAATGGCTTTGGCATGATCATGATCATTATGGAAGCTCATGAACAAGCAGTCTGTCCTTTCTTTGTGGAAAGTTTTCCATTTATAGGCAAATGGCATTATCTAAAAAAAAAGAATTGCTTCCTTGGAATCACAGATTTCACTCAGAGATCAGCTGATTTTTCTATTCCACAGGTGAAGTTTTCTCACTTCTGATTGTGTATTTCTCAGAAAATTCTGATCATAAGAAATGATATTAGCTTTACTTTGGAAAATAATAAGTGTATATTTTGCTATTTTCAGCCAATTATCCTAAAGAAGCTGGGCACAATAACCAGAATACCTGACAGATGTTCAGTGAATTCTGAGAATGTGGAGGATCATATCCAATGTCTTGAATTTATCTGCACAGTTTAGTTGCCACTGGTAACAAGGAGGATTTTATATGTTTATATGCCTGTCTGTGAACTGACTTCTGTTATTTCCAAAGTTGGAGGATTGACTTTTGCAAGCTTCTTAGTCTTTGTAGGTCAGTTCAGCTTGGTAGTTATTACATGGGTAATAAGTATAGAATTGTTCTTATGTTCCCTTAGCTAGGATATGACCATGGCATTTATTAAATTATATGAATTTAAACAACAGTCTTTTCTCTGAAGGGAAATGAGGGAAGCAACAAATGAGTAACTAATGAAAGAATTATTATGGACTTAACTTGAAGATTAAAGTCTTGAATCTGGAAGTGACAGATTCATGGAGTGGTATAATACCATGCTTGCTTAGATATACTTTGTAGGGGGGGATGGTGTCAGGGTGGGGAGTAAAAGAAGGAAAAATATTTCCCATACTTGGCAAAATCTAGAAGTACTACTTTTAGTGTCACTCCATTACATTTCTATGAAGCTTGCTTAAAAGGCAAAACTAAAGCTAAAATATCCCATAATTTACTCCTGTATTGGTAAGGCATGAGTTGAGTGAGATTAACCCATCTGGTTGGAGCAGAGTGCTTATCACACCAAGGCTGTGTGATGTCACTCTCATCCCTGTATTGGCAAGTTACTTAACAGTTGGACTTTTGGGTCCCTTCAAATCAGAATATTCTGTCATTCTGTGAGTTCATTGTCTAGCCTCCTTTAAAACTACATTTATATGATGAGCCTTCTGAATTTCCCAGCCTCACACAGGCAGGGGTAGTACAGATATCAGCCCAAGCCCACTCAGTTCAAGGTTTTGAAGAGAGGTAGATGTTGGTAGTCTGCCATGCTGCTTGGAGGGTTTGGAATTAGTCCATCTGTTCACCTCCTCATCTCTTTGCTCTGCCAAAGTCCAGATCCAGCTGTGGACATGTACAACTGGTATGGTTGGGGCCAAGCCTGGCATGTGAAGAGCTCAATTAACAGATGTGCAGACAGCCATCAGCATGCCTGGCAAGCTGACCATGGAGGAAGGACTTTGGAAGCTGAGGTTGGAGAAGATGGTCTAAGAAGTTCCAGTTGAGAATTTATTTTTTATTAATAAATTTTGCTGATTTTTCTATATAGCCTTTGAAAAATGAGGGTGGCCTTATATCTGAACATTGCCTTATATTTGAAGTCATATTATATTAGGGTTGGTATGGTAGTTCTAGCTAGATCCATGATAATGGCTAGAGTCTGTAAGGATAAACCACAATGAGGCAGAGAAGAAAGCATTCAAAATTTGTTCTGGCAGAAATTGGTTAATTAACTCTATTTAGCATTACACAAGACCTTAACTTGGCTAACTTACTATCTTTGTTAAATATGTAGCTTTCCAGGAGTAAGTCTGAATGAAATGTCTTAGTATTGTTTAACTAATTTTTTCATACTGAAAGCACAAAAATTGTGCAATTGCATATAGAGGACTCAAGAAATATATGTTTGCATTTTCCTATGAAACTCTCTTTTCCAGAAAGAAGAAAATCTACAGATAGAATGACAGTTTTTAGGTCCTATATTGAGGGAAATTGAACTATTTTCTTTGTTAGGCCCTGTCACTCCCACAACTGGAACGCAAAATCAAACAGCAAAAACTGGGGATGATATATTAATGATAATTTTTTATGAACATTGATAGAAGAACAACAATTCAAGGCCTGTTGAACTTTAGGATTTTTCCTTTTTTTTTCCATTTTCTTTCTCTCAAACAGATTACTTGGTGCAAATAGCCCACATATTCTTCCAACTGCAGCAGCTGTTGTTAGATTTACATTAAATAATATCTCTTTGGGTGTGAGTTAGATGATTGAAATACATGTATTGAGGTTAATGGCAGTATTTTCTGACTGTAAAAAGTCTTTTAGGGGGAAGAATATGATTCTTAGCAGTCAAATGTGCTAAAAGTTTATGTGGAAGACCTCAAACATATAGGAGGCTATAGGCTTAGAGGTTTGACAATTTTCTTCTCATTAGTATATTGCAAAGTTTAACTTTGACACACAATAGACTTAAGCAGGTTCAAGGCCTATACTTCTTTCCAAATATAGGAATGAATAAATGAAGGCAACAGAATAATTTAAAGTAAAGCTAATGGCACAAGGGGAAATTAACAGAAATTCTCTGTCTCAACAAACAGTTCTAGAGGTAGTTTATAAAAATTATTCAGTCAAATCAGTTCATTTTTAATGATGTCTGTTAAAACTAGATATGAACTCTGTGAGTAAAAAAAAACCCTAGAAAAATTATTTTTGAAGTAGTCTATGGGCTTTTAAAGGTAGGGAGTGTAATTAGGAGGTTATCAAAAAGTAATTAATTAGTGATTCAGTTTAAAAGACATAACTACAGTATAATTCCTCTGGCCTGTCTTGTTATTATAGCTATGTTGAGAAACCGAAGTGCTGTCCCTTATGTCATGGATTTTTGTGGTATAAAGGAAAGTATTGGGTAGTAAAATTTTCAATTTCCAGGTCTATGGCCATCAAGTGTTTTTCTGTTATTTTTCTAATGGACTTCTACACCCCCCCCCCTTCACACTACTCATTCCATTATGAACTTGTAAAGCTTAAACTTTGAATATGAATTTTACTAGCAGAAGATGAAGAAGACAGTAGTGATGCTGGTCAGCACTGTAAAGCTTTTAGCTTACCTTTTGCAGTGAGTAGAAGTTCAAGTAGCTGCGTAGTGTTGTATGTGTTGTACATAGGCATCAGTTATCAAACCATTGCTATCTTGCTATAAAGCTGACCAAAGTCTTCACCTAGATTATGCATTATTGACTCAGGTTTTTTGGTTTTTTTTTGAATACTCTATTATACAGAACTTCTGGTAAAACTGAATGCAGTGGTATAAGCATAGAATTTGTTATGCAAATGAACAAACTGTTCTGGCAATACTCACTCTTGGTTGCAAATGTAAAGGTAATGAATGGCTACTACAGTCTATTTCCCATCTGGTTTTAACAATCTGTTTCTTTTTTATTTTCTAAAATGGGCCTCTATTTAGCAAGTTTTTACTTTGGCAATTAATGAAGCACTATCATTTTCTAGGATGCATCTGTGGAGCTTTTTTGGATTGTTATTGTGCCGCCATGCTTAGGACAGCATCTTGAGTCAAAGCCAAAGATAGCTTTTAATAATTTGGTATCGAGGTAATTTGGTATTTACTAATGAGCTCTGCAGACATTTCAAATATAGTTTTTCCATTTTCAGCCAGGTGTGGCTTAAGCCACTCTATTTTTCCCATAAGCAATGTGATGTCCAATATATAACCTTTTCCTCATACTCCAAAAAATGTTTCCAAAAGGATAAAATCATGCTTTTTGCAATTCGGAAGAGACTTTGCTGACTTCTCTTTTCCTAATGTTAGATTACTGTCCATTTCCACTCTGAAATTTGATGGCCTGAGAATATTTTTTCCTCAAAATCTCAAATCATGAACTATGCTAATTTGTAATTCTGATTTATGTGTATGTTTACTACCCTTAAAAACTGTTTATGAATCAAAGTAGCAAAGCTGTTTTTAGAAGGCTAATACTCAAGGATAATTTTTCTAAATTCTAGCTGCAACTGAGAAAAAATTGCATTCAGATACCAAGAAATTGCAAATTGAATAACATAGAGAAAGCATTGAAATAATTGTAAATGAATTTATCAGGAATCAATTCGTCTTGATTGATGTGCTAAATGGAAGTGTGTAGCATATGAAAAAGGTCTTGAATAAATCTTGCTAGTATTTGCTTCTGCTTCTTAAGAAAACGTGTACATGTTATGCTGTGGATTTGTTTGCAGCCATATATATTTTTAAAATAAACTTTAATCTGCTAACATCTCTGTGCACATATCACAAGAGTTCTGTTCTTTGCCCCAGCGCTAGGAAAAAGGGTGTGAGCTTTTGCCCTCAATATTTTTGACTAATTCCAAGAAACATTATTTTGTCAGCCCTGATTGCCAGAAAATGTTGGCTCTGCTATTTAAAGCAGTTAGCAAGATTTTTTTCAAAACTGGTATATAGTCAGTATCTTATATTACTTCAGGATGCCCTTTGTAGCCTGCTCATTTTCTTCAGAAAACATTCAAGCTACAGGTTTTCTTCCCCAAGATGTCACCCAAACTAATTCTATGGGTTTATTTCCCATGTGGCAATTCTATGACGTTCATCATAGTAATCAGTCCAAGGGTGATGAAATTTGGGATTCGATTTTTCTCTTGGGGAAGTCCATAGGTTTTGCTTCAAATCAAATTGTGAGCCTCCACGTGTCCTCTTGGTATAAACAGATAATCCCACAAAGCACCTGCATCTACTAAAAATACCTCATTGAAGCAATCAAGACAACAAATCCTTTGATAATGCAGTAAATATCCACGGCTGTCCTGTGGATATTTCCTTGCAGGTGTTTCCTTTAATACAGTCATTTGAAGGATTAAATGTAGTGGAGAAGCTTCTTTCATTCCTTTACTACTAGCCAAGGTGTCTATCCAAAATGACAAATGCTTCATTAGAAGGACTGAATGTACAGGTATCTTAAGGGTATTTGAGAATCTTCTTAAGGACCTCTATATGCCAATAAATAATTTCTTTTAATCAACTATCTGTCTTGAATGAAAAGAATTCCCACCCAATAAAAAAAAACTCACATAATTACTTTGTGTTACTGCCATCATTCATGGGGTTTTTCCCATAGATAAAAGGTACACATATTGGAATTCAAGGTGATATAGTTTTCTATCTTTCTGGTTCCTATTATCACTGATAACAGAATAACATACTGTTTCTTTGGGTTTGGTTTTGTTTGGTTAACAGAAGCACAAGAAATTAACCACAAAAATCTAAAAAAGGAAGTTTAAATGTATTTTTTATAGGAGCGGATCTGTAATAAAAACAATAAAATCCAGTGTTTAAGCTTTATAGAAATAATTTAATGACCAGCTGCAGCAATAAACACCTTTCCGTTTTGATTGGGTCTTAACTCCTCCATCCAGTGATTAATTGCTCCATGAAAGACAAACACATTACATTATACCTTAAGTGTAACGTCCTGTTTTAAAGATTCTACTAGTGCAGTTTAAATGTTTTTGATCCTGTTCAGACTTTGAAAGGATATTTTGAGGGTCCTCCATTTATTATTACACTTTACATATAATCATGACCAAGGCAATAACTGGCTAGTATTTTGTTTCTCATATACAACTTTGGCCTTACTTGTACTTGTACTCCTCTTAGAGAGTAATATTGTGGTGTCACAACTTTTTTTTTGAAACACCATGGAAACTAGAGGATGGAGAGTGCATTTTATTTAAAGTGTGGGGGAAAATTGAACTTCTTAGTATTTATGTCACTGGTTCCTATGCAGTATGGAGCATGCACAATTATTAAAGTCATACTCATTACAGATAACAAAACAACTACTAACACAGTGATTTTAAAATATTTTGGATATAAACTAGATTTTAGCTGATGATGTAAGAGGGAAATAATGATGATCAAATCTCTAATTGATCTACTCCTTTTTTTGCACAATTAGGCTTTCTTTCCTGAGAAAGCATGAAAAATGGATTGAGTGACACTAGCAGCAAGAAATTTGGAGTGCATTTGCTACAGCAGAGGCTGTATCTGTATCAGAAACAAGAACTTCATTTGGGTTTTTTTTTTGTATGGCATTTTATTTCACTTTGTGTTTTCACCTCCATTTAAGAGAACTATCTTGAATTCCTTTACAGAATCACAGGAGAGTTGACGCTGAAATGGACTTTTTGAGGTTCTCTAGTCCAATCCCTGTGCTAAAGAAGGGTCATCTACAGTCAGTTTCCCTGCATAATATCTTGGTGGACTTGAACCTATCCATCAGAGGTGGCAGAGTCCACATCCTATTGCAGTGCCCAGTCACTGTCACAGTAAAATAGTGTTTCTTGATGTTCAGACAGCCCATCCTCTTTGTACCTGTTGCCTCTTTTCTGTCACTGGGCACCACTGAAGAGAACCCATCATTCCTTGCTTTATACCCTTCCTTCAGGGATATGTATCCATTGATAACATTCACCCTGATAGGACTTGTCTCCAGACTAAACAATCACAGCACTTTAGACCTTTTCTCATCTGAGGGGTATTCCAGTCCTTTAACCATCAGAGTGGTCCTTTGGTGGACCTGGTCTTAAATAGCTCCATATCAAATTTTATTTTATTTTATTTATTTTATTTTTTAAAATTTTACACTAAAACATTTGTTCTGGGATGTGTTTTTCATGAAAAATCAGCAGAACCTAGCAATTATTCCTTTAATGGTTTCTCTTGATGAACACATCCAGAGAAACAATAGTTTCTTTAGTAGGAATAGGGTAGAGACAAGTCCGGGGATCATTTTGTCCTTTTCATTTCCTAGTATATGATCATAAAATGGCCTGGGTTGGAAGGGACCTTAAAGATCATCTAATTATAATCCCGCACTGTGCACAGGGATACCTTGCACTAGACCAACTTGATCTGAGCTCCACACAACTTGGTCTTGAACACCTCCAGGGATGGGCCAGCCTCAATTCTTGGCAACCTGTTCCAGTGTCTCACCACCCTCACAGTAAAGAATTTTTTCCTAATACCTAACAAAAACCTACTCTCAGTTTTAAGCCATTCTTCTTTTTTCTGTCACTATATACTCTTGTAAAAAGTCCTTCACCATCTTTTTTGTAGGTACTGGAAGGCAACAATTACATCACCCAGAAGCTGCCTTATCTTCTCCAGGCTGAACAAACCAAATTCTCTCAGCCTTTCTTCAGAGGAGAGGTGCTCCAACACTCTAATAATTTCTGATCCTCCTCTGGACTTGCTCCAACAGGTCAATGTCCTTCCTGTGCTGGGGTCCCAAAGCTGGACCCAGTACTCTGAGTAAGGTCTCACCAGAGAGGAGCAGAGGGGCAGAATTCTTTCCCTCACCCTTCTGGCCATGCTGCTTTGGAGGCAGCCCAGGACATGTTTGTCTCTCTGGGCTGTGAGTGCCCATGGCTGGGTCATGTCCAGTCTCTCCTCCACCAGCAGCCCCAGGTCCTTCTCAGCAGGGCTGTTCTCCGTATGTTCATCCCCCAGCCCGTGTTGCTACTGGGGGTTGCCCCAACACAGGTGCAGCACCTTGCCTTGGTCTTGTTGAATTGCATGAGATTCCTGTGGACCCACTCGAGCTTGTCCAGATCCCTCTGGATGGCATCCCAGGTGTAGCAACTGCACTACTCAGCTTAGTGTCTTTGGCAAGTTTGCTGAGGGTGCACTTGATCCTTTTGTGCGTCATTAATGAAGATATCAAATAATACTGGTCCTAGTATAGACCCCTGATGGACACCACTTGTCACTGATGTCCATTGGGCCTCTGGGCCATTGACCACTACCCTCATGTGACTGCTTCGAGTAAGGGACATGTCAATCGTTAATGCATGTTCCTTTGCTAAGCCAGTAGTCTGCTTGCTTGCTGGGTTTTCTGATAGCCACCCCAGGACCCAGAGTGAGTGGAACTTGAAGTATATGTTTATGAACTCTGAGCAATGAGGTGCTAACATCAAGATCCGAGGCAGCTGGCTGACAGCATCCTGCTGGAAGCAAAAGGTTCCAATCTTATAGAGTAAGATCTCTATAGATATCTAGAGCTTAAGGGTAGTGTTTAGTAACCATCCAGTTAAAAGACAGATATAGTCACTTTGGCCACTGGGAGAAATAGGTTAGGTTGAGATAAATGTTTCTACTCGTTTCATGATCTAAAAGGAAAGACTTGACTAATCTAATTGCAACTAGGTGAAATTAACAATGTTAAGGCTTGTGTAGTCTATAGTAAAGGTAAAGTAAAAATCAGATTCTTTATGCCTTGAGGTACAAGATTTTTAGAGCCAAATCAAACATTAGGTTAAATAATATTTATCATTGGGCTTTAGAAATTGTTGTAAATATATAGTTGTTAGCACCTACTGACATAGGTATTGCAATTTGTCTGCTTTATCCAGAAGAGCCAATTAGGCAGACAAACATTAATTGAGGCGTTTAATTAGACTGTTCATTTAGGTATTCAAATAGGAATATTTCAATCAAGCATTTAAATGGTGTTAAAGACAATGGGTTAAGCTATTTCTTGTCATGCTCTTGTACTTGGTGACAAATCTCTCTGCATTTGAGTTGAGTACAATAGTGAACTACTCAGCTTTAGTACTTCTCAAGGGAATAGCTGTCAGATATTTAGCTACTTCTTAAAAGCATAAACTCCTTGTTGTTAACAGCTGTTTATTGGTTCCCATCACAAGTGCAACATTATTAGGAATTTCTAAAAAGAGGAGCAACCTGAAACTTTCAGTCTTAACAGTGGAAAATCATAGTTTAAATATGCATACAAGAAGATGGAAAACAACCAAAAATACAATATAAGTGATAAAAATTAAATAGAAATATATTCAAAGCTAAACAAAAATAATTTAGTCAGTAGATCAGGTAAAATTCTCCCAAAATTTCCATATTTTTTTTGCTAGAGTTTTGTTTAAATATTATTTAGATAAAATTTTCACACATTATTTGGTGGATGAAATATGAAAATATTTTCTTTTTGTGGTGTCAAAGACAGATTTTATTTAAAACTTGTGTCTTCCATTACTTATGTAATAGTTTGTAGATATCTTTATTTCTATTTCTCTATTTTCCATGGTGATGAAAGCTGTAAAACCAATCTTAAACTCTGTATGTATGATCTTATCATCTTATGAACTTTATAATCCGAATCCATGTAGTTAAGAGATCAGCAAGACATGTATGGGACAGCACATATAGCAAGTGGGACTCCATGTGTTTCATCCTCTAATCACCTAATTTAGCTCTTGGTGTTCTAGGTCTGAAAGTGTGTCTGTGCAGACAGCATAATTTTAGGAAACCAATTCACTGAGTTTTGATATACATGTGTATTAGAAGCACAAATGATCCTTCAAGATATATTATCCTCTGTCAAATCATGGTTAAAATAAGTTTTTCATGCTCAGTTTTCATCATGTTATATGTTCGATCATAGACCTTAAGGATTATATCTTGTTTTTGAGACTTTTCCTTGAAACTATTCTGTTTCAGTCACATTTTTTAATATCTTTCCCATTTCAACTGAGTTACAATGTAAAAAATCAGCTAGTTTCAAATTAACAAAAAACATGAGGCCTGTGTTTGAATTTCAACCATTACAGAGAAGACTTCAGATTTAAGATATGTTAATGTTTACATACACAATAAGTATTTTGATCCTTGTTGTTATTATTTTCTTGGGTGTTAGTCATTTTTATGACTTGTATATTTTTCACGGGGTATTTAAGGACAATATACTGTTAATAAAGTCTTTTTTTAAGTTCAAGCATTTCAGTAGTTCTCATTACTATAGACATGCCTGAACTTGTATCTATTCATTATTCCTGTGCAAAGTCGTGGTAGAGTCATCCACTTAATAGTATACAGTGAAAGCAGTTGTAGCTAACTGATATGGAAAAATTGCTAAAAATAAATGCTCATCACATCAAAAATTATTTTAAGTAGTGCACAGAGAAGTTGAAAATATAAATTGATAACAACCAATTTAGAGAGCTTTCAGGATAACATCTATTTGTCCATTTTAATATCAGCTGCCACAGTGTATAGTGTGACAGGGCTGCGTGTGAGCCAGCTTGTTGCCTGTCCCCAAAGCAACTGGCCCAGTCCCCTGAGGCTTTCCTGGGAATCCTCAGGAAGCTAGGAGAAAAAAAAGACCACATAATCCTGCAGTTACCAACTTCGGGTAAGTGGGGGCGGAAAAACAACCAAAAAAATGCCTGAAGATTTCTGACTTTTTCCAGGACTGTGGGTGTCCTTTTCCCTCCACTGTTTATTTACGTTCAGTAAAACTCAAATGTAGCTTAGGAAGTGGGCCAGTTACTGCTGTATGGAAGAATATTATTAGTCCATCTGATGGTTTGGAGGCAGACAACCCCCTCTCCTCCTTCATTCCCTTCGTAATGCACCTGGCCAGTTGTGCAATGCTACCCAATGAACAGCTGCTAACAATGAGGAAATTGTGCTCGTAAGAAGTAGCGCAGGATCCGATGGTTATTATCTGGGGGAAAATTGAAGCATTAGGGAGTTGTCTCTTGCCAGGATTCTTTTTTTTCCCAATTGAAAAAGTTGACTGTGTGTTGAATTAAACACTTTTTATCTTCTGTGTTTATGACTTTGTGGAACTGGTTTCTTTAGAGGTACTCCATTTTCCCATAATTTCCTCTTCCCCTTCTCCTTTTTCCTCTTCTGCTTCCTCCTTCATAATCCATCTGGGAGTATTAAGGATTTTAAACTGAAAAATATCTATGCACTGGGATAACTATTTATACTATGATAGGTAACTTTTCCTAGCAGTAATGTTTGTCTGCGTTAATGTTATCATATATGTGTACAGGAGTATGTGGATGAGCATTGCCATTTGGACTACATTTTACAGAGTGTGTGTATGTAGCAAGTACCTCATATAGCCTCTCTAAGCATTCCCATTTACTGAATGCCCATTCTACAAACATCTTATAGTACTTAAAAAAAACCAAAAAAAACCCCAAGAAACAAAAAATCATATGAAAACCCAACACAAAAACCAAAATGGAGAGGTAAGACTTAGGCATTGTTGAAGTATGGCTAATAACATAAACAATTCCATCTGTGAAGGGAAGTCAGTTCTTTGGGCTTGAGAAAATTAACAGAAAATTCTAAATTCTAAAATCTAAAATTCTAAATTCTAAATTCTAAAATACTTCTAAACCTGAATTAGGCATATGCCTCTGGAAGAGCAGTCAGAAGAATCAGTATATATAATGAACATAATGAATAATTTTCTTTGCTACCTATGAAATTTTTTACATTGAGTCATGTCTTCAGTCTGGTAGAGTCCTTTAAACAAATTCAATTCAGAGTGGCTAGGCATGAGTTTTGTAATTAACTAGCAGTATTTTTACTACTCTGTGTGAAAGTTGCTGGTTTTTTTCCTTTAACAGTTTCAATTGATTTAGATGCTATCAAGAGACATATAGCAATCTCTATGGATTTATAAACTCATTATTTTAGTACCTATTTCTCTGCAGACCTTCCTGTTTCATATGAAAATGATCCATCTGGAATACTCTATCACTGTTTTATTTTTCACATTGAAATATTCCTTACCAACTGACTACACTTCTATACTGGCATAAGAAAGTTAAACTCTTTCTGGATTGATAGTATGTCTGTTATAATACAAACAAATGTTTATGCTGTTTTGTACAGAAATATAAGAAAAGAGATCATTTTATAAAATCTGTTATAGTGGAAAGAGTTTTCAGGAATGAACAGAAAACAAGTGTTCAGTAGCAGGCATGATTCATCATCTATTTAGCAATGGTCATGGTAAAAAAAATCTACTAGAATCATTTAAATACAACTAATTTTCTCAGTTGTTCATCTTGAAATAGTCTGCAGACCCCATCCAACAGAAAGCTGCAAAAAATAACAGTGAAATTACATCTCTTCCCTACTCTTTTTGCAATGAGGAAGCAAGAAAAGTACTTGTGATATTCTGAAGCTAGTGACTGAGGCACCACTGAATGAGCATTCAGCCTTTTCCTGATGATCTTGATGTTGTGCTTACAGGCTGAATTTCAGTGAATTTACTTGTTCTTGTGACCTGTGAACCTGAATGTAGCCAGTCCTGAAATAACTGTGAACACTTTACTTGGAAATTTGCACTGAATCTGACATTTTCAGTCATGATTATGGCTGCTGGTTCACAATATCTGAAAGTGCTCCTTAATAAAAGCAGACTTCCTTAGAATACCTCCAGATGCCTTCAGAATTGGAATTTCTGATCAAATCAGCAGAATTCATTAATACCTTGCTGTGACCAAGGAAGCAAGAAAACCTGAAATCAAGCGTCTCAAGCCTTTCTCTGTTGATGTGATTTAGGCCAGTCACAGAGAAAGCATTTGAAGCCTTGAGGAAGTTCTGGCTTACCACATAGCTGGTGAAAAGTAATGAGACCATCTGGCCTTCATAATAACTGAAATCATCTATGCCAGCTTCAGAGAAGACAACATTCCATTATTCCTATGCATGCCTAGCTAATTTTGGAGAAGTGTACATTCCATGCCAATGCCCCATACCTGTGCTTTTTCTTATCTCATTTTCTGTCTCTTTGTTTTAGCAAGTTTGCAGAGTACTTGATGGGAACTCACTCTCTGTAGTATCTTGATTCTCTCAGAACACGTATACCATGAGGTGAAAGAAATTGTGTAAGCTCCAAGTGAAAAAACAGACATCAACTTCTTATTGTTAATATCACTTCTGTATTTGACAGTGTATGTAGAGCCTATGCAAGGTAAAAATACAATGTACATTCACTCTTCTAGGAGGTATAACATAGCATTTCAAAGGATATACCATTTACCTTACCTGAATATCTTTATTCTTCTTTATTATCCAGAACTTCTGAGAATAGTTGAACTCCACAGAAGTGATGCTGTACAATTCAAGCTTGCAGTGGGACTTAAATGCAATGTATTTTCCTTAAAATACTATTTATTAATGCTAGTATATTTGAATTTTAATTATTTCAAGATGTGGAATTCCAGACTAGTTTATTCCATTTGTTCTAATGGTGCATGTTTTGCCTAACTCCACTGAGATGAGTAGAAATATTTTGGAATTCTTCAGTAAGAATCCAGTCTGAAAATACCACTAGCTGCTGAGGTAAATGCAGCTGTTATTTTTAATCTGCATTCTGAGATAGATTAGATAGATAGATTAGATAGAGATAGATAGATAGACAGACAGACAGATAGATAGATAGATAGATTTGGGTTTTTTTCCCAACAATGTTTATTTGCTTACCAAAAACAAAAATATTTTTTTTCTGTCACAGCAGAGCAAAACACATTTTAAGAAAAAGGGAGAAGGTTACTATGGAAGACTTTAGCAGAACAGATTTTTGCTTTTGCAAACAAACCACTGCTTAAGAATTTTTAGTCACTTGTCAAGGTGTGACATAGCATCCATGCTGAAGGATTAATCTCAAGATTGTAATTCTGTGATAAATGTATGTCAATTTCTAGTTTCCTGCATGGAGAATACAAATAATTTAGCCTCATCAAACAGCAGCTAGTCCTCACTTTTCATAAGTAATAATTTTTATGTTGATGTGGTATTTTTCAAACATGAATCATTATTTTGTTTTGAGCATTTCTACTTACAAATTTTTATACTTCATGGTTCATTCCTATTGCTCTTAAGATTCTATACTAGCCTTTCTGATCCTAATTTCCTCAAGGACTCTCTTGAGTATGTATTAGGGTTGGACATATTTTATTATGTCTTATAGAGGTACCTTTACATATGCAAACTCACAAGCCATTGTTGCTCATGCAGTTAGACCCATGAAGAAGTAAAGAAGAAAATTTATCTGAATAGAGGCATGCAAAAGAACTCCCAAACATCCCAAGGTATGAAATTTAATCTTGTTAGCACAAATCTGGTTTGGGTCTGTATGAAACAACCTGCATGCATCTGTCTAATCCCAGGGGTTTTTACATCATTTCTCTGAATTAAGTTAATATGATCCACACTTTCCCCCTCCCCCCTTTCTTTTGAATCATGGGAAAGTTTAAGATTTTACTTGTGATACATTTAAAATATCATTCCACAGCAAGTCTTCTGAATAAATAATAATATATAAATAACAAATAATAACAATAAATAAATGAAAACAAAATAATACAAACAAATATTTTCAGGCATCAGGAAAATAAACCTTTTCAAGTGTCATTGTTAGAACAATCTGATGACTATGTCTCTTCAAGAAATTGATGATTTTTAAAAAGTGAGAAGGACAAATCAGGCAGGCTGGGAACCTGATAAGACAGACCATCCCTTATTTTCTTTGTCTTCTTGACTGTTATATCTCATTAAGAATTATTTTTAATACCAAGAAGTTTCAGAGTTTTAGCTGTGCAGTCTGTTGTCTTCAGAATTACTCTAACAGTGTGTGCTTGGTTGTCATTTGTGCATGTTCTCAATCCCAGACTGCAAGGCTACAAAATCCATTTTGCAGGGAAGAAGTTGAGATGGCTCCCAATGTGTACTGGTAGCACCTCACACACAAACAGATGGCTAGGGAACCTCCCTGTCCCTTCTCTTTCCACTCCTGGATTTGCCCATCTGATCTGGCTGAGGCTTGGAAACAAACTGAATTCTCCCTATGATGGGCAACAGCAGAGGAGAGGTGCTAGATTTGATCTCCACAGGCCCTTTTGTGCTGTCCCCAGTATCTGCCTGCTCCCTTTAGAGTTACTCTGGTCTCAGGGTCATGATTTTAAAGGCTGCTCTGGGTAGTTGAAGTAATGTGAATTAAATTTTGCCCCTTGCTTTCCCTTTGTAGCGTGATCATCAAGCTAAAAGCAATGAATAATTAAAATTCTTCTTAGACTCAATATTTAAAATCATATTTATCACTTCTCCCCGATACGTTCCTTCAATAAAGTGAGCATAGGGAATTATACCTAAGTGGGCAAATTTAGATTTTCTTCTTTCATTACTTAGAAGTAAAAGCACAAACAGTGACATTCTGTTAAATAGCTTGGAAAGCTTTTGACACTTTTATTTCAAGCAAGACTGCAGAAGTAAAGCATCACACAAATCATTCAACACTATGTATTTGTAACAAAATTCAAAATGATGTCTTACTCTTTATAGGCTTTCTTTCTATAATTTTTTAGGATTCAGTATTGTGATAGTTAAAAGATATTTAAATACACAGAGAAGCGTTTATTTTGGCATGAGATGACAATAAAAATGGTAATATATTGGCAGATAAATGAATATTGAATTACATAGAGATGACAATTTGCCATTCGAAGGCATTCAGAATTTTAAAAATAGTCACAGAATCACAGAATAGGTAAAGTCAGAAGGGACCACAGCTGGTCATTAGGTCCAACCTCCCTGCTTAAGCAAGGTCATCCCAGAGGACATGGCACAGAAATATGTCCAGACCATTCTTGAATATCTCCAGTGAGGCTGACTCCACAACCTCCCTGGGCATTCTGTTCTGGTGCTCAGTTACCTGCAAAGTAAAGAAATTCTTCCTCTTGTGCATCAGTCTCTGCCTGTTGCCTCTTGTCCTATTCATTGGTGCCACCAAGAAGAGCCTAGCTTCATCCTTTTGACATCCTCCCTTCAGGTACTTTAAGACAGTAATTAGGTTGCTTTTTAGTTGTCTCTTCTCAAGGCTGAACAGGCCCAGCTCCCTCAGCCTGTCCTAGTAAGAGAGATAATCCAGTCCCTTATTCATCTTCATTACTCTCCATTGGACCTCCTCCAGGAGCTCCATGTCTCTCCCGTCCTGAGGAGCCCAGAAGTGGACACAGCACTCCAGATGTTGCCTCACCTGGGCTGAGTAGAGGGGCAGGATCACCTCCTGACCTGCTGGCAATGCTCTTCCGAATGCACCCGAGGAGACCATTGGCTGCCTTGGCCTCAGGGGCTCACTGCTGGCTCATGGACAGCTCGTTGTCCACCAGGACCCACAGGTCCTTCTCCGCAGAGCTGCTTTCCAGCAGTTTGGGACCCAGCCTGCACTGGTGCAGGGGGTTATTCTGCCCCAGGCACAGGACTCTGCAATTGCCTTTGCTGAATTCCAGGGAGAGAAGACAGTTAACCAGTAGGTGGTCTATTATCGAGTATTCAAATTGTAGCAGTCTTTCTCTTCACATTGTAATATAGGTCTGAATTGCAAATTATACAGTCTTCAAAATAAAATTTGGTCTGCTTCAGCCTCTTAATTATCAACTTATTTGTGATCACATACTTTTTTAATGTGTGGTCATCCCAAAGCTGTATACACAGAATAGTTTTAGAATTCTGTGTGCTCATCTTTCCATGTATGTATATGTTTAATTTACTGAATAATATTCTGTGATACTGGAAGTGCCTGGAATTGTAGAACTATGGCTTCTTGAGGCTGCCATACTGTCTCTAATAGGCCACACACTGAAAACTCACTATTGTATAAGTATGACAATATAAAAGGCATCAAACATTTATTTCCTTTTTTTTAGGGTTCAAGTGTATAAATGTAGCTACAGTCCTTTTTCCTGAGGTCAGTTATTGGATAGTCTTTAGTGACTCCAAGAAATGGCTGATGCTTTAAAAGATGAGTTTTAAATACCACTACTTGCTGCTATGAAAGACTTACTAATACACTCATCACTACATTATTCCATGGGGAGCTATGCATGCAGAGGTTATTTGAGCAGCGTCAAAACTTAATGGATAATCCATGTATTAATTTTGAAGTGAAGGTATAATTCTCAGGCATGAAGCATGTCAAACAAGCTTTGCTTATTTGCTGAGTATCCAGAATCAGTGTTTAGAAGTGTGATTTTTTTACTCTCTTGTACATTGAGCATTCTTGCAGTCCTTGACTGGGTAAAAATATCACTTAAGTAGCAAGATGTACAAACTTTAGGATATCATCAAGCCTCGAGACAACCAAACATGTTCAAACAGGAATAGTTTTACTATAGGCAAAATTCAAATTTTGCATCAGCTATAATGCTCTTGAGGCCAATAAATAGCATTTAAAAGTGAATTTGTATCTGACACTTTGGGGAGTTGTCCTCTCTCTGTTATGTTCCAGTGCAATGTGACCATTTAGGACTGTTCTCACATAGTAATACTTGGCATTTGAAGACATAACTTTTTTTATCTGTATGAGTATTTACTAGATGTTTTTCATGTTACTTTGAGCTTCATACCTGATCTCAAATTGGCAAGACATCTTAGGTGATTTTTTTCAAAATGAGTTGCAAAATATCTGTATGTTGGGTTTTTGCATTGTTACCCAGGGCATAGATTATTTCTGTCATCATCTCTTTTGACAGAAAAGGAACAAAAATTCAGCCACTTGCTCATGTTGTGAGAAAAGAACACTGGTAGCATCTCCCTTATTGCTGAAAGAAATAAATCCTCTCTTGTTCCATGAAATTGGTCTGCTTTTGCAACTTTAAAATTTACAAAATAAAGCGCCTCTGGAGTTTTTCACAGCAAAAAAAGTGATTTTGGTGGGATTTGAAAGGATGCAGCAATCTGCCCAACTTTCACATGCCTTTGCCAGCTTTGTTGGTTTCATTGACCGACACTGCTAAAAGGGCACCACTTGGCAATGAGTCTCCACTATATAAAAAGTCAGAAGCTCCGTTCCGTTTAGTTATATCAGAAAGGCCTTTTCTCTTTGGCCATCTCTTTTGGTTCCATTCCTGAATGTATTTTTTTTCCCAGCAATATTGCTTCCTTGTAGTTTCTCTGCTGAGTTTCTTTTCCACTTGATTTCAGGCTCCTAGTCTGCAGATTGATGATCCACGATGAAATGGCTTTGTGGTTGTGAATCGTCTAATGCCCTAGTTTTCTTTCACACACACACAAAAAAAAAGGTAACTAGTTGTATTACAAGCTGCAGTTTCATTATATATTTTTCCAGAAGCATTTTGATTGCTAAGAATGCAGCCAGACAGTGCAATAGGTGCAAGGTGAAAACTTTAAGAGTGAGTGGAGTTCTGTAAAGTGATCCATGAGATCAATACCACCCATTACCTGCTCTGCTGCTTTCTATGTAGTGCATGCATTCTGTGCTTTCTTTTTAGTGCGTGCAACAGTGTTCTGGCTGGTCTGATTAAATGACATTTCCCTGATTTTGGTCCCACCTCCCAAGACTGATGTGTCCTGCTCCTTGCCCTCTCTCTTCTCCATACATTGCCTGAACAGTAATTGCTTCTCTTATATACATCAGTAGCATACATGAACTATTAGCTTTTTCTTGTTTAAAGCAGTGGTGGCCATTCTTGCTCTGAAATGACATCTCAGTGGGCTCCTTCTCTACTCTTTTCAGTCTGCTTGAAATGTTTTGTGTGTCTTGCATGAAGTCAAACAATTCTTTTGATACTTGACCCCACAGATTACTGACAGCCCAGTTCTCCTTTATTTCTGTGGCAGTGTAACACTATACTGCTAAAAAGAAATCTATTTAAAATAACATGATCCAGGAATTTAGCACGAATCCTGCAATTCATGGCCATGCTAAGCAGTATTCTGTTTCACAAGTGGTCCCTTTGAAGTCAGTTTAGTTACACATGCTTACATCATGTCTGAACTCCGTCCACTGTGTTTACAACATGCGTATTTGATATTGCACAGTGGGTGTACATAACTTAAAAAATAATAAAACTTTTATTACTTTGAGTAGTGTGCACATTAAAGAACAGATTTTCATTTGCATCAAGGCTCTTTGTGCTCCTTTGGCTATGCAAAAGGCCTTAAAACTGGCATAAATTCCATTAAAGACGAGTTGAAAATTCCCTTTTCACAGCCAATGCTGTGTAAAATGGTGCTGCATGGAAACCAAAATGGAGTCCTTCCCAAAGGAGATTTTTTAATTTCCAGGCAATATTTTCACTCTTTTGTTCTATTTTCCTGTAATAAAAATACAATACAATTAATCACTGCAACTTTTTTTTTTTAATTTTAATGTACCATATTGTAGTAAACTTTCTATGATTAGGAGTTGACCTTTTTATTCTTGTGAGTTTCAATCAAATGTTAGCACTTTTTCTATTTACCTGCAAGCAATGTTCATATAAACAGTAAAAAGACTACTTATGTCTTGAATTAACTCAAAGAAGCAAAACCAAAAAAGGATTAAACAAGGACATAATGCTAATGGGAATCTGTATTTTTTTTAATTTTGGGTTTTTTTTTTCTTTCTGATTCCCAGCTTGAGAAAGAAAGGAAATGCATAAAGCCATATTTTTGAAAAACATTGAAGTAGATTTTTATGTCTACACCTTCTCAAATCTATGCTTTGTTTTTAAGCTCCAGTTCTGGTCCATATGCATAAAATAAGCATTTAAGCAGAGAAAAGCTACTGAAACTTCAGGAATATGGAAAATCTGTGTTGATGGGCCAAAGCTCAACAAGGTGAAGGGCCTTGGGTCACAACAACCTCTTGTAGAGCTCCAGACTGGGAGAAGAGTGGCTGGAAAAGCTGCCCAGTGGAAAAGGACCTGCTGGTGCTGGTTGTCAGCAGCTGAATGCAAATTAGCTGTGCCCAGGTGGCCAAGAAGGGTAATGGCATCCTGACCTATATCAAGAATAATATGGCCAACAGGACCAGGAAAGTGATTGTCTCCCTGTACTCAGCACTGGTGGGGCTGCACCTCAAATCCTGCATTCAGTTTTGGGTCCCTCATTGCAATAAAAATGTGGAGGTGCCAGAGAAAGCCCAGGGAATGGCAATGGAGCTGGGGAAGGGTCTGAACCACAAGTCTGATGAAGAGGGGCTGAAGGAAAGGAGACTGAAGGAGTACCTTATCACTCTCCACAACTACCTGAAAGGAGGTGGTAGTGAGGTGGGAGTCAACTTCTTTTCCCAGGTAACAAGTGCCAGGATGAGAGGAAATGGTCTTAAGTTGAATCAGAGAAGGTTTGGATTGGATATTAGAAATAATTTCTTCACTGAATGGATGTCCAGGCATCGGAACCAGCTTCCCAGATAAGTGGTGGAAACGCTGTCCCTAGAAGTGCTCAAAAAACATGTGGATGTGGTACTTGGGGATATGGTTTAGTGGTGAACTTGGTGGTTCTGGGATCATCATTGAATTCAGTGGTCTTAGAGGTATTTTCCAACCTTAACAATTCTATGACTCAGCTTCTACAGAAAAAATAATAAACAGTTAGAAGTAGTGTAAATATATTAGTGTTACCTGGTAAAGAAGTATCACCTCTTGAAGATGACATTTTATTTGAAGAACTAGACAAGAGCTTGTATTACCTGGATCCATTTCTCAACTTCAGCACATTCATTGTTTGACTCTTGGTAATTCACTTAGTCTCTGTTCATCTCTCTATTGGTTTGTCAGCCTGCCTGTCCACTTCTCTGTTAATCCTGCCTTGTAGAGGTGGTGTAAACATAATGACATTTATGCTTTGTGTACAGGATTCTACCCAATACCTGTAGGGATTTGCTAGAGTGGGAAAAAATGCTTTATGTTATTGTCAGTCTTCCCTGACTTTCCGTGTTATTCTCCCCACCAGAGAAAAACAAAATGGCTGTTGAAAATATTAAGGGAGAACCCCTGGATGTGAAACCAGTATATATCTGCACAACCATGTTAGAAGATATTTTAATAAGGAGATTTTCTGCCTTGACATAGAAAATTTCGTTTCTACTGTGTAGAATGTTTATCCATACACTGCTAGTTTACAGCTTTTCTATATGGTCCCTGAATACATCCTTCTCATCTTCCTTATGCTTTTTTAACTGAGAAAATAGGCAGTGTATTGGAAATTTTTCTTTATTTGCTGTAGGCTGCACTTAAACATTGAGGTCTGAGTAATTTATGTTTTTAATGGATAGGGGTTTTTCCTTTTGGGTCATTTTCACAGAGAGAGCTAGGTTGTCCAAACATATTCTGAAATACATTGGGGGATTATGGTTTCAACACATGCATGCCTAGGGCCAAAGTATGAGTAACACAAAATTTTTTGTTCCATTCCATGAACAAACCACTGTTTTGTGGTGTAATACAAAACATATCTAAGCAGTTTAGATCACTATCAGGCATTACAACGTTAGGTTTTCTATTTATGTGACTACCCAAAGCTCATTAGAAACTCATTTTGTAGCTCTAGGGAAGTAAGAATAAAAAGCAGTGAAAAATAGTACATTGTATTCTGTTCTAATTATACTCTATTTACTGTACTTACTAATATATATCAAGTGTATAATTTTATAGTTGCTAAGCCCAACTTCCAAAACTTGTGAAGTCCAGGATTGTTCATAAAACTGTTGTGCATGCAGCTTAACTGTGCAACTTTGACTGGACAAACTAGCTTTTTGTGCATGCAGGCAGACTGTTAAGTGCCTTCATGTAATATGAATGTACTTGAAGTGCAGTGTTCTCCAATTCTTCCTCTTCATCTGCTCTTAGGCCCACAAGAAAGTTGGTGGTTGCCAGGCCCAAAGAGATTATCAGGAGGAGGCAGATCTGAAATAAGAGCAAACACTTGCAAATAGAAGAGCTCAGATTCTGGGTGAGGATTTTCACTATTCAACTCTATACTCTGAGTGCTGGTGTGAGCCTCTATAAAAATCACACCAGTTCTCTCCTTAGTCATGCAGGAAGAGGTTTCACATCTCCATCAGACTAAGCTTGTGCATATGGGAAGAATCTGATGTGTTAACATAAGGTATTAATGTATGAGAATGTGATAGATAGAGCAAGGAAGGACATCTCCTTTTAAAGGAACAGTATTTTTAATTGATTCTTACTGTATAGTCAAGTTTTTAATTTAAACTACAGCTCTGTGCCCCCTCTGGCATATTAGTCTTACCTTTTAAAGAAAGGATAAATGCAGAATACACCTGAGACAAGTACTAAAGATTGCCCAGTTAAGGACAGAGAGAGAAAATAAATCAATTAGTCATCAGTAGAAAACAAGGTTTTGAGCAACCTAGTTAAAACCCAGTTATCATCATCATACTGTTGCCCCTAACCTGGCATGACTTTTTGTAATAAAAGAAGAGGCTGCATAGACCCAACCAAAAATGAGATTTTACTTTTTTTTTTTTTTTGTGATGCGAAATGAACATTTCTCCAATAATGAAAAGCTCATCTGTATGTGCATTAGCAGTTTAGAAGCACACTTCACAGGTGGTGTAATACACAGGTCTGAAGTACACTCAAGTCATACACTGAATCCAAGTGAGGCCACTCAGTCATGGTGTGTATTATAAGAGCATATTTAACAATGTTCTAGGTTATATAACAGAGTTTAAAGTAAGACATGTAAACTTGTTCTAACAGAACATGTGTTTTTGAAGAAAAGCTGTGCATGAAAATGTTCCCTAAAATTCAGAAAGAATCCTTTTTTCATGCTCTCAGTGTAATATATTACAGCAATAAAAGGAAAGGACTATGATGTAGACTGAAAAAAAAATATGCTTGCTACACAAAATAAATGCCGATTTATTAGTCTGTCTTCTAGTGTATTTCGGTGCCCATACACCCATATATAGTGAGAAGATGTCATTAAATTAAACCACAGATATTTGTCCCCAGATTAAGGTCACTTTCACTTCTAGGCTCTCTTCTTATTTATTTTAATTAATGAGTGAAAGCTCTGTTTTTCTTCATCTTTAGCCTTCTTTCAGGCTTGCTGTTATGCACCTTGTTATAAATTCCTTGGCTTCCAATCAGGGTTTTATGAGCATGGAGGATTGTATTTAAAAATAAAGATTCTGAACACCCATATGTTTTGAGGTACAATTCCTTTCCTCAGAGGGTATGTAAAACATAAAACAAAAAAGCCTATTTTATTATGGAAATCTGAAAACAATCAATGAGCCTCTTGTTCAAAGTAACACCAGGTTTGCTTTAATTTTCAACAAATTCAATTTTCTTTAAAGTGCCGTTTATATGCCCACATTGAATTATAATAGTTAGTAGTAATTTATTGGGGATATAATTCCAGGAATTTTTCTGTCTTCTGCCTTTGACCCTAGGGATGTGATAGTGGGGTATTGAAGAATATATGGTTTAATACGACACAATATATAGTGCAGGAGAAAGAGCATTACGGCAGAAAGTTTGTTTAGAAAATACAAACTGATTGTGTTATTTCAATATAAACAAACAAAATCACTTCCATACTGGTTATAAACCATAAGGCTACTATCTACCATTAATTTTTTCCTTTTTTTCCCCATTAAACTGTCTTCACAGCCAATGTGTTTTCTTGCATGATTCTAGAAGAGAGTCATTGTAGCACAGAAATTAAGCAATGTTTGTCCTAATTCAAAGCGAGCAGTAACAAATAGAAAGTGTCTGCTGTGGGTTTTGGATGAAGGCAAGAATATTGTTTTTCTGCTACTTTCTCTGTATAAACTAAAGATTCTGTGACAGGATTTGGGATTTTCTTCATGTTATTTGAATCTTGAACCCTTTTAAGCTTTTCAATAGAGCGCTGCCATTATCTTCTCGCAAATATTTGGTTTAAATATTACAAGATACTGTTCAGGTTTTCACAGAAATAGAATCCACCAATAGCAATTTCTAAGACTACTAGTGTGAAAAGGTTTTATTGGGGCTTTACTTTGTCTACTTTCTCTTCTTTTTTTTTTTTTTTTTTTTGGTGGTTGCCTCTTGTCGTATGAGCTATGATTTAGGGGAAACTGATATTTACAAACCCTTTTGCATGCTTTATGTCTGGCATCAGGACTTTTCCCATCTCTTTGCAGTAAGTATCAAGAGACCATTGGAATGCAGAAATAATGCATCTTCCTTCCCCAGTCTTCTTCACATGACTGGAATTGAGGCTCCTCAGTTCTGTGAAGTTGAAATCTCTTCCTTTGAGTTAATCTTGGTCCTTATGTAAGCGAGACTGACCAGGCAGAGCTATTTTTGCTCTTGTTTGGGGGATTTCTTTGCTCCTGATGATAGATTGCATTGATATTTGATGAACATATTACTAAACAGAAGACTGTTATTTGAGATCTGAGAAATATTTTAAAAACACTGAAACTAATAAATTGTAAGATTTATACTAAAATGTCCCTTAGCCTCATTCAGGGAATAATATATAGTGTTGATGGCCCTTATTCCCTCCTTAGAAAGCACTGTGGTAGAAAAGGCCACAAGCCCTGGGAGATCAGATTCTGTTTTCTGTGGCCTCACAATTGAATTTGATTATTCAATTTCTCTTTTGTCTCTCCTCAGCTAGGAGACCCCTTGCCTAACCTTTATCTTTGTGCATTTAAGACTTGCCATTTTTGATTGCCAGAAACAGTGCAGCTGATTTAGCAGTGTCATTTCTGCTAGGCCACCCAAAAGACCAGTGAGTTGGCTGTCCACCTGTAGTCAGGTGTGCTCTGCTTGTAGATGTGCTCTTCTCATAACTGCTGCCATCTTTCCTGTAACACATCATCACTCCTGCACTGTTTTGATGATACATCATGTTTACGGATTGCTGGAGCAGCAGCAGTCTCTGACAATGTGTTATTGCAATACATCGTGAGAGACAGCTATTTTCAGCGTATTTTACTCCAAGGGTGCTTTCATCTCAAGCAGTAGAGCTGATCTCAGGATTGCCTTTGGAAAATGTTGAGACAAACAAAACTGCATCTTTCAGATTGACCCATAAATGATAGAAGTGTGAAGTGCAACATCCGAGGGCCTTGCGGCAACTCTGTCTCTAACGGGATTTTTCATGTAGGGCTCTCATATCCTCCAGAATCCCTGAGCAACAGTAATTTGTGTTCCTTCTTGTTTTACTAAAAAAAAAAAATCACTCTTTAGTGAGAAGTATTCTTGTTTTGTTTTAATCATTAGGTGGCTTTTAAGTTGTGGGCAGAAGCAGGCATGAAAACAAAGGGCTTCTGAGCTCCAAAGACTGGGAGCATGGTAGGAAAGAATAGCACTTTGGCACAGCACATTGGTGGTACAGGATAACATTTTATGTAACAGGATACAGACCTCAGGGCAGGCAATTGGCACCGCAGGAGAGCACTTTATGTAACAGGAGAGATAATCAGCATGTGGCTGGCATCATGGCTTAGTAACACATACAATGAGATGAGGAACAATTACATTCTTTCTCTCTTTCTCTCCCCCCCTCTCTCTCCCCCCCAGAGGTTACTGAGGGGAAATCTCTTCTTCCCTTTCTGAGTAAGTATGTGATATTAGATGTATTTACTGGGGGAAGACAGAATCCAATTCAATTGTGCTAAGCTTTTTATTTGTCTTAATTTAGTTTTTAAAAACATGCCCTTTGCTCACTTGCTACTGTTGGGGGGACAGACTAAACAATTGGAAGTTTTTCTAAGAAAAAGAGTAACTTTTAAATCACTGCAGTGAGCAATAATTTTTGGCAACACTATTATGCTACCAAGCGGCAATTTTAATAAACAATCCAGGCATCAGAAACTCCTGAAGTAGTAGCAATTTTAAGGAAATACGAAGATATATTTCTTTCACTGCTTCTCTTTTTAAACCTTTAAAACAAAACCACAGTGCCCCTTTGGTGCCTCTTAAGTGGACATAACTGTTGATTTAGTAGAAAGACGAGCTGGTCTTTATGGTTAAGCATTTCAGTCCAACATCCTCTTTTAAAAAGCTAAGTACTTTAAGGTTTTGTTTAAGGTTGCTCGTTGAAACCAGAGGGACTGTGAAATGTTGGCTGTGTAAAGCCAATCTCTCCACACCAAAGTTGTTTTGGTAGGACTCTAGGAAGTCTTTGGAGCATCCTGATTTCTGTCCACTCTTTGGCTTACAGTATTTCTTCCTTGTCTACTGAATAGACGAACTATTTTCACTTGCTTATGAACAAATGGCTTGATGTATGTTTTGCAATAGTTTTTACATTGGTGTAAATTCATGTGTGCCAGCGTCAGGGAAAGCAGAGTGAGTTACACTGCAATATCCATTGTTTCTTATCAAACTAATTATCTGTTGCATTGGATATCATGTTCTGATGGAGTCTCACAATTCAATGTGCTAGAACCTTTCAGATTAAGTTGCACCCTGTGTAGTATTGAAGACTGAAGGGGTAGGGTAGAAACAGGGAATAATTTGTAATTATCTCTGGTAGTTTGATAGCTGTCACTTGCTTACCTTTTGGAACACATTGTTTTACACCTAATTTCCAAAATCTGGAACATGTGCCTATGCAATTTTACACAGGCAGATACTTAAATATTTCTAAATTTACCAACTGATCATAAAATAGAGTGATTATTGTCATTACAGCATTAAGAATATTGGTTAAAATATGTAAGTATATAGTGTAATACGTCAGTAATTCACAGAATTCCAGAATCACATAATGGCTAAGGTTGGAAGGGTCCACAGGAGGTCATGAAGTCCTCCCTGCTCAAGCAAATATCTAATGCTGATGCTAGTGAAAGAAATGTGTGAATGCCTGCTTGCAGCACTGTTCCTACTGTTCATTGTAAAAATGTATGCAAAAAAGTATTACAGTCAAAATTTAAATCAAAAAAAGTGACTCATGTAAGTTTATGTTACATGCAAGTAACACAGTACTAATACTCTGATGCAGCTGAAATCAGTCTTCAGATGGACTCAGATGTAGCCAACTGTAACAAGTACGTGTGCTTAGAGATTGGTATCCATAGCTCACTTTGGGTAGAATGCAACTTTTCTTCAAATCAAAGTGAAGATTACTATTAACATGAATAAAATGTAGATTGTACTCTAGGACTGAAATATTTTCTCTTACCCTCCCTTGAAATCCATTTGTTTGAGTCTCTATGCCTACAAATATCATCCAAACACAGTGTGTATACATGCATATAATTTACCACACACAATTGACATATTAATTTTAAAGTTCTTTGTCAAAAAGTAGCCCCGACATGAGGAGGCTCATTATCTTTTAAAGGCTACATTAGTGAAAGAAAACAAAAAACAAAAAACAACCTTATTCTTAATGACATGTATCCAGCTGATAGTTTGAAAAAGCTTGACAGTAAAACTTTGCCCTATTCATAATAAGGTCTGGTTTAGCCTCCTCAAAAATTGACCCACAGATGATGTCATTGCCCTAATAGGTGAACTCTCCTGGATTTAAATCCAACTGTGTTTCTTGAAAAATTCACCAGAGACAGAAAGAGTAAGGAAAATATATAAGTTTATTACATTTCAGTTGCTTATGGCAATATCCCGTCTGTTCCTTTACTGAGAAAGGAAATTCCAACTCCTCCTTCAGGCTTCTGTCAGAGGTCTGATTAAGAAGTGGTGAGATGGACAGGCTTTGCTGGGAGGATTACAGAGTATAGAACCATTGTAGCAGAATGTGTTTGCACCAAGGATTTGTTCTGTTTTTTTTTGCAAGGTACGCAAGATTTGCTTCTTCTTCAGTCCAGAACATTCTGGACTGAATTAATAGATTAATAGATTAATAGATTTTCAGTATAAAATAGCAGTGGACAAGAACAGACAATTCATTCACAGTTTTGAATAATATAGCTCTTCAATCCCATAAAACTTGCTTCCATCTTGCACTTTCTTTCCTTATTTTAGTTTTTTACCTAGACTTAATATATCAGCTAATGCATAGAAAGCTATTGCTATTGAAGTACAAAAGGGTGATCTTTCTTATCTTCCTTTTATTTTAAAGGAAAACAAAAACCTTGAGGTTTCAGGCAAAGTTAGGTTCCCTTTTACGGGGTGAAAAATGCCCACTAGACGTATAGCTCCAAGGACCCTGGTGCTGGTTCAAAAATGAAAATATTCCACGATGAAGGAGAGACACTAAAAGAAGACCTATATTAAGAATCTCTTAAGACAGAGGCTTAAAAGATCAAGAGAGATTTTGCTTTAAAAATATAGTGAATTCTGTCTTCAAATTGAATGTGTTGTTGAAGTGTACTTGAAAATTTTCCCAGTTGTTCAGTTGTGTAGGAGATTGCAACGAGCAAAACATGTGTACATGCTAAGGTATTTTTTCAAGTTGCTAGCTTGTCCTACATTTTATTTCCAACTGTATCAATAGTATGGATCTTACCTGAAAATTGAAATAAATTTATTAAAGCAATTTATTTAAATTTATTTTTATTATGACATATATTTACAAGTAAAGGCAGGTTTTTTTTTCCTCTTGAAAAACTATTAGAAAACAGGATCTAATGTCAAACAGTTTTCTTCTATTGCTTCTTAACAGCTAAGGATTTCACTCAAGTCATATACCTTCTGTCCTTAGCTACACTTTTGCAGTGCTGCTCTTTATGTTGTATCTAAAGTAGAGCACTGATTTTGTATGTCAGTTAATTTAAAATTCTGTTGATTGGAAGTTCTAGAATGCACCTTTTACAGCCTACTGTTAGAGTTCTACACTTTATTTTAAAGGGGTGTCCTTCCAAGTGAAGTAGTTAAGCTTATATATAAAAGTCCTTGATGGAGGCTGATGACAAAAAGTTATGCTTGATAAACTTGTCTGTGAAAAACTAACAGTGAAATACAATAAAAGCTATTTTCTTACTAATCAATTTCTTGTCAGTTATAAGGGATGATTAGCATTAACTAAGAAAGGAGGTCTTTTGAAATGGAATTGTCAGCTCTTGGTCTAATGAAGAGCCACATTTCTCACCTTGCAGTGGGGTGGAATTTCTTGTTATTTATTTTCAATTTTCAAGTGAAGAAGGAAGTGTTATTGCCAGCAGGATGAAAAGGTGTCTTAGGGTTAAGTTTGCTTAGAAGCATAATGGGCAACACCTGCATTTAAGGATTGGAATCCTGGTTTTTTTATCTAAGAACCACAATGAATTTTAACAAGTTTTGAAACTTTTGAGTCCTTCAACATTACTAGTTGAAGTATAGTGATTAAGTGTTTTTAAGAGGCTTTCTCCTTTTAATCTAGTGCATTTTTAAAATTATTTCTCTTTTGTATGGGTGTAGTTTCATAGAAAACTCCTAAAATGCCATTGGCAAATAAAATTTCTGTGAATAAAAGTATTTGTTTTTCGTCTAACTTTTGATGATGATTAGGGTATTAAGTGTGCAGAAACATGTTCACCCAACAGCTTAGGACAAAAATAGCAAAACAGATTTCCTTTCCTGAATCTGTTTGGTTTATATCTCAGTTAGTGGAGAATACTGCAACTGACCAAAGGCTGTTAAAGTACTTTTCTTTTAACCTGAATTCATCACTTATGCAAACACTTGATCAACCTGATGAGTATTTATAGTAGGCACTTCAAAACTTGAAGTATGTAATTTTAAATTGTTTTTATTTTTCTGTCAAATATATTTGTGTATTACTCAGAGTGACTAACTCCAAAGTGTTTACAGTGTAAATAATATGCTGTGTCTTCTTTCCTTTATTGTAGGAACTCCAAAGCACAGCACAAATTTTACTGCTGTCCATACTTACCTGATTTGCTTTTTTTAACTCCTTTATTGTAGCACTAAAAAAAATATTGGTTTTGGTTACTTCAGCATCATGAGAATACTTTTATTTTCAGTGACTCTAAGGAAATGAAATATGTGCCAAAGCATCTTAAATAGTATATGGAAGGCAGTCAACTTTCTTAAGTGACGTTTAGGCAAATTGTTTTATTAGATCAAAATTGTCCTTCCACTGCCAGTGTAACTTCTTTATTATGACAGGAGTTAGTTTGAGAAAAAAATACTTGTGCTTAGGCCTGGTCTTGTTTCTGGTGTTTTTCTGGGTTTTAGGGTTTTTTTTATAACCTACTACTAATGAACATAGAGCTATGAGTTTCATGCTTGCTGTGTAAATTGGGATAATTCTACTTCCTTTTTCACTATTTATCCATTTTATCTATAGTCATGGAGAGCTTTTTGGAGCAGTTATCTGTTTTATATTTGTATTTTAACTGTACCAAGCTCAAATATATTCCTGGCAGAAACCACCAGAAACAGTGAAAATTATTAAAAAAACAAGCAGCAATACAGAGTCCACGTAGCAGTGGAACAGCTTTGTACTGCTTAACCTCATATGGTTTTCCTAAAAGATACTAGGTTACATCTGCATAGTGCTTCAGATTTCCAACACATGAGGAAGAGGTTTCTGCCTGAGCTGACACTTGCAATGTTTAGATATTTATTGGAGAAAAAACATATCAGTCATAGAAAGATGAAATTGTGCTTTATCCTTACAAATACATCCTGAAGACTGTATTGTAGGCCTACCCCACTGGTACTTCTATTGCTGTGTTAGGAAAAATGCAGTTTTATTGAATGATGATTGCCCCTCTTTTCCCCTGCAACATTTATTATGCAAAGTCAGGGACCTGGTTGTACAAATCACTTAAAAAAAAAATCTTTGATTTTCAAGCTTTTGAAATTTGGATGCTTATTAGGTGGAACTAGGCAGATGTGAAAGCTCTGAAAACAGTTGTAGTGTTTTCTACAGCAGAATTAGCTAGCCAGAATCACAAGTCCCACACCTGCAGAATTTCAAGACCCCTAGATATTTGTTGCCCTTTGAACCTTCCCTTTTGTTATTTTTTCCTTCAACTGTTTTAGTTCAACTGAATGTGCAGCCACAGTCTATGGAAATGGAAGGATGCTGCATGTATGGCAATGTTGCCAAAAAAAACCAAAACAAACAAAAACCACAAGAAAGGGCAGCCTTCAATGTTGTACCTAGCTGCATGCTGTGATATTTTCACTGAAGCACTAGAGAGATTTACCAAATGCACTGCCAGCTTTACATGATCTGAAACAGGATTTAAAGTGGATAGTTTTGCATTCTTCTGTTTACTCTCCATGCTCTCTTCCTTCCCACATTTTTGCATCTACTTCTATCAATAACAATGTGATAGTTAATTTCGGGTTTGTTATTACTGTCTTTTAGGTGAAGCTAGAGGGAAAGAATCTCTTAAATGAAAAACACTGGTTTCATTTGGCCTTGTAAAGCTTGTGTTCATTAGCAACTGTACAAAATGACTTGGCTAACAGGAGTGTTTATTCTAATAGTGAACTTTAAGAGAATAAACTTATAAAACCAGAGAGATCAAGTTAGTGCTACTGTGGGTACAAGTGGAGGAATGCAGTACATGTGTGATATATGTGTGTTGATGCAGGGAGTAAATAGGATCTGGGCCCAATTTCTTCTTCTGATTTCTGGAGTTGGGAAGAAATAATGGACCCTACATTTTTGAGAACAAGTTGTTGTGAGCAGCATTTGTACAGCTGTGTGGAGTGGGACGCCTTTTTCTCACCTTCTTGCAACGATCTACTGACATCTTAGAAATGTGTCTGCAAGAGAGTGTCTTGGTTCATGAAGCCTGAAGAAGTAAATGTCTTTTCATGTGTGAGACAGTGAGAATTATGCCCTTCAAATTAGAGATCTGACACATCATATAATTTTTGTGTCTGGTGTCAAGTCATAAGCCCATCTCAAATACCAGTATTAGATTTGCTGTTTTTCCTTCAAGATGGTTCCATAATTCCTGGAGTGCTTACAGAAATTTTTCACTAAGGGATTGAAGAACACTAAATAACCTGCATATAGTTACCAGACATTGAACAGTAATGGAGTCTACTCTCAAATTTTTGTTCAGAGTTTATTTGAATCATTTACCATGCTAACAGGGAGAGTGATGGTGGTGAGAAGAAATACCTAGAGAAAGAGCAACCAAAGCAGAAATTAAAATTTTAGAATAAAAATTCATATACAAGCTATGTATGCACCATGAAATTGTGTTTTCTCCATGCAGAAGTTTTCCTTATGCAGTTGCCTTTTTGAGACCCTCCTTGAAACAGCTCAGATCCTGAAACACAACACAGTGAGCATCAGCCTATTACTTGCCAAGGACCTTGCAGGTCATTGCAGCGAGTAGGTCTTTGACTTAGAGAGAAGTTAATTGTACCTATCACTTGTATAGGATGAAATTTCATATGTGCCTTGCAAATGTAAATGCAGCTGTCTGAGAAAGAGAGGGTAGAAGCATATAAGTTTCAGTGAGTAAAGACTGGTTATTTGAAGGTTTGTACTCAATATGTAATCTGTTTTCACTTATAGCCCAAGGTTTTCTGCCTGACTCTACCACCATCCTTCAGAAAACACAGAGAACAAGTGTCTTTTTTAAAATCTTATCAATTTTTTTGATATAATAATATATCAAATCTTCCTGAATTCTAGTTCTTTGCTTTGACTATTGCATGAACAGCTCTTTTAAATTCCTCTTTTATGTATTTATGTGTATTGTTAGATAATTGCCCTATTGATTATCTATTTGATTTTTATACAAGTTATATTGATACTGTCATGTAGGATGTGGTAAGAATAAGTTGAGATTTTTTTTTTTATTATCACTATGTCTATTAAGGTAGTGCTAAAAATATTATTTATGTCAGACAAACCTAAGTAAAACTAAAGTTAATATTCTATTTTCATGATTTATCATATTCTTTAGGCATAAAGTAAAAGTGATTGGTATATAGAGAATGGAAACAAGGCATGGTTATGCTCTGAGAGTTTTTGTGTGGGGAATTTGGGAGGGCAAGAGTACAAGTTAAAAAGTGTTCCCTGTAGACTTACAATAAAATCTTAACTGGTGTTTGTCACTGCAGAAGTCTTGGAACCATGGGTAAGGCATGCTTGCTTCTAGCTTTGTGAAATCAGGCCATTTTTTCAAAGCCACATAAATTTGGAAGTATTGAGCTGGTGACCATTGCTGGTAATCTCCCATTAGCCATCTGCATAATAAACACATTTGTTTTGCTGTTTAAGGGATGAAAAAAGGCTATTTGGCTAGTGCTTTTGGCTGACAGAGATTCCTTCCTATCCATATCTGAATCTTACGGGCAAGAAAAAGTATTAAGTTAAGATCTCCTTGCTGATATTTTGGGACAAACAGAAGTTTTCAGATTTTAGGGCTGTCAGGCTACTACTATAATGAGAACCAGCTTGAAACAAAGGGAATTGACAATAAAATAATATGTTTCTTTTTGCCAGCCTAACAATATTTAGGTTTTGTATTTTTTAAAAAAAATTATTTTTGAACAACTTAAGTCCTGTGGACAGATGAGGCAAGGACAGATTGTTGCAGCTGTTGAGCTTATTTTTTTATTCTCCTTACTATATTTCCAACAGAAAGAAGCAGGAAATTTAAACTTTATATGCAGAGAAAAATTATTCAAATGTCAGAGGGAATCAGAAAATAGTGGAATCTGTGTTCTTCAACTTATTTTGAACGACGAGCTGTCAACCATTGCTAAAGCTGGTACAGCAGATATGTAAGAATTTAATGTTTGTGGTAAGGCCTGTGTAGTTCATACAGTGAAGGTAGACAAGATGCAAATGTTGATATAATATCTAGCCTGTGTTTCTTCTGAGGTGCACATCCCTGCCACACTAGAGCAGCAAGGACTTACCTTGCTTTTAGTTTCCCTCTAATTAGAGAAATAGAAGAATTCTATATACTTCAGTCAGGCTAGCTGTTAGATAGAGTGCATGATGCCCTGTTAACCCCTTAGATGGTGTGGCTACCAATACTCTGAGTTCTGTGGTGTTATTTAGGACAGATGAAGTAAAAGAGTAAAGTGCAGGAGATGTAAATATCAAATATATGTCAATTTTTGTAGTGTATGCCTCTCCTTTAAACAATGGAAGACCTAATATCTGGAATGACTCTGTATCAGCCCTCCCAGCAACTAATATTTCCAAGTAATTATGATTACAAGGCTTATGCAAGATAAAGGTTGACTTGTTCTTAAAGAAGTAATTCTGACTCTTTTGTTTTGTTTTGTTTTTTTCCCCCCAATTTTGTATCCATTCTGCCCTTTTATTAAGTTAAAACTGATACAAGTAAGAATTAAGTCAAGGTCTTTGCCGTGATATATTTGCTGTATGTGTCTGGGCTGTTCCATTATACTACTGGGAGGGAATATGTATGATTAGTTCTGTCAATACTGAAAGATATATTCAGCTTGCTTGGGCTTTTCTGTGAAAGTCAGATGAGAAGAAACTGGATCTTGTGAGTTCTGCTCTTAATGCTACATTTTATGTTGTCAGGCAATGAACACAGGATTGTTTTGTGGCCAGAGAGAGAGTGTTGAGGGTTTCTGTATGTGACTGTGTATAATAACTTCTGGAGCAATGATAATGGTACTTGGGAGACAATTAGCATATAAGAATTTGGTTTCATTTAATCAGTGGTATGGTAAAAAAGGAATTTCTGAACTGGAAAAGTACATCTGAAAAAGAAGGCTCTTCTTTAAGTTTATTATAGTCCCTTCTGTCTGATTTATATCTATTGTATCCGGCAATACCCTTTTCTATTTCTCACCATAAAAATGTCCAAGTGTTTTTATGTTTATTTATATAATTTACTTTGATTAATAAAATTGTCACCTCTCTCCATGTGCTCAGTACTTGTGGAGTGATATATTGTATTGGAGTTCTTAGTAAATTCCCTTTTTATTCCTGTAGTGATTTACTTACTTGCATTCCATCCTGTCCCAGGCAACTTATTTCTTTTTACCTTATCAGGCTTTTAAGGAATTTTAAATAAGATTGGCACTGTGTTACCTTGAGCCATATCCTTATTATTTACTTTTGGCTTACATGTGTCAATTCCCTCAACTTGGAATTTTGCTTTATTTACACTTCTGAAGAAAAAAATTCTGTTGATTCCTAGAATTCACCCCTTGTCCTGTTGCTGCCAAAGGTCAGAATAATCTTTTACATTCAGTTCACATGCTTGTGGCTGTTGTTTTTCTTTCCTTTTGTCCCCTGTGAACACATACTGACTAATTGAGGTTGTGTATCTTCGTTTAATATCATCTGCTACATTTCACACATAATTGCTAATAAATCATTATTGTTCATTTTGGTGTTTTCAAATAAAATTCTTGTTCCTTTTCCTAAAATGTCACCCAGGTGTAGCTTCTCCTCTTGCTCCTAACAAGTTATCTACACTTGGCTCACTCAGTTCCATCTCATGAGTTTTCTTACTGTTTTATTCTTCTCTTCCATTGATTTGTGTGGTACTGCCTCCTGAGGACAACCATGGTCCCATTATCCGGCTGTTAGTGGGATCCTCAGTAACATATTTCCACTAGAATGTCTGAATGTGACGTGTGATGAGTGAAACCTTTGGCAGAACTTTTCTGAAGGTACTGCTGACTATTTTCCCCACTCCCATACTCAGATATCATAGTTCAGATAGCACAATAAGCCTTTCCCTTTGAATATTTGAAAGCAGTAGATGCAACTTCTGAGTTGATGAAGATGGACAAAATCATAGAGGAGTAGCATTCCAGAAAAGTCCAAGAATAATATATGTCATAGACTCATTTTCTGCTTGTTTCTGATTATGTTATTGTATTTTGAAAGTTGGTACTAGAATCTAGTTTACCTCACTTTCAATCTAGCCGTAGCTAACTGAAACACTGTGAGTGAAAATGGAACTTTTAGAAAATGGACTGAATAGGACAGTGTAAGGACACTTCTGTTTTCACATTAAGGTAATAATGTTAAGAAATTTCACATGGTGATTATGAGGAGCATATACATACATGTATACTTTAATATGTAATCCTACTTTCCTTTGCTTGTACCTTTGTGTCTTAGTTTGAAAGACAGGTATCTGCCAAGGAAGGTGGGTGCCTCCCTTGGAATGGAAAATATGACCCCTTTCCCTCAGAATTATTATAAATTTGAAACTAAGGGGCTTTCAGGCAAAGATATGGGAAAAGGAATAGTTCTTCACTAATATGTGTATGTACAACAAGGCAAACAAACAACAACAATGGTAACAACAAGAAGCAAGAACAGAAAACCCAATAAAGTCTCTTCCCGCTCTTTAAGCCACTTTCCCGTGGGTGCAGTTTCGGTCACAGCCGGCAGGGGCGCTGGTGGCTGCCGGCCGGGCAGGGAGGGCGCGGTGATTCCCCCGCGGCTGCAGGGGGCGCTGTGGTGCCGCGGGGATGGCGGCTGGGCTGGACAGCGGGAATGGGCTGCAGCGGGAACCTCGGATCAGCGGCTGGAATGGCAGGGTGGGCTCACCCTGAGGCAGCAGAAACTCGGCAGCGGTGGAGGAGCTGCGCGGTGTCAGGGCAGGCAGGGGGTGCTTGACAACAGTGCAGCAAAGAAACCTCGGAGCAGCGGCAGCCTGGCTCCTGAGCATGGCCAGGAAGTAAGAGGGGTAAGGAGCTTGGGGTCCCAGGGTTCCCCTTTGGCACCCGAGCAGGTGGTGACGAGTTAGTCCTTTTTTAGTGAGGTAGGACGTTTGTAAGGTTCCAGTGCAATGGCTGCTCCCACAAGCAGAGCTTCAGTCACGGCAGGAGAAGGCAGCAGGAGCCGGAGCCTGGCAGTGGCGGCGCGTTCTGCCCACAGTTACAGCAGCCTCCTTCTCCCCCAAAGCCGACAGCGAGAGACAGCTTGGAGCCACGCCGAGCCCGAATCTCCAGCTATCTTTGCCCCTCCGAGGGAAACTCCTTCAGCTAAGAGAGTAGCCAGCTGCACCCTTACCCTGAGCCTCAGCAACTTTTCTTTCACTTAAGCACTGGTCCCCACACTCTCTTAGCAACATATGGGAGAAAACTCCCTGAGAGAAAGAAAACAAAAGGAGCAGTCCTATCCTCCAACACTTTGTCAAGCCTATCACATTTTCAGCTCTAACCACTTAGAATTATGTATACAAACATAATTTCCTATTGTCATTAGCCTCTTTTTATTCTGTACTCATCTGCTGAATGTATTTGCAATTTTTAATTTTTTTTTCCCCCTGCTGCTAACACTCTGCATTCCATTCCAACATATGTGTATTTTGGGTTTGTGGTTAGGTTGTTTTTTTTTTTTCCCCCAATACATTTGATGCTACAGCACTAGCATTGTTTTTAAGTTTCTTTTAAAGAAAGTAAGAACTAGAGTAGATATTTTCATTTAATTCCTATCACTGGACTACACAGAAAACATGTATTTTGACTTACCACAGTTTTTAAATAACTACTAAAAACCAGTTTGAAGGTAAGACAGACTGCTGAACACCAGTTTGTAACATAGGAATCCAAATTCTGGAAGGGTAGGGTGCACACCCTTGGAAAACAAGGTTGTGCACTTGTGCAGCAGAGTGCACAGGTGACAATAAAAGCAGTTATTCTTCTTGTTAAGAACACTGACTACCAGAGCAAGGCCAGTAAGAATTCTCCATTCCTGACACATTTATGTTTCTCCTTTATATTGCTGCTCAGTTAAGTCTGATTTAAGTCAAGGCTTGGACACAAGTTATACTAAAATACCACTAGAAACTAATAATAAAACTATTAAGGAGTTTACTTTGTCTCAGATTTGTATTAATTTGTATTAATTCTGCATACACTAAGGGTCGTTGGTGAATTTAAGAAGATGTTAATTTTTGTAGGCACACAGTTTGTGGTAATTGGGAGTGGGGCTGGGACCAGCCTCATCCCTAATGGGCTGCAGCTCTGCAGGACAGGTGGCCAGTATTGAAGGTAATTCACAGAATCACTAGGTTGGGAGAGACCTTAAAGATCATTGAGTCCAACCCATGCCCTAGCACCTCAACTAAACTCTGGCTTCAAGTGCCATATCCAGTCTTTTTTAAATCACATCTAGGAATGGTGATTCTACCACCTCCCTGGGCAGAAGGGTACAGAAAGCACACAGGTAAAATGCATGAATGATAAGGAGTATCAAAGGTTGAGTAAAAGAACAGAAAAGCAAACACTTGTAGCTTTCTGAAGTGGTATGGTGTTACTATGTATGAGCAGATGCTTGAAGCCTTCTGAAATGGTATGATGATACTCTGTGTATCGTAGCCATCTCAGCTGCGACATATGCTGTGACATATGGTGTGACAAATTTTATTTTTTAAATGAAATTTAGATTTAGAGAAATTTCCAAATTTTAAGGTTTATAAATAACTAAATATTTCTGAAAATTTGTAATTATTAAGGAATTTGTAATGTTTTTAATAAAAACACAGAGTGATATATTCTAACTTTTCTTTGCCACTGTAATTGGGTATTTGTTGGATATGGATATGCATGTCACTTGCCAGTGAAGTGCACAATATTCTGTTTTATCTGCCTGTAGGCTTTGACATGGTTTATATGATCTTTTCACTTGTACATAGCCAAGTATAATGACATTGTAGGTATGATATGGTGAGTGGAACATTGCACAAGTATATCTGCTGCAAGTTGTATTATGAGGTTCAGCTGCCCATCTTCAGTTTCTGATGCTGCTGCTATATAAATGTGCAGTTATGAAATTTTGCAAGTTTATTTCCTCTTTGCTTATTTTTTCTTACCATCTGTTAGAGGATGAAGCAACTATGTTCTCTTTCTGTTCTCTTTAAAGTATGTAGTGAAAACATCAGATTTTTTTTTGAACTTTCACAGGTTCTCTGTGGACATCCAAACATCTGTTATAGAAAGTTGGTAAGATAGGAAATTTTGTAGCTAAACTAGTTATTCTGTAAAAGGCTTTTCAGGAAAATACTTAAAAATAATGTACTTATTTTACCTTTTGATATTGAATTATGATCTTGGATATTTTACTGTTTCATCTATCTTTATAGAAGTATTCAAATGAAATCAAATCCCACATCTGTTCATTTTTGACTTTGGAAAATCACCCAAGAAGAGGAAGTTATCAATACTAACTTCTTCTTTATTAAATATTTAGAACAGCATATCATTTTTAAGGAGACCATTAAGTTGATTTTAATACTAGAATCGAGAATCAAAAATTCTTTCTCTCTCCTTGTTCCATATTTTGCAAGTCTCTAAGCACTTAGTCTACTTAGTCTTCTAAACATTTGAGAAAAAGATGTGTTCCTTGTTTTAAAGTGAAGTCACACAGGAAGTCCAGAGTCACAGTGTTGTTTGAGAATGTGTTTGGCTTTGAAGAAAATAGGAACTGTTTTCCCAGATTGTTAGTCTGTTTGGATGGAAGTGACCTGTCCAGAGTAGCCAGTGAAAGCTCAGTCATACATTCACATCTATCAGCTTCCAGGCTTCAACCAATCTGCTCTTTACCCCACATACCATTTCCTAGCTGCTAGTACTTTGTTTTTGCCTGAATTTCCTGCAGCACTGGCATTCACTGAGACTCGGTCTCAGTAAGTGAGGTCAGGAGTAAGGTGGTTATCACTTAGCAGCCCAAGTGCTGAATTCACCACAGCGGTCTGAAGGAAAGACAAGCTATGGATTTAAGTGTATTATTATGACTCATAACTGAATGTTATAAGATAAAAACAAGTGGAAATAAATAATGGAAGAATTGTCATTTTAATAGAAATACATTATATAGAACACCAAAAGTAATATGCTTTTAGCAAAAAAAGTCACTATAGTTTTATGATCTGCTACATCTATGAGTTAATTTTCAAACTCTAAATCCATTTACTTAGGCATTGAATTCTGTCTGTTCTCCTTTTGTAGATGCTGTTATCTAGAAGGAATTTTTTTTCATGAGATCTTTGAATTATGATTTCTGTTAAAAGATATTATTTTAGTGTGTATGTTGTCCTAGTTTTTATAGGAGAATAACATACAGGAATAGGGAATGAAGGTCCCCAAGGATGCCAGATAAAAATGCTCTTGCATGAACTGTTAGTATGCTGCTGTGTGTTATTTAGCATTTTTGAAACCAATTCCAGACATTTTTATTGGAATGGAAAGATAAAGCAAAGGTCTTTATTGCTCAGTGCTATTTCCAGTGATATGAGTTCAAATAATTCTCATCTGACTGTTCCTGATCCTGCAGAATTTGAATAATTTTCCTAAACTTTCGCTACATTGCATATCCCATTATAGTAGTTTTTACAGAATTCAAATAAACTGATTTATCTCTTTGTTTTGGTTTTTTTTTTGTTGTTGTTTGTTTCCTCTGGGTCAGCCTGAGGCCATCATTCAGCTGCACTAATTCTGTAAAGAAGTACTAAATAAAGGCTTATATTTCTGTGCCATAGGTGGAGAAGGTACCTCACTAACTTTGTGGTTTTACATAAAAGCATTTATATGTAGCCATGCAAGATGGAATTTTTTATTAAGGTTGGCTTTATCACAAATGGAAAACAAGATTCTGATGAGGTTTATGTTGTGCTGGCTGCCTTTCCAAAGGGAAAATCATGGCATTATTTCTGTGTTGATATATTTACAATACTTAAAAATTATTTGTGTTTACAGTAAGTGCCCGTGTAGTCTGTGTTAACTTCCTGTCATATGAAAGAGGAAACAAACAATTTTAAAATAATTTTTTTTTTTTGGCACCTGAAAGAAACAGAATGAATAGAGCCTCTTTTCTTTCAGCTTGAAATAGCTTTCTGTGTTGGTAAACATTATGGTTATCTTGAATAATTAGGCAGACCAAATCTTCATGCTGGATATTTCTATAGATGTTGTTTGGTTCTTGTTTCCAGGATACTATATGAGATTCAGTACAACATTTCATAATTCTAAAATATCTAAAACCTCTTGGTAACTGGAATTGATAGAGAAATGAACAACTTTTTAATGATTTGCACATTTTTCTTATAATTCCTGTAATACTTTCACAGAACACCTCTTTCAGGTTTCAATAAAATTTTGACAGAATTGGGAAATAGGTCATACATAGCTATTTTTCTGTGAGGCAAATTTAACTTTTGCCTTCATGGACATTTAGTGCTTTTTATTCAAATTTCTACCTTCCACCCTTCTTCCATTTTTCATATAATCTTCCACCTCTAGATTTGCCTTTTTGAGTAGTAATAGCCTTACCAAGTGTTTATCTACACTGCTGCTGATATACAGTAAAAAAAAAAGCTAAACTTGCTTAACTATCAGGAGAAATAATAAATATCAGTATAGTCAATTTCTACATTATACAATGTCAGCACATTGTTAAGGCCATTAAAGTTTGTGGGAATCTTTCACCTGCTTTCAGTAGTCTTAAATCAGATCAAATTGTCTGTTTACCCTAAGCCTAACCCTTTCCCATCTTTTTTGTCTATAATATTCAGGTTGTTTCAGAAGCACAACAACACAAAAACTGAAACCAAATTTTGAGCAATGGCCCTCTAAAACACTGTATAAGTGTCCATTGAAAGCAGCATATTATCTCCCTGTGATACTGATAATAACCAATCAATTTAACAATACTCAGAAATAATGAGCATTTTTGCAGCTGAGCAAGGAAATAAGCTATGCCAAGTTGCAGAGGTGAAAGAAAACATTTATATGTGGTCTCTAAGTTCTATGTAAACTGTAGTACATTTGAAAGAGAATAGCAATGGCAACATTGCAACAATTTTGGACTACATACAGTTTCCATCTGTTCAATGAACTTCCACCATTGCTGAGGGAAGACCTGAAATGAGTTCAAGAAAATTCCAGCATCTAGTTCTTGGTGACCAAAATTGCAATTAGCAGATTTTTCATGTGCACCTCATTGTGTGATTTGTTTCATGGTACACCACCTGCATATTTTGGTTTTAAAATCTGTTTGTCTTAAGACAAAGAGCTCATGACTGGAGGCTCTTGTTTGTAGTTCTGTGCAGTAAGAAATTACACTTTCAGTCTGCAAAGCAGGAGCTCACTGCTGAAGACCCTAGAAAACACTGTACAGAGTGGCATCAGAATTTTCATCCTTTAAGTTCCCAGGTTAGAGGTGTGTTTGTATAGATCCTGTTTTCCAGTTGAAAATATTTGGTTTGAGTGACATTTTGACATTTTCATAGAAACAAAATGTAGGTTCTAGGCTTGTGCAGTGGCTTTTCTTTCACTGTTCTAGTAAAGAAAATTTCCAAATCTTAAGGTGATACAGATCTTCCTGATAAATAATAGCCAGAGTATAACCTTGGAATGCATGGAGCATGGCCAGAGCTGTGCTGGTATTCATTAATTTCTCAAACTTTTCCATTCTGAAGAGCAGCAATTCTCACTGACATGAGAGTTCTGAGATTCCTCTTAGTTACCCTTAGACCCCTAATCACTTCCAGCCATTGTTATCACAGAGAAATGCAAAGTCACTTGTATTGCCTTCCCCCCTTGGTAGTTATGTTTGCTGCATTTTCTATCTGCATGTCTGTGACCTGTGCCTGGTTTGCTTTATGAGGTGCCATTTTGAATTTTCAGGTGTGAAATACCCATATTCTACAGCTAAAAGAATTTCCCTTATATATGCTTTTTACTGGTTTTATCTAATGTGTTTTTAAACTTACGCTCTAGATACTTCTAGGCTGTCTTTCAGCATCATATGAAAATGTTTGCTTAAATACAGGTGTAGAAGTACTTGCGCTCAAGTTTCGGAAAGTACCAGTTGTTGTCATGTAGCATGAGAAGTACAATGTAGAGACCTTGCAGTGTCTCCCAGCACAGGCTGTTTGGGCAACACACACAGAAAACCTGCTCAGGTCTGATAGTTAATGTAAAATGATGACTTATGAGGTGCAGCATAGCACTGGATTTTTTGGGCTTGGGCCAATTCCTGAAAAAAGTCCCAAGGGCAGCTCTGCAAAACATTTACCTTCAATACAGCAAATAGTCCTATTAGGATGTACATATCAGGTCTGTAATAGTCATATCTGATCTCTGCATCCAGCCTAACGTGAAATGCAGGGCAAGAGGAAATTAATCCAGGGCAGGTCAATATGCAGAAGAGCTAGAGCTTGTAGGCTGAGATAAAAACCTGTCCTGATGCAGTGTAGAAGCACAGGGGAGCAGTTGTAGTGAATTTCCTTGTGTTCTGGTTCTGAGGAAACACTGCAGAAACATTTGGATTATGTATATATGGAGCCAGATTGGGGTTGGCAGGTTATTAGTTTTGAGCTGGAACACAAATGATTGTACTCCTCCAGGAGCCATCTCTTTATGAAATTAAGTAAGATTTGTCTGGAGCCCCATATGTAATAGACTCTCTCAGATTCTATGTTTCTTGCATCCAGGCTTGGGTAAGGTACCCATTCCAATGTGAAAGGTGAGCAACCAGATATGTTGGTAGAGCATGTGCATTCATGGGCAATAGCATTCAAAAAATGCATGGACTAGTGAACATGTATTTTTTTTCTTTAATCCAGAATGCTATCTCCACTCAACTGCTACTGCTGTAATAATAGAACTTAACAACAGACTACTGATTTATATGTATTTTAGGATTTTTTCCTAGCACCTTCCTTCATTTCACATATGTTATGAGGTCATAGAAAAAAAGACTCAGTTGAAATAAATATACACAATGGGATAGAATTAAGGTTGCAGTGGGAATGTCAATTCTGAATTTCCTGCTTTTGTTGTGATCAAATTGTGGAATGAAATCTTTCATTGCTCTTAGGTTTTAAACATTCTTTAACATAATTAAAATAATTTGTTAAATGTAACCCTTTAGATACAGGTACAGCCCAAAGCAAACTTTGACATGTGCACAGTAGTATAGGGTTTTCCTCCTAACTGACTCTATTCATAATAACATCATACTGAACTCTTACTGAACCTGGACCCGAGAAATGGATTGTTAATTTTGCTGGAGAAAATAGATGGTCAGCTGTAACAGAATTTCTGAATGAACTATAAATATTTACTAAATATTTTTAAATATTCCATAATAGTATATGGACTATAAATATTTTCTATTTAAAATGACAGAGTAAAAAATATATGAGTTGTTGTGGGAAATATTTGTTTGTTTGGTTTTTTTTTGTGTGTTTTTGTTTTGGTTTTAGGGTTTTTTTTGTGTGGTACTGGTATAGATTTTGTTGCCTGAAATAAAAATGTGTGAAGATTGTCCAGCAAAGACCATATAAATTTCTTTGATGTTGTAATTTTTCTGTTTCTATAGTGCCTTGATGTACAACAGGGTTCTGATGTGACTGATAAAATAGGTAATATAACTATTTATGGACAACACAAACAACATTCCTTTGTAGTACCAATATAGTTTCTGTTAAATTCTGTGGATCTTTCTTAGCCATAATGAAATGTATACACTGATGGCAGCTAGGACATGAGAAATGTGTCACATTCCATCAGTATGTAGATGGAGCAGCAGTTTTCATGTCGTAAATAGACTTCACTGGAAATATAGAGTTAAAAAAGACAAAGCTAAAACCTTCTCAAAGCAAAGCTGAAGGTGTATTAATTTAATGCAGACTGCATTATTTGTCTGGTGTTCTGTTCTGATATACCTCTCCCCTCTCCTGAGGTATATCAGGAGACATACCTGGCTCATGTCTCCAGGTATTCAGTGTAGATTTTGGGCAATTTGAGACTCTCCAAATATCAAGGACAATATCTGGCCTTAGGAATGTAGTCAGTAGTGACTGACTTTGGTAGGACTAAGGGTTTTACCCAAAAGAGTTATTTTGAAATTCAGGTAGTGTGATTTTTTATCAGTTGATATTATAGATGAGTATGCAGGGTTTGGCTCACAATAAATGAAATAAGCATAGGTACCACTGCGTATTTTTTTTCAAGCTTCTTAATTACTTTTAGACTTTCCTTTCCTATAAAGGGAAATTTCACCCTGACTTGTGGAAGCAGGCTAACTTACCTGGCATAACTCCTTTTTTTGGAAAAAGTATAGTAGGTCTTCATATCAAAAAGATAAGCTTGTGGTTCAAATCAGTTTTACAATGGTTCTTCTGGAGAGCAATTGATCTGTTCTCATTTTGTTGTACTTACAGCTGAAAGGGACCCAAGTCCCAGCATAAAGGGAGGCTCTCGGAGTGTGCAGTTACTGAAACTTTCCTTGAAACTGCTTCCACACTCACATCTTTCGTTATGTTTAAAGGTATAGTGACCCCATGGAGAGTTGCTGGAGATCAGGTAATGGCTGAATTTTTAAATTTCAGGCCAACAAGGGAATACATTTGATTTTTTTCTCAGGGCAATTAATAGCATTCATTTTTGCCTTTAAGTCTGAGAGATGGTGTATTCTTCTTACATTGAGATAAGAGCTGAGCTGGTCTTGTTTATATAGATGTACATTGGAAAGAATTTCTGGTTTTAATTCAGGAATGAATTCTAGCCCTGGCTTTGTAAGCATCTATTGAAATCTTTGAGTGTTTAATACTTTAGCTTTTATTCATTCATTGATTTATTTATTTCCATCTCAGATTCTTTTGTGTGTGTAGGTATGTGACCTCTAGATCCTTCCCTTTGCAGGAGATTCTGCATAGTGAATTATTAAGGGACAATTTTAAATTTATCTGGATTCATCCTACTTGAATTTTGTGTCATATGGAGCCACAGTGGCAGCTGGCAAAACTATGTGCTCAGAAAAATATTTTCAAAGTTAATCTATGCTTTCTTTGTTCAGTGGAAAGGGGTTAAAAGGATTCTGTGTTGCACTGTCTGTGCTCATGACCTCTGCCTGTAGATAAGGTGAGAAGCAGAGCTCTAGGTTAAGCAGCATCTGTTGTTTCAGCTCATCTTCAAACAGCAAGAAAAATTTCAGGGGAAAGAAATGTTTTCTTTATCAGAATGTCTCTTTATTGTAACATTTCTTAAAGTATTTGCAGGTTGGTTACTCAAGGTGAATGTACCATGTTATGTACAAAACACTTATGCAATGGTTAAAACAGCCTGAGATCCAAGGCAGAACCTTCACCAGCTGAAGAGGATCACAGCAGAATGGTGGGAAATATTTTTTTCATTCAAGCAGTGAGAAAGGAGTCCTACTTCTTCTCACCTCTCCATATATAAACTCTGTGTCATAGTCACCTCATCCATGTAAGATCAATTAAGAGTTCAGTAGTCCGTAGCTGTGTATGAATTTTTAAGTATAAGGGACTGAATATTTTCTAGGTAAGCTTCCCCTAAAGGAGCATAACCTTAATAGTAATAGCCTGGGTGTAACTAACAGGAGCAAAGCTGTGCTACTGAAGTTGCATACCAAATAATAAAAAGAACATCTTTTTCATACCCAAAATGATAGTCACACTTTCAGCTGGGGAAACCAGCAGAGGCAGGAGTTTGGGATGTATTGTTTATGCATACTACGAGGAAGATTTTTCCTTTATACTTATCTGTTTTTGTTTACTATTCAATCATTTGCCTTGTATTTGGAAAAGCAGCTAATATACACATATTTGTGTGATGGTCTGCTATGATGCAAAGTTCCAGCAGTCTGGACTGATTCCAAGAGCATTTTGGGAGCAGGAATCTGCTTTGAGGACTCGATTAAGACATCCTTCACTGGCCTTGTCTTTTGCATACAGGGCATTATGTAATGATCAAACTGTCTTTCCATCTCTCTGTCTACCTGTCTAAATCAAATGTCTGCAGATGTCTATGTAGACCTAGCTAGCAAAACACGCTGTTTTCTCGGACAAAACCTTCAGGTTTTGATTGGCTGCTGTATCAGTAGACTGGAATAATTACAGCCGTCCTTGGAGGCCTTCTATAAAACTGCAGGTGTTCAGCTTTAGCAAATAGTTCTTATTATATGGATAGACTCTTGGCAGCGAGTAATGATGTTTCCTGAAATTGAAAAATTATTTTCTACCTTACATGCTGGTTTTACATTACTGGAATATTGGAGAGGGAACCAAATACCTCTCATCGAGAAGTACTAAGACTGTTTTTGTTAGCTTTATATATTTTCTGATTTGTGTATTTTTTATACTGGAGTGCAAGTTTTTTCTTTAACTATTGTGATAAGATTTGAAATATCTTGCAGCAACAGTAAAATTTTGAGGAATTAAGGAAGCGTCTGCCAACTAATGTTTATCTCCTTTATACAAAACTAGCAACTGGCTTGCTGTCAGTGTACCACCAAACCCTGAGGTGAGGGAATGTTGTAAAGCATTTAAAAATATTGAATATTATAATAGAATACTTTTAGAAGCTTCCTTTTTCTTTTTTTTTGTGTCACTGGGTAAAGGCATATACGATTTTATGACTATATATTTAACCCATTCTGTACCACCATCATATAGTGCTGGAAGAAAATGATGGATCATTTTCTTACAGTGACTCTTTTGGACAATGAGATTGATGGCATGCAATATGACACTTCTGGGGAACTGTAGTTTAATTGCAGGGAGTAAACAACTTATTATAAATGTATTTGTTTTGTATTTAGTTATCCACATGCTTGACTGGGTAACTTGGTGCTCACGTTTTCTTTAATAAGCCTACTTTTTACAGTGCTAAATCAGTACCTGATGTCTGGTGGCTCAAGATTCTCCTCTCCTAACTTTTATATATTTCCAAAATAATACCTTGTTGAAGTAGGGTTATTTGATTGTTTTAAGTATACAGTATTGAGTCTCAATGTACAAAATTGAGTCTCTTCTAGACACTGTAGGCATGTCTCAATTCTATGAAATCAGAATGCCTCCTCAGGGAAAGCATTGATCCTTTAAAAGAAGTGCTGGGAAGTTTTCAGTTCCTGGGTTTTGGGCTTTGTTTGTTGTCTTTTTTGTCATTTTTTTTGTGGTGGAAAAAAACTATTGACTACAAAGTAAATGGGAATTTCTGACTTTAATAAATAGGGGCTGTGCAAGCCAACTCAGAGTGCCCAGGAGAACATGCAAGTTCTGGAAGGGAATACAAGGATGGAAGGAGCTTTTAATGAATTTTGTTTATTTTTATGGATTTGCTCAATCTTTGAAAATATAGTTATTTTGTTTGTCAAATGTAGTCCAGGAAAAAAACGCTACGCTTTGCCTGCTGTATGTTTGAAACCTTTACATGAAGAAGAAGACACCAAGTGCAGTTATTAAGTATAAAATCTCAAAATCTAATATAATTTTATTTGATGTTAAGCCACAGTGCTACAAACAACTTACTGCTGGTGGCATAAATGCATGGCCATATTTGTATAAAGGTTCCTCTTTGTGTTCTTACCTGTATTCCCTCACACGTTTTTCACGCCCATTTGCTCAGAGATCTCCAGGATTTTTTCCATCATATGGAAGTATCATTTTCAAAGGCTTTTGCTTCTTGTGTCCACGTCAGTATTGCAGAATGTGACAGAGAATACCTGGTTGCATAGTTCCTTTAAACCTGAGCCAGTAGCACAGCAAAATGTTAGGGAGACCACCCTTTCATCTCACACCATGCACACTTAAAAGTGAAAGGTTTATTGATGTAATCCTATTTTCAATCTATAGAGGTCACTTGTAATGCACTGCTCTGAGGATAAATGCCTAGTACTCTTTGAAGTTAGAGGTTTCTTTTTTTTTTTTTTTAAGTCATGTTTAATGATATTTTGTTTTGCCAAGATACTGTGTTGAAAAGCTGCTTTTAAACTGTTATTAACCTTTCAGTCAATTGTTAACAATCCTTTCCAAACTGACATTTCATTATTTCAATATGCTTCAAAAGTTTTTGTTTTTGGAAGAACTGAAAACTTTGAGCTAATCTGTGATGCAAGATGTGGCAACTAGCTTCTAGGTAAAAGTACAGTAAGCCTTAGTTTATAATGTAGTACTTCAACAGTTATGAAATTCACATTCACAGTCTTGTTTTATCTCTTTAGGTACACTATGTATATGCCATACTGGTTTTCCTAGTAAAAGGGTAGAATTTTATTTCACAGATTAGCACCACCTACTTTTGCTAGCATGGTCTTTTTTCTTCATGATCCTGACTTATATCAGTAGATGCAGGTTGGCAAAGGCTTGCCGTAGCCCAGATGGGCTTTTGTGTATGTCTGAGGATTTGGCACATTATAGTAGCAATTTCTTGTCTATAACTCTGTTTTGATAGCAGAATAAACCATTCCACCTGTAAATTGTTCAGCAGAAAACTTTCACAGTGCTAGAGTTGCACATAAATGTTAAACTTTTTCAGAACTGGGGTCCCTGCTTGCCTAGTGCAGCAGTGGTTCTTTGCTTGTAACTGCTCTGTTTCCTGACCCAAGCAGTCATGTGGGGAGTTCAAGTTAGGTTAACAAGAGCAGGCTGACATAGAAAAGGCTTAATTTCACTAGATTCTACACTGAATCCTGTCTTTTTATTGTTAATGCCCTTTTGTTAATTTTTGTTTCTTTGTTTCATCTGCCAGAGAGTTCAGCTGGCAGCAGGGAGAGTTTCCTGAGCTGACTTGGCCTGGTAAATGGTTTTTAAAGGCTTACTGCTTCAGGAGGAACCCACTTTCCAGGACTCTGCCACTTTCCTTCTTTTGATTTTTGTGTTCAGTCCCTTCCCTACCATTCCCCACATATGGTATGCACAGTTGCAATGACTTGCATATGTCCAGAAGTGTGACTTTCTTAGAGCTGATTCTCCTGTTCCTTTGTGCCTGAGCCAAAAGAGGACTGTGTTTTACACAAGGCTGCCAGCACCCTTCTCCCAAGAGAACATGTGTGGTCCCTCACATTCATCTGAATTCCCACTAACCCCAAAGATCAAGAATGTTTAGACTTCTTCCTGTCTCTGGTGGCCACCATTATCAAAATGACTTTGTCTGCCTAGAAAGTTAAAACTCGCTGCTAGTACACTTCCAGTTCCATCAATGATAAACTATGGAAAACATCAGTGTCATATATTGTGTTTAACATGAGAAGCTGTTTGACAAAGTGTATCCTTGAAATGTTTATAGTGAGTAAGCAAAACTTTGAATTCATTTAATAAAACCTTCCTTTAACCTCAGAAATGGAGCCTGTACAATGAAGTTTTATCTCTCTCAATGATACTCATATTTGAAGGGCCAAGCACTACACAATAAATTTAGGCAAGGACTCTCTCCATTTTGTTATATCCTTTCATTGAATTCCCATGATGTTGAGGTCAGTTGGTATTCCTGCCCTGTTGGGAGGGCATTTCACTCCCAATGGCTCCTGTCTCTGAGGACAGTACAAAGGACGGGAAGAAGAAAGTAAAGTATAGTGCAGATTGATTTTCCTTAGGAGGTGGTTTATTACCTGCTTAATTCCCCTCCTTGTTGGCTATTCATGTTGTTTATTTGAGAAAGAACTCTTACTTGATAGATCTTAACAATTGGCTGGTCAGTGAGCATCCTGAAGCTTGTTTAAAACACAAAGCAGTATAGGAGACAATGGGATGTGATGTTTTGTGTGAAGTTGAGCTGCTCTGGATGAAAATATTAGTTTGTTATGAGGGGAGCCCAAATGGTTTTAAGAGAATGTGGCAAAACAGAATTTTCCCAGTCCTAATTTCATCTTACCGATACATGTCATTATCTCTCACCGAGCTTTTGCTAAAAGGGTAGGTGGGCCACTGGATGGCCAAAATGTCTGTGACAAACATCCTTAGATGCAGCTGAACTGATATTGATGGTAGCTGCTCCAGTGCTCCTTTCAGCCTGCATTCCAACCACAGGAAAAATAGCTTTAAATTAAATACTACTACATCCATAATTTTGATATTTTGCAGTTCTCTATAATAATAGCTTAACAGAGCATGCCAAAGAACATTAAAAGACCTTAAAAGAGGTCCCTAATGTTCTGTAATAGGGAACATTAATGTACCTTTTCCTCTCACTTTATCCCAAGCCTCCAGGAGAGGCAGCAAAGGAATGCTTTAGCATGCTTTTGTATAGGGGGTGTTACATGAAATGATGATTCACTTGCCTTGAAGTTCCAGATGGAAGTTGCAGGCCAAAAAATGGCTTGAGACTATGCTGGAAAAGTGTCTCCACATATTTGTCTGCTGTACAAGCAGACATTTTTCTGCTGGCCACTGAACTGCATGGACTTTTGATTTGACTTGGTCCAGCTATTCCTAGTTCTTAAAATGCACTACATAGGAAAATGGGTCATTGCATAAGGACCACAGTCTTGTCTTAAGTGAATATTTTCTCCTCAGTTTAAACAAATTAGCTTATGCCTTCCTCATTTCACTTTTTTAGCCAGATAGGAGATTTTTTAGTGGAATTCTCTATGTAACACATGTATGATTTCATTTGCTCCTTACAGGCCTCCTCTCAGGCCATAATTCTTGATTTCTCCTAATTAGTTGCTGTGGAAATGATTATGTCATAAACACAAACAATGGGAATATAAGGAGCAGATGAATTCTTAAGAAGCAAAGATTTGTTTTCCTGTAAATGACAAAAAAACCCAAACCCAAAACCAACAATCCAAAGGAGAGGCATTGTAATATTTTCTGCATTGTCTTTCATGTCAGGATTTTACAGTACTTCTCAAGTATTAATACATTAAAGATTTTAGAAAAACTGCTGCAGAAATGGTGTTGAAACCTTCCATCTTAGTTGTCGTTGGTAACTCATGATCAAATCGTTGTTGCTTGCAACTGAAATTAAGCTTTACTTGCAAACTGAGCCTTTGCTCTGAGAGCTGTCCAGGTTCTTCCCAATGTACACATTGTCTCTAGTTATAGAGATTCTGTTGATCAAGTTATTCACCTTTGCAGTCCAATTTACTTCAAGGCTCTTTTTGTCCCTCTGCCTTCAGATTTTTTGCCTTTGAGATTTGTAAGCAGTTCTAACACTTTCAATAATGTGTCCTCACTGTTTCCTCACATCATGTGAAAGAACAGTAAATAATTGCATCAATGGAATGCAAGGTGGAATAGAATCTACAGCTGTATCAATCTCAGCTATGCTCTGCATTGGGTAAAAAGTAAATAAAAATATATTTTTTTGCCTCTGAAGTCAGCATATGTGGCTTTGTATCCTCTGGGGAAGGAAATCCATTGCTCTACTCAAGCCCACTGTACAGTGATGTTCCCATTAAGTGCTCAAAATGGGGCTTGTGTAGTGTATAGGCCATGTGAATTCACATGTGGATTTCACTAAGGGAGAAGCTCACTGAGTCAGAAGATGCCTTTTTGCATAGTCACTTTTCAGAGTTGTGCTATATTTTTGGCATTCACAACACCTCTGTCATGTGAGTATTTATAACTGGTGCCTTTTACAGATGGAAAATCCAAGGCACAGAGAGATTATATGACTTGTCTAAAAGAGCACAGTTGGTTAATGGCAGAGTGAACACAAAACTCAGGATTTCCGACTCTGTCTCCTAGACTCCACAAAACATTTCTAGAGCAATATTGAAATGATGTAATGTGTAAACAGAATTGTTTCCAAACAAAAATATCTGTCAGGTTTCATGAAATATCTGCAACAGCTCTTTAAACATGCAAGAACGTCTTGATTTTAAATGTATGTAGTCTTTTCTTTAGCAACAAGAGGGAAGACATACTTAAGTGTTAAAATATCTAGATCTCCCATTGATATAAAAATTGTAGATATCATCCTGCTCTCAGTTGTGGAATAGGAAATCTACATGTTTCTTAGGCTTCCAGCTAAAAAGTTTTTTGAAACTGAAGCTGTAAATGCAAGTTACTAAGTAGGACATTCTTGTCAGCTGCCGGCATCTGTTATTGGAACTATACACTAGTACATGTCCAGCATTGCCTTACGGTATACCAATTGCCACTTTATAGAACTCAAACATGCACAAGAAAGATATGTGAAGAAGGGCAAAGTGCTTTTGCATAGTTTTTATATTATTCACATAACTGGAATGTGTACAGCACAGTACAGAGTGTAACAAGAGCAAATGCTGAACCACATCAAGCTGTTCCCTTGTCATGCATGTCATTTAAATATCAAATCTATAAGGGCGTTTGCTGTATTCTTCACACACAGAAAGACCACAACTAAGTGACTTAAAAGTATCCCATGAGTTTTTAAAAATGCGGACAAACAAGTCTCTTCTTTTTGATAATTGCAAATACATTGTTCCACTCTGTTGGTTCTGCAACATCTGGTGTTTTATAAAGCATTTTAAAATGTCATCTCCCTTTCCCATTTGCCCACACCCTTCCCACTGCACCTTAACCCCAGCAGACCAAGAAACTTTAATTTATAAGGAAATCAGTGGAAAATCTTGCAAAACAGAGTTAAGGAATTGTGTCTCTATAGATTTGAGCTATTCCCTAAATTAACAAGGAAGCTGAGTCAGCAATATTACTGTATGGAAGATTTCCATGAGGAAGAGGAACAGATTCTGGGCTGATTCAGTGGAAAGGTGTTATTGAGTGACTTTTTCAGATGAGATTATTTAGGACATTTTCCTTGGTAGTGTTAACTTGATAGTCTTGGCATTAAGTCTTCATAAAAAGATCACAAGGCAGTTTCTCAAGAATGAAAGATTGTAATTCCCCTTGTCAGTCCTGGTATGTGTCCAATGTTTGACTTGTAAATTGAGTGTAGTTGCTTCACAGTTAGCAAGTTGGTGAACTTTGTAGTTTGTGCTTCAGGATGAGCTTACAGGTTAAAGAATCAAAGTGGATGAATGATAAAGCCATTACTATTTACCATTTGTCCATAATTAGGGTGGTTTAACAATTTTCATAGGTGTTCTTGTCAGTCCATTGTAGCATAGAGCAAATAGAATATTTTGAGATGTAAGATGTGAGTAAAGGTATAAATCTAATGCTATAGAAATAACTGCAGAAAAATCCCTAAGCAAGGCATCTCTATAAATATCATGAGTTGTGGGAGGTCATCTTGCTCAATTTTAGCTATCAGTTAAGCATATGGTCTCAGCAGTTTGTATAGTCCCCATTTTCAATGAAGACAAGAGGAGTGGGGACACCTCTAGATGGCAGTTCATCCTGCATGTTTAGGTGAGATTGGGTGCTCACTTTCCATCTGACTAAATTTGGATTGGTTGGATCTCACATTTATTACTCAGCACAGAGAAAGATGCTTCCCAATCCCATGCACTTAAAGTAAGACTTATTTCCTTACCTCTTGAAGTCCATGGAGAAGATTTCTTCTGTATTCAAATGATGAGGGTTGAAGAAGAGTACAGTGAACAGTTTACTCAGTGAAATTGCCTTTTTCATAAATGTACTGTAAATGTGTGTCAAATCCTAAAATAAAATACGTCTAGCTAGAGTCAGAAGGCTATGTTAAATGTTCTGTATTATTTTCTTTTTGCCTAGCTCATGAAAATTGGCAAAATTTTATTTTTAGTGACAAAATGTCATTGAAACATGTTTTTAAAAGGTGACTGACACACACTGATTTCTGATCATAATCTTGGTGACTACGACATTCAGTGTTGTCCTCATGGTCACACTGGTCAGCATTTTTCTACCAACTGTAGACTAAAATTACTAAGTACTACCAGTGCTCTAGATGAAAATTTCTTAGGAAGCTGAATAAGGGTTCAGTGTTTGAGAAATCCTTTTCCAATTTCTGTGTTGTCTTAGCTAGAATGTTACGAGTATCCAAGGAGATATTCAAGCACTATGACCTTATATCATTAAACTTTTTCATGTCTGTGGTGCCAGGGCCTGTGACTGTCAGATCAGTAGGGATGCCTTTACCTGCTTTTCTTTCTCTAAAGCAAGTAACAAGCAATGAAAGTACAATACAGTAGCACTGTCTCAGCATGGATTAGAAACCAGAACATTTGTTTTGAGCTCACAAATAAGCTTGTACCTGTGTGCTGTCATCTACTCTCCTTTCTGTAACAATTAATTCCTTAAGATTTTCCAGTTTATGCTGCATTCAGACTTCCATTTTCCTAGCAGCATATACTCCTTATAAAGAGCACTTCTTGTTTAAATTAACAAAATAGAAATTATAGGGATTCATTTTACTTCCTGTAAATAAATTAAAGGGGCAAGTTTTAGACTGGAACATGAATTTTTGCAAGTAAAGGCTTAGTAAAGTGGTTAATGAATATATTTAGACTGAAAGTTAGTGAGTGATGTAGAACATTTTATATAGGGGTAGTGGACACAAACATTCTGGTTATGACCAAGATTGGTAGCTTTAAGAGCTGGTTTATGGGGAAGGTTATAGTTTTGAAGTCCAAAGACTCAGATACAGACATTAAGGTAGAAAAGAACATAGTGTATTTTTCTTCTGAGGAGCCTTGGTCTTCTAAATTCTGGGATAAAGTAATGCTCTTTTTATAGTTTGTGAATATAAACTTTGCTAGCTGCAGTCCTTAAGACTCTGACAGTTTCTGCTCCTTAACCTTTATTCCTGTTTGTTGCATTCTCTTCTTCACTGTGATGAGTCACTCAGCTGATTGTGATACCAGCAGTGTACCATCAGTATGGTGAACTCAAATCCTGTTAGTAAGCAAACACTATTGCTGGAGCCCTAGAAGTTTAAGAAATAAAGGGAAATGGTGCATGTCTTTTGACCATCAGCCGTGTGACCTTTTGTTCTCACATGGTTTAGTCCCTCTTCTATACATGACTTCCACTTGGGACTTTTTTGGCTTTTTTCCATTTTATTTCAGTTAGCATTTATTTCACACATCGTTATGAGAAGCACTGCTTATGAAGATACACAGCTCTTGTCATAACAGAAGTATTTCGAGTGCACCTGCAATTTGACATTTGTGTTTGGGGAATATTGTGGAGTGAATAAAAAAGCTGAGATAATTTAGGGGGTTTTGGCTCCACCTGCTATGGAAGTGTTGTATTTTTTGGAGGAAGGGTGTTGTGGTGTTTTCTTTGTTTGCTTGGATTTTTGAAGTTTATTTTTTGGTGATATATCTTTCCCAAGAACAATCTGAAGGTGTGTTTATGGCGTTAGGAAAAAGGTGCATTGTAAGTTACAATGCTATAAGCAGAGAAGAAAGGAAAATCTGTAAGACAGATGGAGTAAATACCCTATTTTTAAATGCAAGGGGAAAAGGTGTTCCATATATTGTCTTCAAGCTGGAAGCTTCGTGTTGTAATAGTACTATGGTAATGTACAAGTATTAATCACTTCCTGTTTGCTATTTATAACAGCAACATCAAAAAAACCCTATTCTCAAGAAGCTTTATATTGTCATTGATTTTGATGCTCTTTCTGCAGATGCACCTATTCAGGTGCACTGAATTCCTTAAGACCACCCTAGCCACTTCTGGTGCATGTGTGCAAATGAAAGGACCAGTAACCTGCTTATACCTGACCCCTCAGAATCCCCCTTGTGCACAAAGCTCTTTGCCACTGTGCCCAGTTGTCCCACCAACCCTTCATCACATACTGGTGGCAAGAAGGGGACGGTGTAAGGGTGTGCTGCAGCTGTGTTCTGCTAGGTCTCAACCAGGTGCTCACAGAATTAGGGAGGCATGAATGGCTTCCTGATGGTGTTCCCCAGTCTGCCTTGTCTGAGTAAAACTCTGCACAGGAAAGTGTCTGGTCTGATAGCACTCACAAAAACAACATTGAAACTCTTCTTGTTACTCATTGCAGTCAAATGGCTTTTAAGTGAGAATGAGTTAATGCTTCAGCAATTGCAGTGAACTTCAGTCTCATGTATCCACATTAAGTGGAAAGACAAACAATTTGAGTTTTGTTAATAATGCCTCCGTAATAGAAAATGTTGATACTCATGCTGATGAAAATTTTCTCTAATTGATCTTCTGCATCAAAGAACTGTTATTGGAAACTGATATTTCACACTTTCATACCATAGTAATTGTTGCTTATTAAGGTCTTTTATATCATGATGCCTGGGAGTAAAGGGTTCCCAAATACATGTTAATGTTCATCCAACTTGTCACGTAAGCTTTTTCATTATGTGGTGTGACAGGAAAATGATCTGTTGTAAGCTTTGCTTTAATTCAAGGAAAATTTAAAATGTAGTTTCAATTTTTTTTTTTTTATTACTTTTACCATTTCATTCAGAGATTTTGTTTTTTGGGGGAAGGGGATTGTTTTTGAGGGGAGACTTGGCACATAGAGACTTGGCACATAGTCTACTTTTGTTGAAACTGAGTGTCAAGACAGGACTCAAATTGCAGTAAAGCAGCTTATGGTACAAGGCAAGCTACATTTCTATGGAATATATCTTGTGATCAAAGCTTCCTTCTTAAGTACTCGCTCTCTAAAAATGCATTCTTTCCAGAGACTGTTGCTATTTTATTCTTTGTCAGGTAATTACAAACTTGCTCCTAGAAAGGAAAAAAAGGGAAATTAAGAAAAGAAAAATAAAAAGCAGCCGTACACCTACAGAAAAGCTTTTAAAATGTAGGTCTTACTTAATCTGATTTAATCTTTGCATATATAAATTCATTTGGCTTTTGAGAGCTTGTTTTTGCAATTTGAAGCACCCTTCTGTGTTTATTTATCTGAAACTTTCTGAAGCTCTTGTAATATGAGAAAAAACAATGCTGGCAGTGAGTTTGGGTATATAAGTTAAAGACTTTGAAATGCATGATTTTTTGCCAACTGTGGTTCCTGGTTTTAACTGACAAGCTATTACCACCCTCATAGAACAGTGCCCTAAAGAAACCTAAAAGTTTGCAAATAATGTTTGTGAATTCATTCCTGAGTTTGAATATAATGCTTTTTTCTCCCAATGTGCAGTTACAGAACAATGTAATTTTTCATGTACCATCCTCATTGCACAGAAGAGTAATGAAATAAAGAGAAAAATGAAGGGAAGATTTAGAGAGAGGATGTGAGTCAGGGATTTAGGATCCTACCAGATCGATAGAGCAGCCCCAGAAAGAGAATGACATCCAGCTGCTGCAAATGGACAGATGGAGAAAAGGCCTAGGATGAAGAAAAACAGTCAGTTGAGGAAAAAATGTGGTCAGCAAGTGGAGGGCAGAGTTGGTCCTTTATGCATTTTGAAAAGAGGAAAGAAGCAGTTGGATTTGGAAATGAATAAGAAACTAGTGAAGACAAATGAGGATTGCTTCCTGGAGTGACAGGATTGTTTGCTGGGCCTGTTTTATTCTTTTTTTTTCAGTGAAAACAAAGATGCAATCCTTTTTTTTTTTTTTTGTGATAAAATGGTTTCTTGCACTCAGATATGTTTAATGCTGTTACTCCAAATAATTTTTTTTTTTTGCATTTTAAAATACTTTTAAAATTCCCTCATTCTCTTTGAAGGTGAATTTCAAAATGGAAATGTACTTTGAAAGCATCCACTCTGGAATTTTTTGAAGTGATATGTGTTAGGATTCGTGGGTTTTTTTTCCAGTTGAATATTGCTGATTTCAATCCGAGATAGCTTTCAAGTAGGCTGAAAACTTATGCATTATTCTGAAAGCTTCTGCATATACTGAAAGCACTATCCAGCTGTATAAATCATGAAATATCTTGGGTCTTTTTTCAGAAGGAAAAGCTGTGTGAATTGACAATTGCTTTCAAATCCTTCAGATACTGTCTAATACAAGTAGTCTTGAATACAACCTGCAGTTCTCAGCCCCTAATTGCATGCCAAATACCGAATATAGCATGAAGCTGGGCCATGCTATATTATGCCAGTCCATATGATATGAAGCTTGGCCATGTGATATGATGCTATGCCATGCTATATTATGCTATGCCATACTATATTTTGCTGGGCCATGCTATATTATCCTACCCCATGATATATTATGGTAGTCTGTGCTATATTATGCTGGGTCATGCTATATTATGCTGCGCCATGCTATATAAACCTGGGCCATGTGATATGAAGCAAGGCCATGCTATATTATGCTGGGCCATTTGATATGAAGCTGGGCCATGCTATATCATGATGGGCCATGCTTTATGAAGCTTGGCCATGTTATTTCATGCTGGGCCATGCTATATAAAGCTAGGCCATACTATATCATGCTGGGCCATGTGATATTATGTTGGACCATGCGATATGAAGATAGGGCATTCTATATTATCCCAGGCTATGGAATATGAAGCTAGGCCATGTGATATGAAGATAGGGCATGCTACTTTATGCCAGGCCATGCGATAGAAAGTTAGGCTGTTGCAGTATGGGTTAATTTAGTCAGTTGGTTTTGTCACTGTTAGTTAGCCTTATGCTCCACTATGTGTCCCCTTACCCCAAAAGTTCTGGCCACTTGGCTCCCCAGTTATATGTCAATCATATCACCTCTCCCTGTTTTCTCCTTATTCGGTTCCATCAGTCTGAGTTTGTTCATACCCCTTTGGCTGTCAATCCTGTAACCACCCCCGTTTCTTCCAGAAAGTTTTGTATCAATCACTTCAGTTTAGCTTTTCTATTTGTCCCCTGACCTTGTACCTACCCCAGTTACATTATCATAGGTTGTGGTATCCTTCTCTGGTTTATCCCCATTGGGCAAGACAAGTTTGCACCCCTGTCTGCCCACCCCCTATTTAAGTTGCTGTAATCTTTGATTTCTTTGGCATTTGTCACTGCAGCCACCCAGAGGGCACCTTTCTTGCCCCACCTGGGGAAATAAAGACTCTTTGGGCTGGCATACAAGTGTCTTCTCTCATCTCTTCATCTCCTCTCAGCGTGCAGAGTTACCAAAACTGCGCACCCACGAGCAGCGCTCAGCACCATCAGGGGCAGGCGATTCTCCCCTGAGGTGCCACTCACGGGGCGGCCACGCGGCCTCACGTGGGCTGTGCCAGCCGGACCCTTCCACCCACCCGGGGCTGTGGCAGGTAACCTCTGAAGTTTCTTCTAAACAACCTTATTTCTGACTTCAAACAATTTTTTTTCTAAAAAACCTAACTGGGCAGAAAGGCTATGTTGGCATTTTGCAATTCTTGCACTGCTCAGGTAGTGAAGAAAATACAAATTCTCAATATGTTTATAGTAGATTTTCCACAAACTGAAATAAAATAGAATAGTCATAATTTTATGTGATAGTTGATCAGCCATTTGGTATATCTTGCTCTTCTGTTGTCTCTGTAACACTCATTCAATGTGGAGATAGTGGGGAATGTGCATCTGCAGTCCATGTCCCAAGAACAAAAGATATATGAAACATTTAGCAACAACCTCTTGTTCAAAGGTAATGCAAGAATAAATTTTGGATATAGGGTGATGTCCATCCTTGGAAAAAGTTGTTACATTGTTATGATTGATCTAAAGATTTAAACCACCTGTTAGTTGTACAGATTTGTTGGTTTGTTTTTGTTTGTTTGTTTGTTGTTTTTCATTATTATTATAGATCAGATATACATCTAAATTTAAACAGGGGGTTAATACATGTACTCAAAATGAAGGAAAGAAGTGCACTGTTGCTAACATAAACACAGCCATTATAAAATTATATGCTTTAAAATTTCTAACATTTTAAAATTGAGGGAGAAGATTTTCCCTTTCAATTTTAATTGGTCCTCTTCTGTGTGTTGGGAATGGGTTTGGTTCTTGTTGCTGTAGTCTATAGAGACTCTGATCCAAGACTCCACTGGTCATCAGCAGCATTAAATGTGGTGGGAAAGAGAAATGTATTTCAAGACCAAGTTTTATGGTGTTTTTATAACTGACAAAGCAGCTATCTTTTCTTACAGCATCCCTATGACTTTATTATAGTCATAAGCACAGACTAGACTCTCTATGTGCAGAGAATGAATGCATGCCCTCACTATAAATATAGGAAGTATACTTGAGTATTTTGTAGTTTCGATGTGTAAAACTGTATCTGCTAAGGGATAACAGGGGACAAACGGACCTCTTTCAGGAAGAGATTTGGCAAGAAAAGATTTATCAACATCATTTTCACACTCAAGAAAAAAGTGATGGGTTATATACTCACTGATGTATTATTTACATTGTGCACTGTGGATGGCACAAATAAATTATATTTTAAACTGATTTAATGTATTCTTTCAGTGAGGAAATTCAATATGTTGGTAGATGTTCATGGGATACTCATTAATATACTTAATGCTCACAATATAATACTTACGCTTAAAGGAGTTATGTCATGATACTCTTTTATAAAATACATAAACCAGCTTGTTTAGGAAACTAAAATCTTGGATGGCTAAAAGATTATAACTGGCAGGCAGAGAAATGACAGATCACTATAGGAAGTTCTTTCTGATGGAAGTGGGCACAAGGAACAGCATTGGCATTGACTACATTTGTCATGAGCCATATTGGGAACACCAGTTTTCCATGCCTTTGGCTATTCCTGACTGCTAACAAAGATTTTGGTCACATTCCAATGTATTTTTCATAGTTAAAGGCCTCACAGTAGCAATCATTTCAAGTCTTCTGTGTGTTAAACTACAAAAATCCCACATAAATATATCTTTCAATTCCAAAAATGTGGGGAAAAAACAGATATGTAGTTGTTACCACCACAGAAGCTGTTGGCATTTTTGGTAATTAGAAAAATGGCCAGTGTGAACAGATCAATTTATATTTAAAATGCAAATTTACAATGTCAGATGGTATCTCATTATGGGCAATCTTGTCAACACATCAGGGAACAGCATATTCTGCCTGAAGTAATATGTAGATTGAAAATCATGCATTACCTCAAAAAGACCACACCCTTTTTTCTATAATTAACCTATGCAAAATATAAGTTTTAAGTAATTACATTAGCAAAGACTTTCTGGAATTTCAAAGGTGCAAAATTCCAGGTATCCTAGAGAGAAGGGTTTTAGTAAGAGGCCAAATATTCTGAACACTTTGTATGTGTTTGTATGTTTATGCATGGATCTGTATGTATATGAGAGGGAGGAGGATCTACATCTGAATTAGACTGTTGCATCAGAGCACAAAATACTGCCAATGCAATGCAAGAATAGAGCAGGGTATAAGAGCTTAGCCTAACAGAAAAACCAAAAGTTTTCTTTGAAATTGGGGATGGTTTTCATCTATTTTTTTCAGAGAACTATGTGACAGCTCTGTTCAGTTCTTCACCCAAGTGGAAAAGTCTTTTCATTTAGCCAGAAATAAGGAGGAAAAGCCTTTAAAGTGATAGCCTGTCCTTAAAGTAGCCCAATACCTATATGGACAAGGTTTGGATTTTTGACATCAGCTTTCTCATTTCTCCTCTTGACAGATAAATCAAGTAAATAATGTTTTTTAACTTGGCATAGAATTTATAAATATAATTAAGAATCTTAACTTGCTCCCAGTGATTCTTAAATTTTATTTTTTCTTTTAAAAGTCCTCAATATAAGATTGTCATATAAGCAAAATATTTTCTGTATGTACTTGGTAAGAGAAAGATGATTTTTAATATGGAAGCAAATAGGGTCCTTAAAATATTTGTGTCCAGTCCTTTGGTGGCCTTTTTCAGCCTTGTGACTTTTTCATGTCACAAAATGAAATACAATCTATATTTTTATATGATAGATATATTGACTTATTTAACTGAATTAAACCCTAACCTTATGGGACCTGTGGAGAAACAGTATTTAAAAGAAGTTTAGCATAGACAAGCAAGGAAAAGTCCCCCAAGCCCCAAGGTCAAAATTTTAGAGCCATGTTATTGAACATTCTGTGTATTTCTGCCATGCTCAAAGTCACAAAAATTTTTTGGAAAAAAGCTGCCATGAACGTATCAGCATGAACAATAGTAATCTTAGAATGTAATTTTTATACAGGATTTGTTTTATTCACATTTAGCCACCAGAAGGAAAAAAAAAAAAAAGCTAATTTTATTCCATGTTGCTGAAACCAAAATTTAAGTTTTTTAAAACTCATTGTAAATGGGGTATTTGGTGGAGGCCATTAATTGCTTTAATATATGTTCCATCATTCTGGGCTGTATTTTTTTTTTCTTGTTTTTATTCACTTTAGCATACTGAATGATTGAAAATCCAGCTACAGCTAGCATAGGCTTCATTGTTGGAGCTGAAGCCTTAGATGTGCACTGAATGACAAGTGGTGAACCCAGAAAACTTAATGCTGTCTAAAGGAAGAGAAGGGCCAGAGTAGTTGGATGAATACTTAATTCCTTATATCTGTTTTATGTCTCTAGTCAGCCTGGAAGCACAAATTTCCTAGTCAAAGAGTTGCATGGTCTTTCCAAGAACTCTGCTCTCTTGCAAAAGAAAAGATTGGCTTCTATGAAAAGTGTCAGCAATGAAGGAAAGATAGGAAATAAGAAAAAAGATATTGTATAGGAATCTTAGCAGAAGAACTATTTTTAAAAATAACATTCTTACTGGCAAAACCTCCTGGCCTATAATAAAGATTGAATCCTCAAATGACAGAACACTTCATTCCCTCATGTTAGAAAAAGGACACTGTCTAGCAAAGACTTTCAGTTGCCCAAAGCAGTAATTACCAACACTCTGGAATGAGTCCAGAAATTGTTTATTTCTCTTTGATAAATTCTGTGACAAGAATTTAGTAACCTTCACTAAAATCTCACATGACATGCCTGTGGAAATGTAAGAAAGAAACAAATCTAACCCTTCCCCAAAGAAACAGGCCTTTTCAATTTTTGGATTCAATCTGCAGATTCTGTCAGTTTTCTTCCATCTGTCATTTATTGTATCCATAGCTTTCCATATTTAAAAAATAGTCACTATAATTTACCACTTAACAGTAATAGTTGCTCATGTCAGCAATCAAAGTTTTTCCAACAAGAGAAGGAAATTTATATTTTGCTTTATGTTTTCAAGAATTAACACATATGGTCACCATATTAAATGGCAGTTCCAGTATTTAATATTTTATTTGAATGTTTAATGAATAGCTTTGTGCTTCTGCTTATTTGGGATAGCTATAGGGAAAAAAAGGAACATTTTATTTGATCTGTTTGTCTTAAGGGATGGAAATTTAAAAGCACCATAGCTTGGCATGGAAACCCATCTGGTTAATTCTGTGGAATAATTCCCTTTTATCCATCATTCTAATTATTATATTAAAACATATTCTGTTTCTTTTTCCAGTCTGGCCTCTTGTACATTCACAAAGATACAACTGAGAAATTGAAAGATTCCACTTAGGAAGAATTTGACCTCTTTCTACCAGTTTCTTTAGTCCTGCAGATTATTATGCATTTTTCACACAGAAATATAAAAGTTTATTTGTTAATGTCCCTCCCCTTATTCTTCCTCATTTCTCTTCCTGGATCACCTTTTTTTGTCTTTTCCTTATATTACCAACTACTTTTATTAATGCAGTACACTTTTGATATATATTATAAATCATTTTAATGGAGCAGGCTATGAGCATTCATTCCTGTTGTTGAGGGGAGACCTGCATTACTTTGACAAAAATATCTCTTGCATACAGGAGTTTATGTTCAAATTTAAGCTTTATTTTTTAATAATTTCTTCAGTAGTTGAGAATTACTGTGTTAGAATTGTACTCTATATAGAAACACATGGCTGTCCTTAGCAAAAGACATGGATCCAACTAGGTGAAGTTATAAATGATGCAGCTTTGTGGATCTCAGACTAGATATTTTTTGGTTATTTTTTGGGAAACCTGTTATGGTTTCCCCAGCAATACTTCTATGGATGCAAATGAACATGGAAATTATGTAGATTATGCAAATGTAAATTATTGTCTGAGTAGTAACTTTATATCTTTTAGAAGAGTTCCAAGCATAAACAGACACAATCTTTTATGTCTGTGATGCATTATAGGTCCCATTTTAATTAGAACATTAAAGCTGGTCCCTCGGATTCTCAGTTTTGTCAGTCAATCAAAACCTTTTTACCTTAATTACTGTTTCAGGGATTAAAAATTATGTTTTAAATAAGGCAGAAGGGAAGTTTGAATCTGGATCTTTTGACATTACAACTTCATTATCAACATAAAAAATATGCTTTACAACCTTCTCTCACAACACAAAGAAAAACATATATTTTCTTTCTTTATTTCACAATAAAGCTCAAATTTCAGTCAGACTGTGATCACAGTACAGTTTTGACTAAAATCCACAAAAGAGTTTGCATTCCTTATAGTAAAGAATAAAAGATTTTAATGGAACGTCAAAATTTGCCATGAAATGGAGCTGAAATCTTCACTGTCGTTACTTCTGGTTCTTCTAATCAATTTTGTCCATTAACTTCAGGATAATATGGTAATGCTCTATGATCAATAGATTCATTCCATCCTCTTGACTTACATGCCATATTACAACATGAACAATATTTTGACTATTCTCAGCTTTTATCTTTGGTAGTGGTACACTTGCTCCCTCTTCAAAAATATGTGTATTAAAGTACTGATGCCTTTAACTCTTGTAAACTTTGATTATATCCAGTATAAATAAACTGAGTATTAAATGAAAACCTTCAATTTTTACGTCAGTTCAGCCATGTTATTTTTTTGAGGCACGTCTTACAAGACAGGTATGAACTCAGAAAAGCTGGTAGCTGTCTGCTTTTTCCTAATTAACAGATATGAGATCAGAGCTGAGGCCTAGGCAGAATGATGGCTTAAGGTATTCAGGTTGTAAGAAATAAGACATTTTCACTTTGCCCAGATATTCATGTATAAAACACTCCTTACTTATATGAAGGGTTAATGATGATTGGGAATCAGTGGGAAGAAGGAAGCCTTTCCATATAGCACTAACAAGATTTTCACAAATACATTTAATCACCCAACACACAAGTATAATCATTCAAATTAATGGTGTTTACTCAAATGTAACATCACAAACAATGAAAGGCTTGAGTTACACATTCTTTCAGAAAGGATAAAACTATTTTTTTGCTAATTTACAATTGAAAATTGTTAGTGTCTGTGTTTATGTGTCAACAAGTGCACTTGGGTGCCTCTTGTCTGAGCAAGACTGTCGCTTTCTGTGCCCTTCAGAAGAGAACCACTAAATACCACAAAAGGTGATATTTGAGCAGACAAGGCACTCAGCTGAGTCCATTAATGTCTTCTTAATCACGCTGACATTTTAAAGGATTATTTTCTTGAGCAGAGGGAAAAAAAATAGCTTTCTCCCAATAGCTTATTGTGAGGACTGGAAACAGGATGGGCAGTCAGAGGCCATTGATTGAATTTTCTGTTACCAAGAAACAAAATAAACAAATGTGTTTCATCCTGGGAATGTCTACCTGGAGCAGAGTTCTCAAGAGATAGTCATTCACTAGGCATTTTGGCTTCTTTGGATTGGAATCAAGCTCCCAAGATAATTCCAAATTTTGGACAGCTATCTGAACCATATTTCCCTATCACTTTTTGGTACATGTACTATTCCTCATCACTAAAGTGGTTTTTTTTTTGGCTTTTTTTTTTTTTTTTTAATATGTCTGGAGAGATTGGTTAACAGTTTGCTCCTGCATTTCACATCAGCTTTAAATTTATTGACCAAAACTGTTTATTTCTTGAATCTGCTGTGGTAACCAGACGTTATTCCTGCTTGACAATATTTTCTCATTATATTTACATTCACTTTCTTTCATACATGCACAGAATACATTCAGGTACACTTTCAGAAATGATCATGATAGGGTGTCCCTGTGGGAGGAAGGCAATATTGTCTTAATTGTCATCACATTTGTTCCTCAGGTACATTTATTTGTTGGTTTTTGTGTTTGGCACAGGAACAGGACTGTGCCCTTACTGGTCAGTAATCACATAAAACTTCTTTGCATCAATGTTTGAGAAGTAAATACATTAGTTCAGTCATAATTTTTTTTTTTCCTCTAGCTTACTACTGAAAACTCTGTTTCTCCTAGTCACAATCACATCAAAAGCCCCCTTTTTTTTAAAATTCTTTTCTTCTTGTCTGTCACGACACAGCACCTTGAAAAAGGGTGTTTTTACCACTTACCACTCTGTGGATAACAAGCCATATGTGGCATAAGACAATTTATACATGGACACAGATGGATACAATCATTACAGACATTTCTCTAAATGTTTTCTGTGACTCTAATGGCTCTAAGGCAATCTTTTTTAGAGGTAACTGCAGGATTCTTTGATTAATTTATTATTATTATTATTATTATATTGAACTCTTGAACATTTTACTTCTAGCAACTATTGAAGAGATCCATAAATTGCTGATTTAAACAATATGGCAATTTAAAGCCCTTTCTTTCCTTCCTTTGCAACTCCAGAGAACTACAAACAAATAGTATTACATGTAAGATTACCTTTCTACTAGCCTTCAGGATTCATGCAGCTCTGCTATATTCATGACGTCTGCATCATTTTATATATATATATATATATATATATATATATATGTGTGTGTGTGTGTGTGTATGTATATGTATATAATCTATAAGATAAGTTCTCCAGTAATTCCCAAATTCCCATACAAGTTCATCCAGCCCTGACAGCATTGCAGTTCTTCCTCTCAGGTTTTGTTCTCAGGAGGTGTTTCCAGATGTTACAAAATTCCAATATAAATGTTTTAGGTGTAGAAGTCACTTTTATTAAAAAAAACCAAATAAAACCAAAAACAAAACAACAAAAAACCCAACTTAAATATTTTCTCTAGCAGAGCAAAAAAGCTTACATCTTGTCTGAATCTACCTGACGTGTTTTGGAGTGTTCTCACAATAGACACATGTATGCAATGTTAAAAAAAATTCAACCACAAAAAGTCCTAGTGTTAATGTTAATGATACTTGTTAATTTTTCTTTCCAGTATATTATGAAAATAAAACACATTGCAATTAAAACCAAAGTTATTTGCTTAACATTTCAGATTCAAAAATATAAGGTCTGCATAGACTCTGTAATGTTAGGCAGTTTATCTCCAATAGTTTTGAATATTTCTAAGTATCATATATCATATTGACAACTATAAACACTTTGCATAATTTTAGCTTTCATCAATAACTGTTCCAAATTGGTCATTTGAAGTTCATATTGTGTAGCTCAGATATTGCATATCCATTGCTTATATTCCTTAGTTTCATGATTTGTATTTGAAAAGGACAAACTCTTCCTCACTTTGATTGTTGCATCTTCATAGTCATCCAGTCCCAAAGAAATTAAGTTTAGAATTGGGCTTATACATTTCCTGCAAATAACTGATGAAGGAGTTTTACAAATCTAGACATAATTAAGAGGTTTAAAAATTCTTTCAAAAGTCAACTGAAAAATACATGCTATTATCTTCTGCCTGTGTTCTCTTTTAGTGTTTTTTTCTTCGCCTTAATGGATTCCTTGCACTACAGATTAGTATTTATAACTAATAGTGCTATCAACTAAACATAACTAAACATCATTGTTATTGTTATGGTTATTGTTATTAGTCAGAAAAAAATTTGTATAACTGTGGTTTTTATGTATATGTACATATATAAACATAAAGATAGTCTTGTAAAGAAAGGCCATAAAAAGCCTTGAATATAAAACTGTAATCTGAACATTTTTGAAATGAAGTGGAATCTACTGTAGCAGCTGTGATTCTAGAGCCATGTTCTACATGAATCAGGATTCTTGAGTCTCTATAATATCCATGTCTGGATAGATTGTCTTGCTGCTGGTTTAGTGAAGAGTTAACGGGCCTTGACAGTGTTAGTTATTATGAAACATCTTGTACTTTGTCTAGGCTGACAGAAGATTTGTGGTGAATCTGGTCAAAACAGAGATGAGTTTAAAAATGTGTACTAACTGACTAGCCATTCAGATGCATAGAAAAGATGAAGTGGCTACAGGCTTCTGAATCTTTTTTCTCTGTCTTCCAGTCTAGTTGGCTGTTGCTCACAATGGTCTGTTGTGGCAGTAGTTATATTATTATATAGGGGGTTATTGATAAAGTTCTTTACTGTCTACATATTGCTGGGACTAGATTTAGCACTGTTTCAGATTGTTGTTTTATGTAGGTATTGATAATAAGCTGAGGGGAAATGAAGAGTTTAGAAACCTCGCAAATAGCGTTGTTATTAAGTGGTTTTTAGGTTATGCAATGGACTGCCACTGAAGTCCTTGTTTGTGCTAGACACTGGGAAAACAAAGAGGTGTCGATCATCAGTAGCCAAGGAGCTTACTGTGCAAATAAAGCAGGGGTAGGGTGGGGTAGAGGTATGAGACAAAAGCTCTGTGAACAATGTGATATTTAGGATAAATGTAATTTCCACAGTTCTTGGCTTCTGTGACTGCCCACACAGTTTGAGGAGTCCATTGGTGGAGGTAGTTTCCTGTCACTACTTACTGGGTGTACCTTTTCAGGAAGGACTCTTTAATTTTAGAGCTCTACTCTCACTGAAGAGATTCAAGATGATGGGAATGGATATCAGTCCTTTGCCCACTGATGGGTGGAGAATATTCATCAGTCTCCTAGGTGGTGTCAGCTGTGTGTCCTGGCTTGACTCCAGACTATGCTGTGTCTAAAAGGTTAATTTCTACCAGATGAGAATGTCCTTGCCCTTTGACTAACTTCTCTGTGGACTTACTCGTGGGAAATTTGATACTGGGCGGTAGTTGGCTAGGATCAACTTATCCAGGGTGGGTTTCCTTTCTGTGGATAAACAGAGCATGTGTATATCCAGGAATAGAGTATGGGATCTTCTGCCAGTGCTGAATTAACTTGGGGTGATAAAGGTGATGTTTTTCACTACAGAGGTTCCATACTTTGCATAAGCAGTATTTGTATTTTCCAGCCTATCAGTAACTAATGCATATCTTTGGCTGCAGTATTTCTGTCGACTTCTCTAGTTGACTGTTTATATGAATTTGCACTGTTCATTTTACTGTCAAGAAGCATGAGTTAAATTACTCTGCAGCCTATTTCTGCACCCTGCTTTGATCCTGCAATACCTGTATATGATGAATTTTAGTTCATGAATGCTAATACTTCTACTGTAGTTGTATCTCTTTCAATGTCAGTGAAATCTCTTTTGTCTTCACTCATTCTTCTGTTCTAGGAGAAACTTTAGTTTTGTTTAACAGGCACATTTGACAGTATTTGCAGATAAAGTGCAGGTTCTGATTGTTTTTTGTAACTGTTGGGGATGAGAATGTTGGGGATGAGAACTGTTTGGGATAATCGCTACTTCAGCCTGTATTCCTGTCAACTGTACTAGCAGATTTGATCTAGTGTTTAGGATGCTGTTTAGTTTATCTTTATGCTTGATTTGTGTACATACTAATACCAAGAATTATGAAATTTTGGTTCTAAAAATGAATTTCACTTAACAGTGATGAACAATGAGACTTGAAATTAATCTAAATTTTCAGCACTAGCTTTCTCTAAACAATGCAACAGTTGAGACTGAATTTTTCATTGTAAATACAGGAAGCTGTACTGAAGGGACCAGTACTGTACTAGCTCTCACATGTGTCAAAGCAAATTGGCTGCTAAAAGTTGTGGCCTTTCATAGGTTTGCAACTTATAGCTTCTTATAGCTTCTTATACTAGTGGTGCTTTACATCTAGTAATCCCCATTGTGAAAGCTGATGATTATCTAGTATAAACTTAACACTTCACTAGTCCTGCTGTGCTATACCAATCCTATATGGGTAGGTTTTGTAACATGAAGAGTTGATAACTCAAGGCAGAGCATTTCTGTCTAGTCTTATCTGTATTTTATGGCCATAGATGTTTTAGTTGATAGCACCATTAGTTATGATGACAAAATAATGATATTTCTGTACTACTATTATTGTGCTATTGAATGACCTTCTTAAGGGCAAATAAAAGAAACGATATTAATTTTTACCACCATTATAGAAAATTATCATATCACTCTGTATAAAAGACTCATCAAATATTAAAATTGTACTTTAAATGCTATTTTCATATTTAAAAACTGAAAGGACCAAGATTCAATTAATGTTTTTTCATTACCCTGAGTCTGGAATCCTGAATCGCTTTTCCAAAAGGTTAGGTCTGAGGTCAGTACCTGAGTTACATTCCCACATGTGCTTTCTATTTGCTTTCAGTGGACATTTGCTGGAATAAGAAGCAAAATGTGTGAACAGAGCTTAGTGAATATTGTCCACCACAACACAGTAGAAAATGTCTTACTGCTTTCTGAGATTTGAATCTTCTAAAGGCTTGTTCTAGCACATGCTGGTAGGAATCTTTTTGGTTTGCTTTTTCATATACATACTTTAAGAAATGGATTACTGTTGGAGTGTAAAGTTCTGATTTACAAAATTGCAATTTTTATGTCCATCCTTCAAAAAGGATCCAAGTTTGTAGGATACTTTTGCTTGCTTCAACTTGAATGTTCATAATTATAACACTCCCTGTTTGACGTACACTTTACATTATTTTAATCTTCACACTTGTGGTAGTTCCATTGTTAAAAAGATGTTCCTAATGTCCCCCAGACATTTTTCAAACATTACTGTCGTGATGACAAACAAAACAAAACCTTTAAGCTCTTTTTTGGTGCAGACAGAGCCGTTCTGCCTATTACTTTTATTTCAGCCTCTAGGCAAATGTTGGCTTTAAAATCTGTCACAGTCTGATTGATCACTTTCCAGGAAAACAGGATTCAAGTAATTTTTAAAGTAGATTCATAATGGATTAACCAGAGTTGCCACATAAAGAAGAAAGGTTTTATTCCTTTTTTTATGTCAGAGGAGCTGATACGCTCTGTTTAGCAGCAAAACTCCTGAATAGCTCAAGCATTCCCTAACTACACAATCATGAAAACTAGATGTAAAACAGGAAGGAGAATTTTAGTCCAAGATGTAGTAATCTTTTGTTCTAAACTGCTGGAATAATAGAAGTGAAATATATTTTAAAAGCTAGGTCTCAGTATCAGAAGTACAAGCCTCTAGAAAAGCAGCACGTAGTAGTAAGTAAAAATAAAGGTGAAAACCTGACTTCTTTGAAGTCAGTGGAGATTTCACTGTTGAATTTCAGGGCCCAGAATTTTGCAGTTTTAGAAGTTAATTTTTTGAGGTTACAGTTTAACTGGAGCAGGATTGATTCAATAGCTGGCAAGAAGATACCCTGAGTTGCTGTTGAGGATTTTTGTTTAACATCTCGAAAGATAAACCTTGTCCTAAAAATAGTGTTGAAGACCATCGTTTTAAATGACCTTGGTATTTGTTTAATGTTTTTCCCTTTAAAAATGGCTGAACTTGGTTACTTCAGAACCATACGCTGTGAGTCACATTTATGTTTATGTTTTCCTCTATAATTTCATCCTGCTAATTTTATCATAAATGTAAAGGAATTAACACTCTACATAAATAAAAATAATGTTTTGGAAAAAGAAAGAAATGAAAGTATGATAATGTATGTTACTCTTGTTAAAAATACTAAGAAAATGCTAAGGAACTGCTTTCTGGAATATAGTCCCCTTTAGGGCACCTCATTTTGGGTATCTCAGCTCTCTAAGTAGTATTTGAAAATATTCTCCAATAACTTTTAATAAAACACTGAGCAAAATCTGTTTGCAAAGAATCACTCAAACATAGCAAATAACTTCCAGAAAATAGTATTTTCTAGTCATGTCTACCAGCATTCCCATTGTGCATCAAAGGGAAAGAGAGTTAATATTTTCTTTTAAGCCCCATGTATTTAGCCATTCTTCAAAGTAAAGAATTTAGAGTCTAAGATGCAGTGAGTACTTGGTAAAAGGACCCTGTTTGCATACAACATGTTGTAGCAGCCAAATAAACGAGACAAACTTTTTCAGTGAGACTTGCTTCCAGAAGGAATAAAGCCCATCTCAAGGACAACCTTCTTCTCAGGAACCTAATGTCTCTGTTGTGATAGCTTACTGTACTGTGACAGCTTACAGTTTCTTAGTATGTCCTGTTTTCCTGAAGTTCATTGACATCATTGGTAATTAATTGGAAGTCAGTACTTTTGCCAGATATGCAGTAGATACTTTCTTCTCCTTCACTTTGGCCTTATATTACAACCACATTTTAGCTTAATATTGGCAGTTCCTCTTTGCTGTTCAAAGTGGGATAACTCCTCTTACTATTCTATGTAAGTCTGCAGTGTAAAAGTGACTTATTCTGCAAGTAATTCTCTAGGATGTGTGGAGATATGTGCTGTGGTCAGGTGAGGTAGGAGTGATTCTATCACTGCTTCAGTGATAACCTAGTGTTAGATAACTGAGATACCTATGACACTAGTTATCTACTCGTCTAGATAACTAGTTGACTTCCAGAAAAAAAAAAATCATTGATGTAGAGAGATTTTGAAGATATTATCATATTTTTTTTGCCAGGTTACTGTGCTCTGCAATTTGGATGTTGTATTTAGCCTTTAAAGACAATACAGTATAAATAAATGATGTAAAGTCAGATAATGAAGCTGTATATGCTTTTGCAATATTATAATGCAATAATTTTCATATTTTGCAATGCGGCATTGCTCTTTATGTATCACACTAATGTAAATGGTTGTAATTTCTTTTCTTTAGAACAAATATGAGAACAGAGCAAATGAATGACACCATATTTGTTATTACTATTGTCAGATAGCCATCATCATAATCTTTAAAGTCATGATGTGGTTCAAAAAGTCAAAGGAGAAAGGAGTTGTTATAATAATAGTTACATCTGATAGTCTGAACACTTTTGTGCCTGGCACAAGTATGGAGTCCTATGCCTTTGCAACTCAACTTCATCTTCCGTTTCATGAAGGAAATTATTTCAGTTGTGCATTTTCAGTTTCAACTTTTTGCATAGGGAGTTGACAACATAAAATAGAAATATTCTGTATGTTTAAGATTTGTCATAATAATGAAAACCTTGTGCTGTTCTGGAGATTAGCAGTTGTGCACAAATCAAAATATGTTTCTCAACGTTTTCTGGTATTGAAATGAAACCCTGATTTTTTGTGTGTGCTCTAAGGATTGTTTCTGAAAACCTGTTTTATAGGGACCCATAGTATCATCTGTTCAAAAGGTAAAATCAAAAAGCTTATTCACAGTATTTTCCATGATCTGTTTCCCAGCCTTTGGTTTACAAAGAGAATTTCCTTAAAAATACTTTTCTGTCCTGCAGTTCAATTTCCTGTAGTACTGGTTATCACAAGCAAAGTATTCTCTGTGAGTTTGTGGATCATGATATGCAACCTCAGCTGGGAGGGGTAGAGGAAAAGGAGGGAGGTTGAAGGTTCCTTCCGTTCTTAAAAGTAATTGTCCTGATGTGATGGAAATTGCAGTCACCTGCCTAGTAAAGGAAAATCTTGAGCTATAAGGAAATCCACAGCAGCATCACTTCATTATAGCTCCTAGCAACCTCATGCTGGACAGCAGCTTTGATGGGACTGATAAAGGCAGGGTTATTGAAACAGCAGACATGCTTAGGGGGACCATAGTTACAAACTTTAAAGAGCTTCTTGGTAAAGCTACTGCATAAAAGCTGTATATTCTTGCAAATTGTAATTGGAGCAGAATTTTGGGACTTAAGAATGTGTAGCTCTACATTTTTTCACGGTTGTCAAATGAGTTATTCTAGTGCTGTGTGAGTAGAAATTAGATCAGATTTCAACGCTATGTTTTATTAAACTTTTATTTCCAATTTACCAAGAAAATTTGTGTTAATCACTCCTGTTCTTGTGGTTACCATGGCTGAATATTTAAAGCAACTGTTCTTCATTACTCAGCACATTTCAAACTGAGCCATTAACTTTTCACCATCTTAATTGCCCATTTTTAAAGTTACTTGCCTTATAGTGCTTCAGGTCTACTGTTATTTTTATATATTTTATATTGGTCTCCTTCATTTTATTCCCTAAAATTGTATACAATATGTTGCAAATACAATCTTTTGGTTTTTAAATGTAAGGAGGAATTATTCTTACCATGTATACTTTCAAAGTACCAGCAAGCAAAGATGATGGGTGTTTCTTTTTACCGGTATCAATGCATCTCTCTCCTTTGTTCTCCTAATTATGCCTTAGAAACATCTGGTAACTTTCTGCCTTACTGTCAAATTTCTATTTCTGTTTTATTAGCTGAACACCTGCATGCCAGCTGAGTATGTACAGACACTCCTGAATATTAGAAGTATTATTGCCTGCCTGATTTGCAACAAACTTGCAGTGTGATAGCACAGTATGATTATCATTACTCCCATGTTATTAATTTACAGATTTATAAAAAGATTCTCATAAATCCTATTATTCAAGGAATTAACTTATTAAATCACTAGTTTAATAAATCCCTGATACCTTAGTGCACTACAAGTAAAATATAGAATTTACACTGATAAATATAGCCTGTTCCTGCTTATCTTATTTATTCTCTTAATTTCACTTTGTGAAAAGCTCTTCTGGCTGCTTTTCTGGATGACTAGTTAGCCCAGGATAAAGTTAAGTCAAAAGCTGTATTTTGGAAATTTTAAGTGAGCTAAAAAAATCCATATAGAACTAGAAAAGTTAGTTTAAAACTATGTAAGGCCAGTGACTTAAGATTTAGCTACAATGTGAACTAAAATCTACAAAGAAGATAAGTCAAATAACACTTTTATCAAGTTACATGCCGTTTAAAAAAATAATAGCTGTAACACTAGAAAGAACTTTCTATTAAAATATTCATAAACCAATTAAATAGAGCTAGTAATTAAAAAAAATATTTAAAAAGCCTTGTGTGCTTCTGAGATTTTGTGTTCTAGCTATATCAGTTGAGCTAATAAAAGATACTGCCTCTCTTTCCAATTCCTGCTGCATGTAATAATTATCATTGCATGTTCTACATTGTTATTCTTAGAGCACCTAATAATCAAAGGCAGTGTTTCTCCCTTTTAATCTCACTAGAATAATAGAAAACTCTTTTGTTCCAGTCTCCTGATTTGTCAAATGGGATTGATAGCATTGCCAATTAAGCTTTACATGGCTGACTATTTCACGTGTGTGCTCACTGAAAATTTTTTATCATGCCAGAGTCCTGCTAATAGACATCAATTACTCGAGCTACTGCTTCCTCTCTCTGTTAGCTCTACCTTACATACTCTCCTTCTGCAGCATTTCTCTCCATTTGCCTTTCTTCAAGACTCACAACTCATTGCCCTAGTCCTCTGACTATTTTCCTTCCTAATCCCCTGTTGGTGATTAATCCTAACTAGGTTATTAATGTATGTCAGTTCTGGCAGTCCCTTCTTGGCTTTGTTTGCTAATTCTGGTCTGAAATCTGAGTTCGGATTGTTGGTGGGGGGGTTTTCTCTCCCTTGATATCATCTGAAGTCACCCAGCTAGGAGCTCTCTAGTGCCTTATTTGTCCTTTATGTTTCATAATTTACCTCTTGTGTATTTTCTTTGTCTTACTTTCTCCCACTCTATCATCATGGGTTGCATAAATAGGGATGTTACACAGTACAGCAAAACTCATTGGGAGCTAGTAAGTGAGATGGGGCATGGTCAAGTCATGGATGACAAAGAAGATGTATTAAAGAGAGAATGTAGACTGAAGAGCAAAAGAAATGCTGCTGAATATCAATCATTACCCTGCAAATGAAACCACAGGACATTCAAATTAGACTGGAAAACTTCAGCGTGAACAGCTCTGTAAGAAATAGGTGGGTCTAAGTAAGAGAATGGCCTTGATGGCTGACTGGATTTTTACTGCTTCTCATTCTTCTGATTCCAAGAGACAGTGATGAAAAGGAAGGTGATAAGCCATAAGGGCTGCTTTGTGCAGGGAAATAATGATAAAAAATACATCACACTCAGCTGCTCAGAGCAATCCAAAACTCATATTGGAAAAATATTAAACAGCAGAGGGTTAATTCTGAGACTATAATTCTTAGAAAACATGTTAGAATTCGTATGAAAAAGCTTTAAGGACTTCATTTTAATTGACCTTGGATACACACCAGGTCATGGCCTTTTAGAGAATTAGAACCAGAGTGTTCATCAGGGAACAATACAAGTTTAGAAGGTCAAGAACTGATTCCTAACTATAAGTGCAAATGTTCTCATCTGTGTTTAATATGAACCGGGAAATACTTTGCAACATGTTGGTCTGGAAGAAATTGGAGAAGAAATCTTAATATGTATTTTTTATATTAAATATGATATTTTGAATATGTTGTTTAGTACCTCCTAAAGTCCAAGAAAAAGTATAAAGTACCAGATATAGCTATAACCACATGATTTTTGTAATAATGAGATCAATAAAGAGCTGAGGCAAAGTCCTTTCTGATGTGTTGTTGAAAATTTAATTATGAAGACATCAGTTCTAACGAACTTGTTTTACCAAAACAGGAAGGGGGAGTGGGTGCAAAGAGTTTCCCACGTTAAATTTAGGAACAGTCAAAATAAAACAAATGCTAAAATTATCCAATTTACTCCAGGCTTTGTGAGGAAGAATGGGCAAGTAATTGTCAATTATGGAGTGGGATTGGAATGCAGGTTGTAGAGGGATAATTAATTGAAAGATATTTCATTTTGATTAACGTGGCTTGAAAAATTGCCATCTGAAGTGGTTTCAGGCCTGCAGGGCGGTCTGCTGATGATGGGCAAGGAACTGGCATGCAGAACTTTAATGGGGTTATGAGGGGATTAGAATCTGTTACATTACTGAAAATAAAATAAAGGCTTGAGGAAAAAGAAAGTATAGTCTTATGATCAAGAGTTAGGTCTCTCCTGGGAAACCTGGGATTGTTCCCAGCTTGTGTCATGTAGTTCCTGTGTGGCCTCTGGCATGGAGTTGAGGGCTGCATTGCACTATGTTACAGGGACATTCTTGAAGGGCATAAAGCAGCTCACTTGCCACGATGATTGTTCCCATCATCACTGGTCTAGGTTGGCCGTCAGGGGAAAGGGGTAGACAAAAGCATTAGGGGGTTTGTTGTTGGTACTTCTCTTTCAATTTCAGCAGCTGGAGTTGAGCTGGGAAGTGGTCAGGCTCATCTTTGCTGAGTTTTTCTATCATGCATGCTGACCCCCACCTCATTTAAAGGGCTGCCAGGAGGAGCTGTGATTCAGCTAGTGATATAGTACTATAGCTGTCTTTCATGGTTTCTGTAAAGCAGCACACATGGCAGCTCATTCTTCTGTTTCATATCCCTTCCTTTCACTGTCTCTTCATAAACCAATAGAATATTTGGAATAGGCAATACTTGACATCATCTGAGGCTTGTTTATCTAGTGCAAAGAGTATTGAGATCTTTGGGAAAGAAAGATAAAGTATGGCTATTAGTTTGCTTAATACAAACAATTACTAATTTAGCTGATAGAGCTATTTTCATCTTGTTTTCATTTTGGTAAATAAATGAATTTGGGAACTGAGGCTTTGAGGTGAGGAGATACCCTCTTTCCCCCATGCTCTCCCAGTGGAGACTTCAGGATGACTTAGAGCAAGGCTCCAAAATGGAAAATGTGGTTGCTGTGAAGAGGCATCATTAGCGCAGTATGTGGAAGCAGGCTGCCTACCTTCCTGCACGAACCATTTTACCACAAACAGATTCCTGTTCTGACACACAGCTTTCAGCAAAATCAGCCAACAGCTGTTAGCCAGACATGAATGTCTTTGGCATTCAACAAATTACTTGCACATCAGACAGTGCTGATTACAACCGGAAAACAGTATAAATATCACATTTTATATTACACTTGTAAAATTGATTCTTTCCCCTTTGAGTTAGTATGCCAAAAAATTGTTCATTGTGTATGGACTTCAAGGGGATAATTCTGGCTGCAAAATTACAAATAAACAGATTAATACATGTGTCAGTATCATGTTCTTTGGCTGATGCCATCTTCACTTATCACCTGTTTGCATTGGGCAACTCCTTTGTTCAAATAGCGTTTTAACTTCTGCTGCATTATGACATATGTATTGATTAAATACAAATAAAACTATACATTTGTCTATATTTTACATTTCTATAGCCTTTCCTTGCCTTTCTGAAGACATTAATAGATTTATTAATCAAATTACATTAAGTCCTGAAACTTTTAAAGTATTTCATTTGAATAGTGCCTAGAAGGAAAATCCTTTGAAAAGTTCAAATGAATACTTGATTTTTGCAGGGCAGATAAATCCTGATGCTTCTTGTGTTATTTTCCTCATAAACTAGTCCTTTTGCTGGATTGAGGCTGCTGGAAGTTCTTGAAGGTCAAGAAAGCAGAAAGAAAAGGAGAGGCAGCCACCTTGATGAGTAAAGTACATGTCAGAAATGACCATTATTGATAATTTCTTTCTCAGCCCAGAACAGAAGTAAAGGAAAATCTTGAAAACTAACAAAATGAAATATAAATGGCATAAATGTATGTATTTTGTCCTTCCTGTTTTTCATAGCAATTGTAAAGCTATTGGGAAAATTCACACTTTCTTGAGGGGCTGAGAGTTATGGAAAATAGCATAGGAGTAATCAGGTGAAAGATAATTGCAGCTGGCAAGATCAACATCCTGCCATAGGTTTTTTTCAAGCCTGTAGTTGCAAACATGAGAAATGGGATAGGTACAACATCTTCTACCACTTCAAAAGTCAAGCCATCCTTTAAAGCTTTTTTCTGCCTTTGAAAGGAAAATCTTCTGAATTCCTTAAGTAAGACACATCTTAAACCATATGAACCACTTTCTGTGCTGACAGAATTTAGTTAAAGCTCATTATGTAAAAAGGTGCTATAAGGAAACTTTATAGAGTGAGTGCTCTTTATAAACTGGAAGCTAAGGTTCAGCCAGTTTCCATTTAATACTCCAATATTGCCTGCAGCAGTCAAGTAAATTTCATAACAGTCTCCCTCCACCCCAATGAAAACCATGTGCCTACTTTATTTTTTTCTCCTTTCCTAGTCCCTCCATTTAAATCTCTTCTCAGTGCTTTAGAAAACCTTCCAAATATTGATGGAATTAAGATAACAAAGTCAATTCTAGTTCTTATTAATTACACCACATTAGCACAAGTACTATCCTTCCTAAAGAAGTTGAATTGCAGTCAAATTGTCATGCGTGTATGGCAATGGAAAGTGTTAAAAAGCATGAATATACATTGTCTGTTCAAGAGTCTCCAAAATTAGGACTTTCATTCTCCACAGTGAAATTAACTTAAGGAGTGAAGCAAATAGGCAAAGCACTGTGATTTGATAAATCCTTATTTTATTGAAATTGATCTTGGACAAGAAGACTTGATTTTGGGCTTTTTTCTTATAGAATATTTGAATGTCAACACATTTAGAAAGAATGTATTAATTGCTTATTAGTCTCATAATTTCAGATTATTTTTCCCCTGATTTATTATTTAGACACTTCTCTAAGAGAAGTGAACAACTTGAACAACCTTTCCTGAGCAATCATAGACTTTCTTCATGACCTTATCATGTTAGCACATAAAACTATTAGCAGGCAGAAGCATAATCAGAAGTCATGGGCATGACTGCCCTTCTTCTGGATCCTTGTTCTGTCCCTCAGAGAGTGCCAGCTTACTTAGAATCATAGAATATCTTGTGTTGGAAGGCACCCACCAGGATCATTGAACTCCAAGTCCTGGCTCTGTGCACACAACATCCCAAGAGTCACACCATGTGCCTGAGAGCATTGTCCAAAACACTTGGACTCCGTCAAGTTTGGTGCTTCCTGGGGAGCCTCTTCCAGTGCCCAGTCACCCTCTGGGTGAAAAACCTTTTCCTAATATCTGACCTCAACCTCCCCTGACACAACTTCTTTCCATTCCTTTGGATTCTGTCACGTGCCACTATAGAGAAGTGCCTGCCTCTCTGCTTCCTCTCATGAGAAAGCTGTAGATTGCTATGAGGTTTCCCCTCAGCCTCCTCTTCTCCAAAGTGAACAATACAAATTACATCAGCCACTCCTTCAATGGTTCCCCCACCACACCATTCTCCATCTTCATATCCTCCTTTGGATGTTCTCTAATAGCTTTTTATCTTTCTTATATTGTGACACCCAAAACTGCACACAGGACTCAAGGCAAGGCCTCCCCAGTGCAGAGCAGAGTGGGACAATGCCCTCCCTTGCTCAGCTGATGATGCTGTGCCTGATGCACCCCAGGACACAGTTGGCCCTTCTGGCTGCTATGGCACTGCTGACTTATATCTAATTTGCCATTAACCAGGACCCCCAGGTCCCTTTCCTTGGTGCCTCTCATTCCTTTCCTTTCCAGCCTCTCATTTCCCAGTCTGTCCACACATTCAGGGTTGCCCCCTCCCAGGTGCAGAATCTAGTACTTGTGTTTGTTCATATGGTTACTGATTTCCCAGCCATCTAATTTGCCCAAGTCTCTCTGAAGGACCTCTCTGCCTTTGCAGGAATCAACAGCTCCTCCCAATTTAATGCCATTGGCCAACTTACTTAGTATCACTTCCAGTCCTTTGTCCAGGTTGTTTATGAAGATGTTGAAAAGTATAGGACCAAGGATGGAACTCCACTAGTGACAGGTCTCTCTCCAGTCTTCTCTCCAGTAGAAGCAGAATCTGTTTTCTTGCTAGCTAATCCACAAACAACCACAGGTAATGTTACACAGCTCCTTGTAAAGATCACCAGTAACATATATCTTCTTGTAAAAATATTCCCACTTACAGTAGGAATTAAGCATTTTAGGTCCATAAAGCAAATCTACTATGCTGTGGTTCCCATTGTGAAGCTAACTCAGAGAAAGCAGGCTGGATTCTAACTAATTTACTTTTTTTCCTTAAAAGACTGCAATCAAAATTAAAGCTCTACAATTTATTAATCAAAAGTAAAATATAAGATAAATATCTTTTAGCTACATTTGAATGTCAGTTACATACATGGAACATTTTAAATAATTTTTTGTGTTGGTACCATGTTTCTTAAGTATGAAAATGGTCCTATCTTAGCATGATTTAGCTTCATGAAGTTCACCAAGACTTCATCACCTTGAACAGTTGAGCAATAATAATACGAACAAAAAAGCAAGAATCAGATTTATGACAGCTCTGTTTTCTTTGATGTCTTCTTAGTGACATGTTTATGCAAGACCAATAAGTAAGCTATATCTCCATGAAGCCTATTGAAAAACTCCAGATTTTTTCTGGAGCTGGAGTATCTCTTTTCACTTCAAGTATGTGTTAATGGATTAAGGGAGAATGCAGGCAGGTCACAGCTGTCAACTGCCTGTAAGTAGAGCTTGACTGAAGATTTAGGATTTGTCAGTGCTGAAAGGGAAAACTGGATTTACACAAATCTGAACTGTCCTTTAACATATTAGACACTTACCACTTATTCAGGGCACATTTTCTGAATGCATTACTTCTTTTTCCTTCAACCCACAGAGTATTGACTCTAAGCCTGTGAATATTCTATTATATATAAAAAGGAAACAACTGATAAGGAACATCTGTGTCAATGGATACATGGAAGCAGTGCCAGTGAATCCCAGAAACACTGAGAATTTTATTATATAGTGAAAATTCATTTCGGCAGCCTGTCTCATCTCTGCTGCTGTAAATCAGAAGGCAGATAACTAATGTCCAGTGAACTAAAACCAGGCCAACACAGTATCCTTTCTGTATCTTTCAGTGTCCCATGTGCCTTTTATTCTTCTGAAAAATTGTGGAAATATTATTTTCCACATTTTTCAGATGAGAAACTGATAACACAGTCTTGGATACATCTCAGTACTATACCAAGCATTTACATGTGATTTTTGAGGTAGTTGCATTCTAATTGTAAGATCATTAGTGGAGTAATGTCATAATTGTAGTAATGATAATTGTAGTCAATTATCAGAGTCATAATCACCCTCTGGATGATTTTGCACCTAGCACTGTGTCTTTCTCTGTTGCTGATATGGGAGAAATGTGTTTACCATCTAGTAATCCTCAGTCAAGGGTTTAATGGTAAGTGAAGTGAATATGGGTCATTTGGTTCATTTCCAAAATCATTCTATACATGCATGGCAGAGAAGAAATCCCACAATATGAGTTCATTTTTTTTTAATAAAAAATCCTTCCTTTGATTGTCTTTGCTATTTACCAGGTTACATATTCCATTGCAGTCCCTATCAGTAATAACTGTCAATTAATTTTACGTGGCAACTCTGTTTTGGTAATTTCTGGTTTTCTGTAACTGGAGGATGGACTGAGTTAGGTCACAATAATCATCTTTCAAAAATCAGCTTTCTGTTGAATACTGGCAGCTGTATTCAGGAGACAGGAATACATGAAAAAACGCCAGAACTTTTAGTTTTTCCAAAAGAATATTTCTTCATTTATACAGTCAAAGTAAAGGATAAGGACATGTTGGAATAATTTTTTTCTTCTGTTTATCCAAATTAATGGTGGTATTGAATGATGGAGAAAAATGTTTGCAGGTATACAGATTATTTTTTCCATAGAAAAAAGGAAAAGTCTGTCTAAGGCAATCCAGTTTATATAGTTTTGGGAAGAAATTATGCTACAGGTTTTATGGGAATGAACTTACAGTAGGTCTCTGACATGATTGGGTTCTCAAGGGAAATGATATGATATTGGGCTTTTAGATGATCTCAGAACCTAGGTGCTAGAGGTGGATCACACCACTGAAAAATCCTTCTGTACTGTGATAAGACAAGGTTGTTTTATGCAGTGCATTTCTTAGTTTTAGCCTTAAAATTTCTGTCCATCTAAAAAGGACAGGTAGATTTTAGCAGCAGAAAATGAAAATTGTTTTTCCTATATAAATGTTGTGATTTTACATAGCAGTGCTTCTCCCTAACTTGTTGTTCCTTATCTCCAATTACTGTTACTAATGCTTAAATATTTTAATAATATTTTAAAGTGTTTAAGTATTTCTTATGTGACTCTAATGCATCAAGAGAAGGGCACTGATGTTGCTAGGAATGTCCTCTGAAGAGCTGCTGAGGGCACTGATCTTGTCTGGTTTGGAGAGGAGGAAGCTGAGGGGTGACTTCAGTGCTCCCTAACAGCTTCCTGAGGAAGGGGAAAGGGAGGTGCTGAGCTCTTTTCAGTCTCTCAGTGCCAGGACACATGGAGAATTGCTCAAAGTTACATCCATTAGGGGAGATTTGGACTTGATATGAAGAAACATTTCATGACCCAGAGGGTGGCCAAAACCTGGAACAGGCTTCCTGGAGAGGTGGTTGATGCCTCCCCCTGACCCTGCCCAGCCCATGTTAGTGCTGAAAAGGCATTTGAACAGGTCCCCTAAAACCATGCTTTAACTTTGGTCGACCCTGAAATACTCAGGCAGTGGGACATGATGATCATTGTAGGTCTCTTCCACCTATTCTATTCTATTCTATTCTATTCTATTCTATTCTATTCTATTCTATTCTATTCTATTCTATTCTATTCTATTCTATTCTATT